>JACEVL010000078.1:1930309-2497809 GCA_020284085.1 Aporrectodea caliginosa
GGTGAACTGCGAAAATCCAGAGAATGAGAGCTGAATATGAAGTTACTATAGTATGCTTAATTGATCACCGTCGAAGAGTAATGAAAATATGATAGCAGCAATTAATGTTCCACCTGGAATGTATGAAATGGAATATGCAAATTATTATTTGATGATTTTGTCTCCGTTTTTTCTTTGCAGAAGTCTGAAATTGACAGTTTGTCCGATTCTGGAGCCAAACCAGAAACTCTGACTGGAAACATCGAAATAAAAGGTGCAACGTTTCACTACCCATCGCGACCTGACATCCAGGTGGGCAGATATTTTCAATCGATGAGTTGAGGCCTTTGCAAAATTGTCATAATTATAGAGCGTCAATATTGGTTCTTGAAAAATGCTGTAGCCTATGCGTAATTTTAAGTAGAAAGACGTACATACACAACCTCTTTGACAGCCTTCTATGGGGGTCTGTAAATGTAAATGTAGGCCTATTCTGTATAAATAGATTTCTTATTCGTTATGTCTGATTGGAAACAAGATCACATTGTTATCTGCCTGCATTCGAAAGTGACGTAGCTGAATCACCAGACAAAATAATTCCTTTTATCGTATACGCTCTCAACAATTAATATGCATGAAGATCATTTGTACAAATATTCGGCCATTGCTCTCCAGATAGTGTCTCCTGTTACACATCATTCGTCTCGCTGTTTCAGCCTCCTGAATTACTCCTCAGGCTTTTAATTCAAAACTGAAGTCTCGCCTTTTCAAGAAATCTTACCCTGATCCAGCCAATTCGACTCCTTCTAACTTCTCCCATCCTAAACACAGCCTACCGTAAAAGTTTCACTGTTGCCTTCTCTCTGGCTTTCTGGTAACTGGATTTAATTCTTTGCTTGGTAGTTGGCATCTTGGAAACCCCTCTAGCTTGACGCAGCGATTATCTTTAGGTAGCATTTTCGAAATTTCCAAGGATACGATTACGGCTGATAATTGCAGACGTGATACGCCTTATAAGCTTGTATAGACTAACTACATGTAACTAATAAAACTTTCTTATTGATTGCTTCTGTCAGATACTGAACGGTCTGAGCGTTGAGATCAAACGAGGTCAGACGGTTGCTTTGGTCGGGTCGAGCGGGTGTGGCAAGAGCACCGTCATTCAGTTGATCCAACGCTTCTACGATCCACTAGAGGGCGTTGTGATGATTGACGGGACAGACATTCGTCAGCTGAATATCAAGTGGTTGAGACAACACATCGGAGTCGTCAGCCAGGAACCAGTGCTGTTTGCCACGACGATCGCTGAGAACATTCGATACGGCAGAGACGGAGTCAGTCAGGCAGAGATAGAGACGGCCGCCAAGGAAGCAAACGCACACGACTTCATCAGCAATCTGCCGATGGTAGGTTTTGCTAACTGTCCAGACGAATTTATTCATCCACAACCTTCTGAGCATCCACCTAAGGATCGAACACTTCTAAGGACTAAAAGCAGTTAGTTTCACGGTAATGAAGATAATGCAACAGGATAAGAAACGATGAAACACTTTAAATTGATAAGACCCTTTAAAAATTCAACTTCAGAATTAATTGCACATTGCAACAACAAATACTCAGAAGCAAAAAGACTGAGATGATGATGATGATGATGATGATGATGATGATGATGATGATGATGATGATGATGATGATGATGATGATGATGATGATGATGATGATGATTAGATGACGGCGATGAAGATTACATTTTGAGAGCTATTTTGAACAGATGATGACTGCAGGCGGTTAAGAATGATGAGGTCGATGACATTTAATGAGTTTTACTATCAGAGTCTGGTTTCTCGTTTGGTGAATGCAGCTCGATTCAGTTGCAGTAGTTTGACGTTTCCTATTACAATAGTCTCATGTTACATTCTGGCAGAAATACGAGACTCTGGTTGGCGAGAGAGGAGCCCAGCTGAGCGGTGGACAGAAGCAGAGAATCGCAATTGCCAGAGCTTTGGTTCGCGATCCAAAGATTCTGCTTCTTGATGAGGCAACGTCTGCTCTCGATACAGAATCAGAGGCAACGGTTCAGGCGGCTCTCGACAAGGTATGCCAAAGTCCCTCTGTTCTAGTACTAGGCCTAGTTCTTCGGTGCATCATCGTAACCTCTCGACTACGTACATGTATTATTGTTCACAATTGTGGACTGATCCATATAAAACGTTTTTCCTCAACTTTATGCTGTTTACGACTCTAACATTGGGGGCTGACGATTCTCTTAATTATTTTTTTTGCCCGAGGTAGGGAGAATCCCTCAGGCTCCTAGCAGCAAATCCAAAGAATTACTGCCGCTATAATTGGGGCTCATGGTCCTCGTCACCGGTGTTGTGTATGATTATTATTATTATTATTATTATTATTATTATTATTATTATTATTATTATTATTATTATTATTATTTTTATTTTTAATTTTTACCGGAGGTATGCACAAGGATCCCTCAGGTGGCCTAAAAAATGCGAGAGACTGCTGGAGAAGATTCATTATTATTATTATTATTATTATTATTATTATTATTATTATTATTATTATTATTATTATTATTATTACGATAATGGTATTAATATGGAGACCACAACTGGTCGCCATTTGTGAACAACACTCCTTCGAGAACCAGACTAGTTACGAATTCACCTTAACTTAAAGCTATCTATTTATGTTTCAATTCCATTTTGAAGCATTAAGCTTGTTTGCTAGTAAATAACGTTCAGTTTGTCACCTGTCTTTGTGATAAATGGGCGATTACTGTTATCTTACCTTACCTTTGTAATGCAGGCTCGTCAGGGACGAACAACCGTCGTGGTAGCGCATAGGTTGTCTACCATTAAGTCGGCTGATATCATCTACGGACTCAGAGATGGCGTCGTACACGAATCGGGTTCACACAACGAACTCATGGACCTCAAGGGAATCTACTATGAACTAGTCACAAATCAGGTATATATATGTAAGTTAATGATCTAAAAATTTTAAAACACCAGTTCAGCGCTTCAGCTGTTACCCTAACGTAACGTTGAATTGACGCATCATTAGAAAGGACAATGCAATTTCGGGTTAAAATTGGACTTTATAATTTATTTTTTCATACTAATCATCTAAATAATATAACATAAATAATTTTTATAACTAACTTATGCCCTATGATGTATTTAAAAATTATACATTATAATTTTATTCTTTGTGTAAGCTGCCCAAAGGAGAAGACGGAAATTTATCTAATTTGCCTCCGATTGTGAAATATACCCATATACGCCTCTACAATAGCAATAACACTTTCAAGGGCTGTCGTGACAGCAGAAGATTCCAATCTCAATTTATGCGATGTTGTGGAAATAATGCACAAACCACCAAAACATATCCGTGTAGCCATTTTACACGTTCTGACTTAGACAAATTTTCAATGGATGATGCAGTTTTGCACAATAAGAACAATAAATAATTAAGCTTATATTACTAGAGAGCTAGAACTGCATGCGCTAAAATCATTTATTCTTTTAAATGCTTCTTGTAAGCATTTCGTGAGGATAAGCATTCACTTCGCAAGAGAGGACATGTTTTCATGCTATCATTATTCCCCTATACTATGATATAGTTATTTTTAATCGATGTAACTTTAGTTATACATACCGCAACAGGGAATCTGCTCCTGTTATAGTTTATTTCAAATATACATGTACTGTAACAGTGCTCTTTGTATACAATGTAATGCACGTGAGCTTGTCAGATGCAAATATAGGTTATTTACTTAATAACTTAATTAGAGTAGAATAGAAGAGTTAGTAAGTCTACTTGTGAAGTCTCGCAAGTCGCAACTAGTTAAGGCATGTAGGGCCTTTCTAACTTACTGCATCAGCAGAACGCATTTTTATCTCTTCCGTTTAGTAATTTTGTTTTAAACAAGCAGAACTCTAACGATGATTTGTACTTGTATGTTGCACACAGCACGTCATGGAAGAAGAAGTAGATGACGATGATTACGAGGATGAAGGATATTCAGCAGGTGAGAATAGATTAAAATTAATTAATCATTTGAATGCTACGGCAGTCACGGTTGTAAAATATCGCAAGAAAAAATTGCATACCTATGTGTAGGGCCGAGAACTATAAGGTAAGGCAATTGATACACTGTTGTGTGCCTAAGGCCTATTTTAGAGGACAATGGGTTCACCTTCGTCGAAACTTTTCCGATTTTATCCACATTTTAATGGCAGCTTATGACAACATAGGCCGTTCCTCCAAAGATTAGTTTGGCATATCCTCCTCAGCTTTTATAGTCTACTAATTTGGAAGGAGGTTTAATAAGTAAGGTACATGTAGTCTGCAGACAGTCATGTAATCGTCTCAGTCATTGCTCTTGGATTTGTTAGTTGCAGGCCGTACAAAAGGCCTGCATTGAAAATTATATCAATCACAATACATTACGGTCTGTCTTGCCTCTTTCTGCCTGTCTATCAGCACCCACAGAATATCTCTCGGTACAGCTCCATCATCCCTGAGATGATAAGGCCAAACTTTTATCACAGTTCCTTTGAAGCGTTCTTTGTTGCAATTGCAGAAGAGGACGCCCTGAAAAGTGTTGCTGGTTCTCTTCGAAAGGACTCTTTGCAACGCAGAAAATCAGTCGCCAGCGAAACGACGGTGACTGTACCAGTCAAAGAAATCCAGACAGAAACAAACGAAAAGGTGAATATTACGTCTTCAGCACGATATACTTCGAGGATAGTCTACGCAGAGAGTTGACTGACAGGAAAATAACTACACTCAAATTGGCAGACATGCCTACATTGACAGGGTTAAATCACAAGAACATGCCTAAATGTACACCGACACTCTAACAGGGTGCTGAAAGAGGACACTTAACTGAGACTCCCTGTCCTGACAGTTTGCTGACCTAACTATTCCTGCACTGGTAGTAAGATAGCTAACCACATACATACATACATACATACATACATACATTACATACATACATACATACATGCATACATACATACATACAGGCATACATACATACATAGCATACATATACACGAAAATTCTCCCTAAAAAACGCTGGCCCTGCATTATGGAATGATCTCCCTCTCCAACTCAGAAACGTCCATAGTTTCCTTTTGTTTAAAAGCCAACTACGCATGTATCTCTTCTCTCCGGTTGTTTAAGTTTATTCTGTGTGCACGTTAGTTAACTAGTTAAGATTTGTTCTTTGATAACTCATCATTTGTTCCCTGTCTTTTAAAACAGAGACTTATAGATATTTCCCGACCACCTTATTACTAGTATTACTTTACTTTAGGGTGACCCTTGTCAGCGGGGCTTAGGCCCTTTTAGGACTCCCCTTTGAACCAACATCATCATTGTTTATCTTGTCTCTTGTCAAACCTTTTGTTCAACTGGTTTCAATAAAAGCGTGGTTATGGTTATGGTTATACATAGATACATACATACATACATACATACATACATACATACATACATACATACATACATACATACATACATACATACATACATACATACATACATACATACATACATACATACATACATACATACATACATACATGCATAGTTGCATACATACATACATACAAACATACATACATACATACATACATACATACTGTAGAAACATACATGGCTACGTGTGTGGGTTTCACAGCTGCGTTCACCCCCAACTCGTAGAAAATATCCAAGAAGCCAAGCAAAGAAATTTCACTGAAAATGTCACTGAAGTCAATAATGCAGATCTTGTTCTCTGTTTGAAGGATAAGCCTAGCGATGTATCGATGGGGAGGATAATGAAACTGAATGCAACTGAGTGGCCTTTCATTCTGATTGGTTGTCTCTTCGCTGTTGTACACGGGGGAGCACAGCCGCTGTTCGGAATCGTCTTCGGTGGATTCATTGGGGTAAGTGTTCTAGATCAACCAATCGCCTAAAGTTTACAGGATGCAACTCGATATGCTTTCATGTAACGGAATTTCATAATAATTATTGGATTCATGTAATGTAGCCTAATGTAATTAGCAACTTCTATTGCGCCGGTGTCTAATGAACAAGGCATCAACCGATGGCACACCAAAACCAAGCCGTAATCAGGTCAACATCCAAAAGATCAGTCCGTAAGAGACTATGTAGTGGAGTGTCACATAGCCTATCTCCATTTCATGCGATATAGCCTAAGTTACATCTCTGGACAACCCATCTGACTTGACACAACGATCCTAAGCTTTTACACTGTGCTCAAATGTAAATGTACTCGTTTTTATATAGCGGTCGTATGGCATTGATCCTGCTCATTTTCAATGAATTGATCAGGTTAGATCCTTCACCACCGCTGCCCGTTTGAATGGGCGCCACGCCATTTAAGGTCCTCATGTATTGCTCTAGAAATCGGGCTTTTAATATTACGATGGTGTTGTATAAAGCTCATAGTCTATCCATGTAATAAAAGCTAATGTCAATTGGATTTATGCAGTTGGTGCAGTTTTATTAAATTCGTATATACTTTATTCATTTGGACTCTATAGTCTAAGCTGCATGATGACCTCTATTGCGCCGTTAGCAGAGTCATAATAGTCCTCGTGTGTGTCATCATAGCAGAACCATAGTAATCATAATGCAAAGGGCGTCAATGGACGGGTGCTTCAAGGAAAACCTTCTATCCTTGAAGAAGAGAATCGTTGGAAAACACGGATTAAAGTTCAATGGGATATAATATAGGCCTAATTATGACGGTCTAATTTAATTCTATTTCATGAAATGCCATGTAAATAATGTAATTTTGTATAAGTTGCGACATGGCTTTTACAAACTGTACTAGCATGTAGGCTGCATGTATATAAGTTTAGGCTGTGTAATTATAAACAACAGCATATTATACTATATTTAATATTATTGCATATTATTGTTTGTATCTGTACGCACATAATCTGGTGTGTCCGTTCATAGATCTCTCAGAAGCTTCGAAACTTAAAAAACGAAGTGTTGTGATTTTCTTAAATTTCTCCAATACTGAGAGTTGTAAATTTCTTAATTCTTTCCAATACTGAGTGCATATTTTCTTTCAGGTATATAAAGTAACCGATCCTGATAAGATGATGTCCGAAATTATCTTCTACGCGTTGATGTTTATCGTTATCGGTGCTCCAACTGGAATTTCCATGTTTTTCCAGGTATAGTCTTTGAAAGCTTCGTTGGAATTTAGCACAACGATCGATAAACGACAATAGTAGAAAGTTTTTCAGAATAAAACTTTATTAATCCATTGTATCATTAAATTACCATTTTCTCATTCACTTGTCAGTGAACAGCAATTACAATAATTTAACGGTCATGCAATAACGACAAATAGTTTCTATCCAATTTCATGTGAGAACGATGTTGGAAGGACTACGAACATGCCTCAATTCCTCTGAGCTTAGAAAGCAGGTGCAAAAAATACAAATGCATAGCTTCATAACAAGTATGCCTAAAATCTCTCGTTGAAGTCTGATAGAATACTTTTGTGGAGTAGGCAGAGATGATATTTGAAGTAGGCCTAAATATCACTATATCATGCCTGTATAGAATAAAATAGAATATTCCTTATTGAAACCAATTGCATACCACATTTTGGTGTACAAAAGCATAAGCATATAAAGAAAAACACTAACTCACTAAGCCATACAATAGAGTCTGCCAATTATGTCCCTTATAAACCCCACAAGAATCATGACATTGTGTTGTGTTATCAGTTTTGGATGTTTGGAATTTCTGGAGAGACGTTAACGATGCGCATCAGAAAGATAACTTTCAGGTGTCTACTTCGGCAGGTAATCAATCACTCTTTTCAGGATCGATTACGTTATCAATCAATCAATCAATCGGTCAGCCAGACAAACAAACAAAGAAACAAACAAATAACCAAATAAAGAAACAAATCGGGGTCATATAATTAAAAGGAACCCTTTGTGTATTAACAGTTTTCTATAATGACTTGTTTTTTGTTTACTTTGGTTTTCTTAGGATATTACCTACTTCGACGATCCAAACAACAGTGTGGGTGCCATGACAACCAGACTAGCAACCGAGGCCTCAGCTGTTCAAGGGGCAAGTCCTCATATATGTCACCATAACAGAGCAATAGTCCTTCCAAGAGTCGCCATAAAAAGACATTACTCATAACATTACTCACAAGAGTCGCCAGAAAAAGACATTACTCATAACAGTGAAACTAGCAATCTACTCGTTGAATTATGACATTCCTACTATAAGGATCATGGACATGAACCTACTAGCATTGAACCGACGATGAGAGTAGCCTGCAGAAAGCAATTTCCTCGGACAATTTATTTTGTCACAAGTATCGAAACTGTGGTCTACACAGTGAGACAATGTCCTTCGAGTTTTCATTATATATAATGCTGTATGAAGCTTAGGTTATATCATAGTAATGTCGGCAAGAGATGACAGTCTGGAAGTTAGGGTTGATTCAAACGTGGCGCTATATAAACTCCCTGGTTTACGTCAACTCTTTTGTGCTTCAGGCAACAGGTTTCCGCTTGGGAATGGTGCTACAGGCCATTTCATGCATCGGCGTTGGTCTTGCCATCGGATTCATCTTCAGCTGGAAGTACACTCTGTTCATCCTTGGAATCGTTCCGATCATGTTAACGGCGGCTGCCATTCAGATTAAACTGGCCAAGGGATTCTCTGGCAAAAACAACAAGGAGCTGGAACAAGCCGGCAAGGTAGAGTGTTTTAATTAAGTAACAAGGAGCTGGAACAAGCCGGCAAGATAGAGTGTTTTAATTAAGTAACCTTTTGAATAGGTCTCAGGATTCTTATTATTTTCTACTTCCTCCTCCTCCTCCTTCTTATTCCTGTTCTCTGCCCTTAGGCAGGTTCAAACTTCGAATGACGCCACTCCTCCCGGAGTGAGCTTCTGCTTTAACCTTGCATCTGTCATCATTCAGTCCAGCAGCATCTGTCTGGATTTTCCTCTTCTCCTCCTTCCTACATTCTACCCTAAATGACGATTCTCAAAAGTGAGTTCCCTATTTGTTTAGCCTGATTGATTGTCTTGATTGTAGGTGGCGAACGAAGCGCTCAATAACATCCGAACAGTAGCCAGCTTAACGAAAGAACGTCACTTCATTAGCGAATACGACCGACTCAACGCTCCCATTCACAGGTCTGATCTAGTTAGGCCCGCTCTCCACAAGACACACATAAGTATCACACAACCTCGTGTCTTACTGTGAAATGCAATACTTTATGCAAGTAATCTTTTATACAGTCCAAGAGTATACCTTTTACAGTGCCATTATAAAAACCAATGCTCAAAGCGAATCGGTGGCTAATAGATTGCTTGCAACGCCTGTTTTCTCATTCAATGATACATAGGATTTACGTTGGCTTCATTTGAGCGGTTTGCAAAACATTAATTATGTACAACTGTATTTGACATTACCTTCCTTCAAATGTTCAGACTTGCGCACACACGTACCAAACGACCAGTGGCGTAAATCAGGAGGGGGCAGAGGGGACTGTCCCCAAAGTTTTGACTGGGCCTCTCTGCCCCCAACAATGCAAAAATGCGGCCCCGAAAAATCTGTCTCCCCAAAGTTATGTACAGATTTTCGCCTCTGCAAACGACATATCATAGTTGGCGTTGAACAATTGTGCACAAGACTTGGTCAAGCTTGTTCAAGTTTATACAGAGCAGGCTAACCACCTATGGGAGGTTTGAATTTGTTCTGTCCGCGTTACAAGCCGAACCTCCTAACCATCGGCTTCAGGGCCTCGATTGGTGTACCATATATAGTTTTACAGTGAGTGGTCTGCTTAATTTCAGACAGAACCTAAAAGCAGCGCACTTGTTTGGAATTGTGTTCGCGATTCTTCAAAGTATGATCTACTTCGCATTCGCTGCCGTTTTCTACTTTGGTGCCTGGCTTATTGCATATGATGGACTGGAATATGACAGCATGTTCAAGTGAGTTTGTAGAAAGAATCTTTAGTTTGTATATACAGTGTACTCATCTAGTGTTTTAGCTAATCAGGTAAGAGTTCTAAAGAAGGAACAGAATTTCTATTCAACTCAACGCTGTACGAGTTGGTTGGTCTATAGATAAAATGTTTACACGGTTAGTCTTATGAACAGAAAACATCGAAGGAGAGGAATTACCACTTCTCTTTTACTTCAACGGGCTCTTTAAAATCTAAAATGCATTCAATATAATTATTATAGGGATTTACCTGTCCAGCTTGCAGCGACCATCCTTTTCTATGTCTGCCACACAGCTTAAGTGTGTAAGGAAGCAATTAGTACAGCAAAGCCCATTTTAGGCCCATCCATGAGCTCTTAATCCTTTGATAATCTTCTCAAGGCAGCCTCCACTCTTCCGCAGCAATTGCCAGAAACATGAAAGGTTCTTCTGCTTGATCAATCCGTGTAGACTCCTTCCTACTTCAGCTGTCTCCAACATCAAGAAAAATACAAGCATCTAATCTTAAATAACTGTAGGCCTATAGCATCGTCAATTGCGAGCTGTAGGCCTATCTATGGTGCTTTAGAATGTCCATGGCAATAACAGGGTTCTAAACACGTCTGTGTCTGATAGTCTGGAAAAAAGACTACAAGCGTCTAATCAATTTATCATATAGAAATGAAGTTGTGAACATATAAATAAGTTCTATAAAGTAGCATGTTAATGTGTCATACTTGTTGTCATGGATAACTGATTCTGTGAATTCTCTGCAGGGTCTTCATTTCCATCATTTTCGCCACCGTTTCATTTGGTGCGGAGAGTCAGCTTGCTCCCGACTACGGCAAGGCCAAGATGGCGGCTGCCAGTATCCTGGCTCTCTTCGACCGCGAACCATCGGCTCTATCTGGGGTCGAAGAAATCCGAAGAGTACGATCACGAGCATCAGTCGACTGCTTCCCAAACGAAGGACCCAAAGCGGTTAGCACATTCCGAGTAGTCATGTGGGGGCCACTGATAATTATACAGAAGGCCACAATAATCATTATCGGGGTATTCACCCTCCATTTATGATACGATATGCGGCTTGCATCACTGAAGTTTCGTGGACAGGAGAGACACTTGCGATATATACCGCAGTCTCTGCCTGCCTGACGGACTCCTTTGAATCTCGATCTCGAACCGATTTCATCCCCGCCTATCGATTATGTTTTGACTAATCGCCTGTGAATAAGCTGGTTCCCGTGACTTCGTGTTGGGGCGCTGTAGAAATTTCGACATTACGATATAGTCGGAGTACTTATTACGATTAGGCTAATTAGCACTCTAGCTAATGAAATGAAACGTCACTGGAAAAAGCCAAGTTCATTCTAATGAAACGTGATTGGCATAATGGCATTGTCTCTTCGTTGTATGAAATATAGGGCAGTCTTTCCATCAGTTCAGCCAATCATACTTATTATAACAATTTTCGTTAATTAATTAAAACTGACAAGTTTGCCTACGCACTAAGGTTACATAGCGGTAACAGAGGATAAGCTTAACAGGAGTTGAACTTAACTTTACAGCATCCTGCAAGGCGCCCATTTGTTCTACTGCTCATTTTACAGTCACCCCATAGGGAGTTGAAGGCTGATAAACTATCCCCATATGGCTGAGTCAGCCATATGGGGATAGCGGGTATCGAACCCGCGTCCTTCTTATCTTCGTGCCAGTATGTTACCATTCAACCATCATTCGTCGCCCCACATGTATTTTGAAAATATCATATACAAAATTACAAATGCCCTGGAAAATATACCAATCCCTCAGCTATGATTGAAAGCCTCTCAGTAGTTATCCTGAAGAGGCGCTATATAAATGTTCTGAATGAATGAAAAGAGGGACAACTTCTGCTGAAAAAATTATACTTTATTATCATATTGGAAATTAATGAGGAAATATAATGGCCATAACGAATCGGTGAACAAGTTGTTCATATCTTGTCACAGGATGATTGCTCCGGTTCAGTTGAGTTTGAAGACGTGCACTTCAGTTACCCCACGAGGCCAACCTCAGCAGTTCTCAGAGGACTCAGTCTGAAGGTCGAACAAGGTCACACAATTGCACTGGTCGGAGCTTCTGGATGTGGCAAAAGTACCACGGTACAACTGCTCGAACGGTTCTACGATGTACCACAAGGAAAAGTGGTAAGTTCGTAGTAGAACCTGTGGCTTAGATCGCAACAAAATCACTTCCTTTTTGTATTCCATAATTTATACGTAGCATACATATGTAGCATAGTTGTATGTGTGTAGGCTAGCTATGTACGTATGAATGCTTGAATGAATTCATATATTGTATACAGCTCGTATTGCTTGATGTTATGCCTACTGCAGTTAGAACTTACTCAACGTCACTTAAGGCAGCACTGAGTAGTTAAAGGCACGAAGTGTAATCGATTCATACATCATCTAATACTGTACTGTACGACACGTTGGTTTAATCAGCAGAGGGTTTTTTAAAACCGGCTAAATGTTCGTGCATGCTTGTCTGTCACTACGCAGTAGAATTTGGCACCAGTCTAAACTGGGAAGAAAATGGTAAGTCCGGCGATGAGTGGGGTACATGGCAGTCTGATAATGGGATTCGGACCTCTGAAGTCAAGGCCATGAACCTTGGAATTGCTAGAGATCCTATATCTCATGTGTAGTCCCTAGATTGGCAGCTTCTGACTGTGCTCTGTCGGCCAATATGAGTGTCGTACAAGAAAGAATATTTCCAGGCTAATTTCACGAATTCGATTCTAGGTTTTTTATTTCGGCAAAATGCACCTGCTTCCGGGACTTGACTTCAACACAGCTGGAGAGCTTACGTCGCACCTTAAACCCCTATTTGTTAAGAGGCTTCGTGTCACCAATATCGCACTAGAGAACGTTTAGTATTACGGTTTTATATTTTAGTTGTTCATGTACGTTGTTGCTTAGATGATTGATGGTAACGATGTGAAATCGGTGAACGTGCCTTGGATACGGTCTCAGTTGGGCCTCGTCTCACAGGAGCCAACGTTGTTCGGGTACAGCATCCGAGAGAACATCGCCTACGGAGACAACAGTCGACAGGTCAGCATGGACGAAATCATCGCAGCAGCCAGACAGGCAAACATCCACAGCTTCATCGAAACACTCCCTCAGGTAAGAAACTGAGGCAACTCATTTATAAAGCAACCTTATTATAATTAGGGTGTGACCGATTGGCATTTTTGCCGATTTCCGAATCCGGATATTACCAGAATATTTTGCTGCTTTTTTTTGAATCCGGATTTGATCCGATTAATCTGCAATATTTATTTTTATTTGCAAAGACGATTGTGCACGTGCTTTCTAAAAGCATTGATATTGATCTGTGTTGACATTTACGTTGATTAGTTTAATTAACACTCGTGTCCAGACATTTGATACAAGTGATTGACAGCAGTTTTGTGTATATATAGCATAAGTATATAAATAATAGGTGTGTATAATGTGTCAGTGGCCGAGTGGGCTGATAGCCTGCTCGTCACCCCGGCGCCCTGGGTTCGCTTCCCGGTCGGGTCGGTTTAAGAGTCACGGATGTTTACTGCGGGTGGCTCGGTCGCATTATAAACGTGGAGTACAATACCAACACAACACAACACAATATACTGGGGCGCGGTATTGGGGGTATGTTGGTGCCTTGCAGCTGGAACATGCGGGTTCCGATCCACCTCAAAGCCGCCGCGTAGGAACCCTGGGCAAGTCCTTCCTCGCAATTGTCATGCGCTTGGAAACTCCGACTACAGCAGTAGTCGGGAGCGCCTCTGAATGGGAAATCTTAGGGGCGCTATAACAAGTGTTCAAATACAATACAATACAATACAATACAGTGCATGTGCATGGCTGAACACAGTGAACAGGTGCTGAGAATTAAGCCTACATATTTAATTAGCTACGCGTACAGGTGACTGTATATCGTTTCCGAGTTGACCGATTTCAAAGTTATACAGTGTAGATTTTATTTGTGTTGAGCTTTGATTGTGGTTTTCTTCTGTGTTGAGTTGAAAGAAGAAATATTTGAAGTGTTCGGATTGTGCTAGGTTTTTCCTCTTTGGTCTCTCGTTCTTTAAAGACGTTTCTTTTCCCCGGGGTTTTCGTGCTGAGAGCGCTTCTGAATAGTTATTCTGAGAGAGGCGCTATATATATATATAAATCTTTAGATACACCTAATGTGAATTGACAGCAACGCACTACCATAGTCTAGAGGAAAGTACAGCTAAAGTAGGTCAAAGAAAGAAGGGAAGTTTATTGTTAACTACTGTGCAAATTGACCAACTTGAAGGCTTTACATTTCCCTTGTATAGGGTTATGAAACAAACGTTGGTGACAGAGGTACACAGTTGAGCGGAGGACAGAAACAGAGAATAGCAATCGCAAGAGCACTCGTCAGAAATCCTAAAATACTTCTCCTAGATGAAGCGACTTCAGCTTTGGACACTGAAAGCGAGAAGGTGAGCATTTATCAACGAGATCTCTCTTGAACATTCCAGTCTATGTATGTCTGTCTGTCTGTCTGTCAATGTCTCTCTGTATCTGCCTGTGTCTCTGTCTGTCGGTCTGTGCATGTTTGTTTGTTGGTCTGTCTCCCGTTTGTCTGCAATAAACCACATAACAAGCAATCCTAGCAAATGACTGCCAAGCTCAATGTCATATCAGAACTTTTATCTGATATCGAGAAATTAATTTGCAGGTATATCGTTAACAGAACGCACAACAGACAATGCATTTAGCTTTCACGATGTAGCAACTATCAAGTTACTTAAAGTCATCCACATGATCGTAAGTGAAGCAGCGCTCTCATGGATCAAAGTAGTTACATATGCAGGCTTGGCAGCTGAAACAATTTTTTGTACAAGTTGTTTACATTGTCCATCCAAGTCTACAATTTCTTCGTAACACGAAGACGAGGAAGACAAACAAAGACTTAGATGGACAATATATAAAGGAGGATCTGAGAGCACAGGACATGGATCTGAGGAATGCCGTTGACAAAGTCAGAGACAGAGCGATTTATTTGGAGACTCATGTTGAGGCCTCATCGTCGGCGCACGTCTGACGGAAGAGAGAAGAAGAGAAGAGAGAGAGAAAACATTGTTCTTTAAGTCATACCTGCAATTATGAGTACCTTAATAAATGCCATCACTAATTTTTATTTTTCAATCAGCATAATAGACACAGAGAAGTTTAACATGTACATCATGTTCCCATACTTCTTCAGATTGTACAGGAAGCCCTCGACAAAGCACAGCATGGTAGGACATGTCTCGTGATCGCACACAGACTTTCAACCATTCAGAATGCCAATCTAATCGTCGTATTTCATCAAGGTCAAGTCGCAGAACAAGGCACACATTCGGAACTGATGGCACAGAAAGGTCTCTACTACAAACTGGTTCTAGCCCAGGGTCATAGGAGATAATTTGTATTCTGAATCAAGAATTCAAAATACATCCACTCAATCAATGCAATTATTCAGTGTATTTTATGTAAACATTCTGCCTGACCAGCTCAATCTGATGTATCAATGTATGTGATAAAGTTTTGCATGGTTGAATATTTTTTACATGTATTAATCATAGGCAGTTGGTATATATGAAATGAACGACTTGCAATGAATGTGAATTATTTATCAGGGACATTTGTAATTATATTATTGCAAACATGAAAACTTAGGCACTGAAATGTACTCTACTAGGTGCCTTAATCTTCAAACGGCTACCTTACGACTAGTCTGTTCGGTAACGTTTCGCCTCTAGCAGTTGAGCACTATTGTGGAGTTGCATTTCGAAGACAGAGGACTTCTTTATTAATAATACCTCATAAGTATTAAATATGTGGCATGCTTATATGCAACAGATGGCACAGTCAGTCAGCATAGTGGACTGACTGAAGTGCTGAATTTGACCACTGCCTTATGAACTAGTTGACATAAATTTGAAACCTATTGTCTTTGACATAAAGGCACAATAAAAAAAGTGACTGTAACTAATACTCTTACAGCTTGCCATGGTAGGTTACAAATTGTCAAATTTTAAAATCATTTTAATCAGAAATATACTGCTGACTGTTGAGCCTGCAACTCACAATCAGTTTTAAATTGTGACATTGTTGCTGCCTTTATTTAAACAACAATCAGGATATGGCACTGGTACTTCATTTCCCCTTCCCACGTTTGAGCCCTCCCACATTAACTGAAACATCAAGATTATGACCCTGAAGACTTCTATTAAGACTAGTGTTAATCAAGGCTTGTAAAATGTATGTTTAAATAGGTGCTGCAGGTCATCAATATGGGAGTGGCAAAATTTAGGTTAACATGTCTATTAAAAGTGTAACTTGTGGTAAAGGGTTACTAACTCCACAGACAACTAGCTCACAGAAATGTACCACAATAATATTCACCAGATGGATATATGGATTTTAACAAATTCCAACATACTTGCCACATCCTACTGGCTAAATGCATCAATTTATTAGCACAGAACAGTTCTTAGACCGTTAAATCTTGTTGGTGGTGAGCCCTAAAACAGCCCCTGGCATTATGGGTCAACATAGGTTTAAAAAGTTTAATTTAAAACTAATGTTACACTGATTATGATTAAATCAAATCTATTGTGTCTGTGTTGTTGCTTTTATATGTTCTGACCCAGTGAAATAAAATTACAGTATAGCACAGGGGTGTCAAAGCTTTTTATTGGCAGGCAAGTGGCAATATTTTCCAGCATGTGGCAGATTGGGAAGCCAAAGGTTCCTGAGCAAAATGGGGTAGGAGTCTGGCAAGGGCTGGGTACATGAGCTGTCCGCTGAAATTTTTTAAACTAAATCTTAAATGGCACATTTTTAACATTTTAACATTCTTAATTTTGATCTTCATTATCAAAAACCTCTATAGTGGAGTGAGGATTTAGTACTGACTGGCTTATTGCTAGCACAGCAATTTGATTTCGCTTCATACACAGGAAAAAGTGACAAATTTGATCTTTTATTCTGAAATTGTGTAGTCTTTAGGCAAGGCTCAGTGGGCCAGTAAAACATTGTTGGCGGACCATAGATGGCCCACAGGCCGGACTTTTGACACCTCTGGTATAGTATTTAACAATTAATTTCAATGTAAGTGAATGGATAGGTAGTCTCAAAACTTAACTAAATTTAAGCAATAAACTTGAATCAATATCAAGAGTACAGTGCCTTGTCAGTTTTCACACAAACTTAAAATTCAATCTGTATTGACATAACAGCCCCTTGTGACAAGTTGTGAGGTTAGACAGACTATTCTTGTCCTAATCTAATATAAGCTTAGAAGTTCTATAATCCCCTTAGTATAATGATTAGGCATCAATCAATAGCACTTCAACACGGATTAGCAATCCTGTTTATTCAAAGCGGAATTCTTGTGACACAGAAAGGCCGCCTAAGATAATTATCCTTTCTGAAATTAGAACGCCTGCAGTGGCGAATGGAGAGACACCAAGAACTCAGCAGTACTGTTCTGACCTGCAATTATTGTAACCATAACCATAACCATCATTTTTATTGTAGCCAAACCGGTATTACACAGATGATATTACATATAAGTATTTCGAGTGGTTACAATGGGGGACCAGAAGGGACCTTGGTCCCACTAAGTAGGGCCCCTAATTATCAGTTTCAGTATTGGATGGCGATTAGTTAAACAATAACAGTTGCAGTTTTACAATTTGACATTATGTAAGTGTTTACAACATAGGTAGCAGTCTTTGGTAATTGTGAATCGATATAGGCCTACAGAGACTACTGAAGAAAATTGTGTACCCACCTTGTGTGTTACACTGTCAAACGCGAATTATGCGTTAATAACTAGCCTAGGCCTACATAACAAAAATTAAAGGAAAACAATAAATTTTATCATGCTTCTGTTCCGAAACTGAACGTTTATTTTTCTATACACATACGGGATTAAAACAGTTTTACATAACCATTTCGCGTAGTGTGTAGCTACAATGGCGGCGCCAGACATTTTCTGTAACCAGAGCATAGCCAGAGCAGTAATAGGCTACAAGCAGTGGCGTCTACCAATGGGGGGTTTGGAGACCGATCTCCATTCAACTTCAAAAGTGGGGGGGTTTGAGCGATTTTGGCCGAAAGTGGGGGGTTTCATTTTTTCATGATATATCTTTTCTCCTGTATGATTGTGATAATATTAACCCACATTAAACCATTATCGTGGGATCGAAATATTCTTGTTTCCATAACAGTAGCAAACGGCTTGTACAACAGAACACTTACTGCACAGCCTACACTGCCATGGGGTGGGGTGGGGTTGGGTTGGAGACCCCGTTATATCAAGGCACGGACCCCGGTATACCAGGCGTCCGTGTATCAATGCAGCTGTACCCTTACGAGTCTACAGCCAACGGGCCAACGGCTTACGCGATATACCGGCCAAACATTTGGGGAGGGTTGAGGACCCTGAGGTTGCTGCGCTAATGACACGGCGGCCCAGACTGGCAGCGTTCTCCGCTGCAAACCTGCATCAAGTGTATCATCACTTCGGCCGTTATCTGGCTCAGCCATCGAAATGGTTCATCTCTAGCCCTCTCTGACCTGTCCAGTCAGTGTGTGGCGGACATTTCAAATGAAAATATATGCATAGGAGTAATAATTATAGCCTACGTTGGAATCACGAATATATGAACGCGTTGCGAGTTGATTCATTTAGCCTACTTTATTTCTTCTGACTTCTGAGTGAGTATTTGTTATGAAATGATACACAATGATAAACAGGGACGAGGTAGTGTAGCGGTATGTTCTCTGCCTTGTAACCGGAAGGTCGCAGGTTGAATCTACCTCAAGCAAGTTGAAGCAATTGTGTAGCGACTCTGGACAAGTTGCTCACCCTTAATTGTCTGTGAGGAAGCAGGAAGGCAACGGGAAACCACCTTAATCGTATTATCCCCGGGCGGCATAAAAAACAAGGTCGTGGATAGAGTCACGCCCGACGTGACTCTATCCACGGGACTCGAGTAACGCCCGTTACGCAATTGGTCAATGCATGTCACGTGATTTTGTGCACGTGGAAGGGGAGACGGGCGTGATTTAAGTTGTCGATGATACGATAACGCCCGGCGGGCGTGAACGAACTGGTGGGAGATGCATTCACGTCCGCTGGGTGTGAGTAAACTGAAACAGCCGACGGATAAGCGCTACCGAGTCCTAAATTCGTTATAAAGTGAGACATGATTTTAGTGACAAGACAGCGTTGGTAGACATGGTAACTCTGGGTAGAGTCGGGCTGGTACAATACAATTATATTGGATCATTTATAAAGCGCTTCTCACAGCATAAGCCCTTCAGAAGAATCAGAAGCGCTCCCAGTGCGAGGTAGGCCTACTCCGAGAGAAAAGGAAGGTTATAAGGTGAGAGAAAGAGGTAGAGATACCACCAGAGAGGATGGTAGAGCGCAAAGAAGGAGAAGTCCATTCCATAGAGAGGGACCTGTACCTATATATATATGGAAAGATATGGAAGGTTCTACTTGCAACTATACCTATAGCGCCATAAGTCATAGTGCAATGAAAACAGATGACTTGTTAATTTTGATTTAAACTGAACAACAGATGTGCATTGACTGTTGACAAACTGAAGTTGGAGGACTGTTCCATTCTTTGAGTACTGAGACCGATAAAGAATGGTTACCAAACTTCCAGTTTGTGCGAGGTATACAGTAATATCTCCTCGATTGGACAACCGGCATAGCAATGGATGCCATGCATGAGGGAGAGGTTCCAGAGTGGATATGACAGTGCCTACACGAGGAGGGATATTTTGAAGGTGATACAGGCACCATGGGAGCCAGTGAGATTTTGTTGTTGCGTTATGTGATCTCTGGTGCCAAGACATTTTAGTAAGTGAGTGACAGTGTGAAGACCTGATGAAAGGGGTTGTAGTGTCGATGACTGAGACCAGATAGGCCCAGGGCAGAGTTGCAGTAATCGAGGCGAAAGATATGGAAAGTTCTACTTGCAATTCTACTAGTCTTGCCCAAGTACGGTTGAAAATTGTTCTGTTGAACTCAAAAGAATGTAGGTACTGTAAATCTGAGTTTGCTAAAGATTCTTTAATTGTTTCTATACTGTGCTAGACTGTTAACTGGCAGTTGGCGTAAGTTATCTATAAGCTTAAATGTCGTGGCAGTCTATGACGAAGCGGGGATGTCTGAAGAACTGAGCAGCAAGTGGGTATCAAACTAATGCTGAACCTGTATGGCTAGATGTTATAAGCCCACTGTAAACGCAGTAGCGTCTGACTGAAGGATGGCAATAGCACGGTCTGTGATCCTATAGGTGGCCCTATTCATATTTTGTGCTGCATAAATGACCTAATCTGGACCCCTTTTTCTTTATATTTATACCTGGTTACTACTAGGTAACCTACATAACTGCCCATCAGGATAAGTGCATGCAAACACATGCTACGGGAATTTTCTAAAAACATTTTCAATTCAACCACACAACAAATTCACTTATTTGTATAGCCCACAAATTCACTTATTTGTATAGCCCATTATTCTTATATTTTATGCATAACAAATTTGTAAAAGTGTGAACAAATGATAAGAATATAGAAGGACAGTCTTTTTATACGGAAAACAGATGGAACGCTATTTAATTTGATGCAGCCTGGCAGCAAATTTTACATATCCACGTCTTTCTTCTTAGGAGCTCGTCGTAGTCCACAACATTTAAGGTGATACCACATTAAGCACGCCTCACAGATAATTGACACAGAGTCAAGGTCCCTACTACAGTGGATACACATCCAAACATGGCTTGTCTCTTTAGTCTTTATCAACAGTTCAACAATGTTCCATGTCTCCGGTTCAAACAGATGTCGGACCATGCTTGCATCAACTTCATCATCAAGTAATGCAGAGTTGATGGTAGAAACGTCAGTTGTCATGTCACGTGACGTTATTTTTCCAACACCAACAAGTGCTCTGCTTGCAGCTGATTCCGACACTCCAAGCCATAAAAGAAGCGCTGTTGTAACAGAGAAACAAACAAATCAAGTGGTTAGTAAGGTAAATAATAGCTATAGATAACAGTATATATAGGTCAGTGGAAATGCATACAAGTGTTTTAATACAAAGTTTTGATGTAGGTCATTCGATTGTCTATATCTCGTCGTAAGTTAAGTGTTTGTGGAGTGTGACCTTTTCCGTTGATGATCTACCTGCATGTACCCAGACTGTTGAAGTAGACACACTATCTGAAAAAAGATTTGACTGACTTGGTCATAGACTGCCCTAAGACCTGGTCATTAGACACCCATGCCAGAGAAGTTGCTAATTATTAAGTCATGTTTGTAATAGTTAACAGAAGAAATAAAACAGCATATTTGAAGAAACAACAGATGAAGCAACAAGGTTCATAAGAAAAAGAACAAACTTCTTGATTTATCTGGGGCCGTAAGCATCTGAAACGGCTGTGGTCTGGCTGAAGATCTTCGTTTTTTGCGTAGTAAGCCAATGGTTGTCATGTCTCTGCCCTTCGGTCGACCCCGCTTCTTTATTAACGCTGGCAACTTAACTTCTAAAAATAGAAATAGGCCAGTTACGTAGTGAAAGAAAGGTTAAAAGCGAGATGTGCATAAGCGTTTACAAATGATACCTCCTAAAAAATTATAGGAATGAGTCTTGAACATAGTCAAGAGTATTATGTTGTAATGGGTGAAATAATAACAGACCATCGATAAAAATAGAATCTGTAAATAAATTCTTAATTGCAGAATTTATGTATAAATATGAACGAAAATTATTGCCCCAAGTTTTTGATGGTTATGTCTTGCACTCCTATCAAATTCATAAAATGACAGTAACCTAGGAAGATCAAAACAGAAACTAGAACATCATGCAAGAAGAGAAAATTTTGCAATACCATACGTATTCAACAAAGAAATCGATGCAACTTCTGTTTAAGGAAGAATTATTTTCATCGATGCAACTTCTGTTTAAGCAAGAATTATTTTCATCAATGCAACTTCTGTTTAAGCAAGAATTAGTTTCATCGAGGCAAATTCTGTTTATGCAAGAATTGTTTTTCCGGAAATCGGACTTTTGTCTGTTTTCAGCGTTTTAAGCAAGAATTTTTTAGTACGTACTGTGTTTGCCGATGTCCATGTCCATGCGCTCGAAGTCATTCCTCCATGTAGGCTTTTTTCGGTGCGTGCTTTTTGCGGCCGCTATTTTCAGTGACTCCCTCACCCAAAGCTGCACAAAGTTGGTCTTGGAATAAGTGTCGATTTTCGACTGCAGGTCCTTAAACGTTGTGAAAACATCGCCGACCCCATGTCCGCCATTTCAGAAATTCGGACGGAAGTGAACAAATTCACGTGACAGGCTTTAGCCAATAGCGTAACGGGCGTGAGCGTAGTTCTGGGGCTCCGCTAACGCCCCGGGCGTGAGCGGATCCACTACGAAAAAACAATGGATCTGCCTTCTGGTAGAGAACTCCGCATCATCATCATCAAATGAAAAGTCCTATTCTTATAGCAGTATAGCCACATTGCAAATACCTAATAACAGATCTATAGATTGTGCGCAAATCATGGCCAGTGTCCTTACCAGGCACCATCGTCTGTGTAGCTAGATGGTGCATTAAAGACTTTAAACACTTAAAGTCATTCTAACTAACTAACTAACTATAGCCAGATTGACTCCAAACTTCAGCTTGGTATAGAAAAACCCCTAAGATGTCCTTAAATACACTTATTTAGAAAATATATCTCTAAATTTGTTATTTCGCCAGCCAGAGGCCAAACGAAAAAAATAATGTTTTAACTGTCATTTCTTAAATTCTTAAACAGCTTTAGTCCGATTGACTTCAACCTTGACCTAGATAAGGTCATAAGGAGTGAAGGGTTCCAAATAACATGGTAACAACAGATGTAAAATTCATCCCAATGATCTATTTTATATCTTTTTGGCCCAGCCCCATGTTGTGTCAGGGTTAGAAGGATCATTTCTTGCTGACTTTCTTCACAAAGAAAAAGTCCAGGAAAAGGATATATGTTTGTTGGTATTCATGCATTATCACTGGCCGTTAACACTTTCACATTAATTTTTCTTTTACCGTCTTTAAATAGCTTTAGGCAAGAGTAGGGCCTAGAGTAGGGATGCATTGCTTTTGTGAAGGATACATAATATATAATATAATTATATATAATATATATAATATATATATCATATATAATATATATAATATATATATCATATATATATATATATATATATATATAAAATATATATAGCCTATACACTGAAAGCACTGAAATTAAATTAGTGTCTACATAGTAATATTTTAAATAATTGTTAGCAAAAATTTTAATTTACTAAATTAGTTTTAATAGCTGAAAAAGGTCCCGGAACGCCGTCCCGGACCGTTCCGGCCGAAAAAGCACTGCACCGAAATGTGTGTTTCAGATTGGGCCCAGTGGGCCCAGTGGGCCCAGTGGGGGGGGGTTGGTTCTCCATTGACTACTGGGAGGTTAGACGCCACAGTAATATAAGTAACCAGCGCAGAGGGCGATTTAAATTCTGGGCAGGGCAAAAATTTTGGCAGCCTTGTAGCATGGCAACGACCAGGTCAAAGGCTTTTTACGGTATTTTACGGTATTTTGCCCTGCTGTAGCGCCGCCAGTGTGTAGCTACAGTAACTGTCAAACCAGCGGTAAGCAGTTTATCAAAATTATCACAGTCACTCGATTCATTTATAGCAGGGGTGGCCAACCTTTTTTAGCCAACGGGCCACTATGATTGTTGATAAGCACGCGGCGGGCCGCAAAATATCTGTCCTCACAGCCTCCAAAGAAATACAAATGTTTATTTCATATTTTACAAAATGTATAAAAACATGTACGACTACATTAGGTCACTAGAACTTACAACACTAAATCTTTGAGTGTTTTAGACATCATTATTATGCAGTATTGTTGTAGTCGGACAAGTAAGTAGGTGCAAAATGAGAAAAACATTATTTTATAAAGGGGCCGTGCGGGCCGCCAATTAGCAGCCGGCGGGCCGCATTTGGCCCGCGGGCCGCGGGTTGGCCATCCCTGATTTATAGGCCTATCTACAACTTTAGTCGCCGCCTACAGATTTCGGTTTAACATGCACGCAGCTTACAGAATTACGCGCAGACGAAGAACGCGACGTTTAGCGGTTTAGGTCCTTGATACAACCCATAGAAAGTTGGGCTATATTTAAGCACCATTAATTATAAATCTTCAATTTTAACAGCACTTCCGAAAGTTTAAAATTAGTCTATTGTCTGTTTTCTGCATTCATTGGCCAGAGTCTCGGAAACCAGTTACCGATTTGCACTTCGCAGTGCAGTATGCCGATCGTTGTCGGAAGAGGGACGCACAGAATGAAACGCTAGGGGTGAAAATGTTCATTATCTTAGATATAAATGCATAATTACAGGTTAATATTGCTAGATTACATACCAAAAAATTAATTTTAAAGAACTAATTTTTAAAGATGACAAAAAGTCTTACAATTTCTGTTGAAAATTCTGCATGGTTAGCTTACATAGAGATACCTCTATTTATTTGCCACAATTTCTACAAGTACGGCGGAAACGCCGGTTCGTCACGCACACTAGGTTATACCTAGTTATTTGGGATTCGAACTCAAATTTTTATTGTGGGCATCGCTCACCTAATTGAATATAAAAATAAAAACAATTAAAAATTCACATGCTATGTCATTCTATGAGCAGTGTATCGGTCCGTTAAGTTGAAATTAATTTCCATAACTGTCTTATCAGTACAGGCGTCTGAATTTAGAGAGCATAACAAGGAATTATTGTAAAAGCAATTAAAACGGTGATCCTGTCTATTTTTAGCCTCAGTCAAGTAGCCTATGCTGTTTGACAGCACATAAAAAACACAGATCCAAATAAGCCACATCCCGGAAATAAAAAGAATAGCTAGGCCTAATGTATAATACAGTTATAACAACAAGTAAACGAAAAAATACAAAATCCGGAACGCGTTGAGAATGGTGTAAGTATTAAGGCTATGAATCGAAAATGAACGACAGAAAACTTTGCGAGGTTACTAGGTTATTCGCCAGGTGGCGCATACGTCGATAAAAAGTTATTTTTACGCACAAATATAAAATCTTATAAAAGAAAACAGATTCATACAAAAGTATTAGCCATTTGAGCCTGATTAGTTTTATAAAAATTGTTATTCAAAATAAGATTATGTCTAGATCTAATGAATTATCCCTCTTCGCTTAAAAAAGCACATAACTATAATCCGCTGATGGAAACCACAATTTAGGGCTTACGGATGCTCTACAAATACGATTTTTAGGGTTACGTTTTTACGCACACTAGGTTATACCTAGTTATTTGGGATTCGAACTCAAATTTTTAGGGTGAGCAACGCTCGCTGATTTTATCAAAAAAACATTAAAATGAAGTTCCGAGCGCCACGTGAATGTAAAGGAAGTACGTGGCTGTTTAAAGTAAATTATTGGGTTGGTTATTGTCAAGGTCTATCACAAATGCTGTAACGACAGCTAACAATAATCTGTTAAATGGGCCATCAATATTATGACACCGTCATCATAATTAGCAATTTAGGCCTATCATCACAACTACCACCACCCGTCAAATGCAGACATCGTCATGACCATCGTAACAGTATTCGCTACCACCATCATCGTCTGTGGGTAGTGTCACGCCCGTCTTAATCTTGTCGTGGCCTCTAGAGGGTGAGAGCTTTTTATTTCAGACCTGAACGAGGAGGCGTAGGCCCAGGGCCTAGGACAGGGGGGCCATTTGGCCCCAGGCCTCACTTGATAAAGGGCCTCGGAATTTCGGAATTACGGAGTTATTTATTGAAATGGGGAATTGCGGAATTAACGAGTTATTCTGTAAAATGTAGCGCTAATTAGTCTATTATATTATATATAAATATTATTTTAATTTAATCTCTTACAGAAAGATGAAGAGATCATTCGAAAGTGGACATGAGAAACCAGTGTGATTTTCCTTACAGATTTTATTTTAGTTATAGTTATAGTTATAGTTAATGATTTTTTATTTTAGTTATAGTTATAGTTATAGTTAGTATTATTTTTAGTTATAGTTATAGTTATAGTTAATGGATTTTTTATTTTAGTTAATTTTAGTTACTACTTAGTTACAATAATTAAGTCTATAAGCAAAATTGTGCGTATTAATACGCTGTTTCACAATTTACTCAGAGCTATGAAAACCTTTGAAGCATGGGTACAGTCAGCTTCATGAATACACGAGTTTCCAAAGTAACTGACAAATTTCACAATAAAAATTTCGCATTTTTCGTTCTCATTTATGTCGAATCGTCCATATTGCACTTCCTATTTTTATTTTTTGTATTAACGAAAATAAAGATGAATTTTCGTTAGTGTTATTTTCGTTATAGTTATAGTTATAGTTAATGATATTTTTTAGTTATAGTTATAGTTATCGTTAACGAAGTCATTTTATTTTCGTTAACGAACATTTTCGTTATCGTTATCGTTAACGAAAATCACACTGTGAGAAACGAAAGACAAAAGGAAAATTAGTTGTGGCCCTGGGCCTCCAAATCCTGTCCTAGGCCCTGCGTAGGCCTATATAAGCCTACAGGGCTAATACAACTGAACTAGACCTAATTACATTTTGCTTAAAATCATACTCATAGTCGATACTGTCAGGGAGGGATGATTAGTTTCCAAAGTCACAAGTGAGTTAATTGGTTAGCGCGATTGAACGTCATCCAGAGGTAGGAAATTCGATTCCGGATTCTACGACAATCGATTGATCAACGACAGCGCTATAAAAGTCAGATTAAAACAAGTAGATTAGATTAATACTAAACTGTGTAGGCTAGATAAGTAAATCCATTCTTACGTTCAAATGTCATACTTTCAAATGCTCCGTCAGCATTTCTGTCGATCCCATGGTTAGCGTTCAATCTCGGTCATGTTGCGGACTGATTTTCCTCTACGGACAAGCATCGTGTGATTTCTATGGTAGCATTACGTAGCAATCACATGTCAGTCAAAGTAGGCAAGTAGGCTAATTGGCCTTGTTTGCATCTGACATGCAAATTATTGTAAATATTTCGAATTTATTATAGCCTTTAGAGGGGATGAATAAACAATGGTTCGACTGTGATACGTCCATTTCATCTTGCAGGACTAGGGGAGGGGGTCACTGGGTCTACAGATGTTCCGCTGGTCAAAGAGGGATCTTACGCCATGATGCGCCGCTGGCTAGGTGTCTTGTGGCAACAATAGGGGTAAAGGCAAGGTGCGATTGGCGCGGCGTAGCTCAAGGGTAGGTAGGGGAGAATGGCAGTTTGGGGAGAAAGAGGCGAAGAGTTCTGGATAGCGGAGGGAGCAGTGGGTAGGGGATATTATTGGATCGGTGCCAGAGAATAAAATATTGAACATGGGATGATGGGCAGGCCTATTCACTCGGCTTTCAGCGGGGGCGCATGATGGGTCCAAGTACGGAAAATGAAACTCCCACCGTTCTGTGGCGAATTTCACGTAAACACAAACCACCAGCAGGAAACCAGAATAGGAACAGAGTGCGACACGTGGTATAGGCCTAATAACTGAGCAGCAGCCAGTTCAGGGTTTGAAGCCTGATCTAGCCTCTACTAGAGCAAAACCACTAATGATTGGAAGCTACAGAAAAAGAGGTTCTTCATCATAGGCCATGTGTCTTTATGATTTGATAAGGGACGCAACAGGATTCGAGCTGAAGTTAAACTCTTCATCGGGTTAAGTTCTCAAGTGGGTCTATGTCAAACCTTTCTTAACGGCGGGCCAGAGGCAATAGTTTCAGCAAGTGGCGGGCCAGGGCGCCAAAGCAAAATGAGGTAGGAGCCGTAGGTATCTGGGATGGGACTAGCTAGCAGTTGATAGCTTAACAACTGGTTGTAACTTGAGGGCTGTACAGTGGCGCACTTACTTTCGCAAATTCTAAAATTTCTGATGACCTTTTTTTTTTTTTTTTTTTTTTTTTTTTTTTGCTTTTCCCCTCTTATACTATCATTGTCAGCCGCCCTGTCCTCCGACCATGCCGCCCCCTCATTACGCCACTGTATGCTATTGCTATTTACTGGATTATTTTTCTTCCTTTCCTTCCTTCTTTGTCTACTTTTATTACTTTCTCTTATACTTTTTCAATTTTTTCCTACATTCACTCCTTTTATTTTTCTTCAACCCTAGCCCGGGGCGACTCGCCCCCTGCCCCCCCCTCGGTACGCCACTGGGGCCATAGCGGTTGGCGCCAGGGACTACCATTACATCGACTTCACTATGTAAACATGACATCTAAACATTTCTTTATTTACTAAACCAACAAATTAATTATTCATATGCCAGCAATCAAATAAATACTGAACAGTAAATACATGTAATTAATTAACCGTTTCTAATTAAATGCATATTGTAAGGACAGGTAGATAGTACCTGATCAATGATAATCAATAATGCCAAGTTCATAGCACCTGTTTAGGTAAATAACCAATTACAGGCGGATAATAACAGGTACAGTATGTAGAATTACTGGCAAGAAACAAGTACCAGTAAAAACATTACACTACACTATTATGCTGCACTTCATCAGAGAATTTCTCACCTACAATTCAAATGATTCCTTTATGACCACCATAAACCAGTGCACACACACATTTAACGGTATTTACAAACTATGATGTGAATTGTAACTCCAGAGAATCTCATTAATAAGCAATTATTGAAAAATAGAAACGGCACAGAAAAAGTTAGCTAGATACTGCAACGGTTATCAACTGTTTTGTCCAATTACGAACATGAGGAAAGATTATGCATATATTAAAAAATCAGCAGTCAAACTCTGAATAAACTGCATCCAATATCATAGCATCTAATGGTAACAAAAGGCATTATGCTAATGAAATGATTATCATGAAATCTTATACTGCAAAATGGTTGAGACAAAGTTGTACACACACTTTAATTTCTACAAGTTACACTATGAAACTAAAAATGAAGGCTATTTGGTGAGCGAAAATTCATCCAAGCATCTGTTGCATATGACAAGAAAACAATATTGCAAGGCACTCAGCTTGTGCATGTAAAGTCAACAGTGTACAAAAGCAGTTCATATGTAAAAAAAGCAGTGAAAGCAATCAAGATATGTGAAACAAAAGACTCGAATGAACATCAAAGTTTCATCCACATGATCTGCATTGTCTATGATTAGAAACAAACCCATTTATTCTGATGCACAACTTCAACTAGTAAAACTAAAGTGAAAAGTGTACATCCATCTCAAAGCAGGTCCTGTTCAGAGTTATGTAAGGTGGACAACAGCTCAATCAACACCTCAGATACGCCATTTTCCTCACACATGATATCAAGGCAATTTAAAAGAAATTAACAACAAATTATCAAACTGCTATTGGCCAAAAACAATGGAAAGTAAAGAAAAGTTGATTAATTACAGTTCCACAGCCTTGTGTCAAACACAGCCAGCAAGTGGCATGAGAGGCATTGCAAAAGACAACAGACATGACAAGACTCGTGCAGATACCATGGAAATCATGACAACATTTATTGGTCAGAGCAGGGTCATAACCATTATTCAACTGGTGGCCGAGGCAATAATCAAGGGAAGACTAGAGAAAAGAGAATCTGTATATGTACGATTTTTGGTTGTAACAAATACCAGTAAACGTACAGCATTAAAATAATCTCACAAGATGCTCATAATTATTAAGAAACATAACCATAACCTCAAGAAATCACTCAAAATATCAGTACATCACTTAAGCATCTGCTTAGAGGACACCAATGAATTCAAAAAAAGACAAATTTAACTCAAAGATCAAAATAGCAACACAATACAGATACTAATGGAAGCCAAACAGTTTCGACAAGTGCACCTTCATTCAAAAAACACAGATAAAGTCAAAAACCTCCTAAAAGCAAGCAAACACATTACAAAAACGGATATGCAGTGCAAATGGAAGCAGAAGTTAAATTGATGTTTGTAAATTGAATGCTTGCACTGAAAAAGAAATCAGAATAAAATCTGGCAAGTCTTCTCGTTAACTGAAAAATGAACGAAGCTTGGAGACTGATAACATAGGTTGACAGTTTCTAAAACTGGCTTGTACAGATCTGTACGAGATAGGCAAAATTGAGGTACAGAATTCCAAAATACACGAATTAAACAGAAAAAAACAATGCCTCTTTCAGTCAGTTGGACTATTTCGAACAGTTGACAAATCATTGGTTACGATTTAAATAATCTACAGAACCTCCATGACAATACTAAAGTCTATAATACATGAAATATTTCACTGAAAATATAGAATTTTAATTCCATTTACTAGACGTTTGCTACAAAAAAGAACATTACAGTTAGAAGTTGACATGGTCAAACCTAAACCCTAACAAAACCAAAAAAAATGTTACAACATGCAGCAAAAATTCATAAACCATTTAATAGCCACAGCTGTTTTAAGCTACACCTAACGAACTACAGCTTGTAGCACCGTGATAAAAACAGCAGCTACAACAGTACTATTACTCCTCTAAAATGTTTCACGTCGTTCAAATCGACACCTTGCAATTTAAAGTCAATTGAGAGCTGAACGCAGCATACAGTCAACTGGCGACACATAAAAGGAATATGTTCATTGCTGAACGTGACGCTAGCCATGAAGCCACTGGCTACTCCAGCTCCACAAGAATGTCATCGGCACTGACAGTTGCTCCTTCCTTTGTATTGATCGATTTAACCTGAAGGCACAACCACAACATAAATCTGCAGCACAAGGCAACACAATAAATTCCTTACAAGAAGTAGTCCTTGAACACGGACACGGACTCCAGTGGCAATTGGACTTCGTTGGATGGGCTCTGCGTTTGCAGACAGTCTGCCAGGAGTGACATTTCTAGTCATCTGACCCATCATTTGCTCACAGATTTACTTTTAGCTCTTAATTAACTTTAACATGACTATTGCGAGGAACCTGAAAGGTGCTATATATGGTGTCTGCATGCATGCATACATCCATACCGGTACATACATACATACCGGTACATACATACATACCGGTACATACATACATACTGGTATATACATACATACATACAGTATGCTCTCAGATATCAAAATGTGAGAAAATAGTCTTCACATTTCATCTGTGCTAAAGTTTATACAAACTAAGATTTAATTTAGTTCAGATTCTAGAGCAGTTGTTATGTTCTCTGCATTCCGGAGACTATTCTATGTTCTTTAGGGTTTTGGTTGGCATTGGGGTAAATGATTTCAGTCATGACAAAGGTGAATGGAGTGCATGAGGGTTGGTTGACCTCAGCCGGCTGTCCGGTTAGCTGGCCTGCGGTTTGGAACAAAGGCAGTGACTGCCCGAAAGGAGGGCCAAACGTTAGAGAACCATATGACAAGGGCAATAAAAACTACAGCAAAACCATGGACATTCTCTTTTTCATGGCAGTTCATGCGTGAAGCAGAGGTTGGTGGCTGTGGTGTGGTCTGCAGGAGATGCGAGCAAAGATCCTGGCAGCATGAACAAGGGTGAGGTGACCTATCTAGTAGGCTGCAACCCCCAGCATCAAGTATAAGATAGTAGTTGTTGGGTTATCGAGGCCATTGTCAAGTAAAATATTTAGTCCATTTCATCTGAGCTCAAGAGAAGACAATCCTTCAAGCATTGTTTGAGGGTCAAGATATCATTTTGTTACGAATATCTTAGTTTTACTAGTAAAACATTATGAATGAGTGATAATGTCTTACCTTGCCCTGTTTCCCAGCAATCAGACTGTTCTGCATTTTCATCGCCTCCAAAACAAGAACCTCCTGACCCTCAGCCACCTCCAAACACAGACAGAAACAAACTCAACCAAACCACCAACGAAAACTACCGCCGCATGAAGCAGTGGTTTGAACACTTAAAAGAACGAAACTTTAAGCAACTGTTATGTTTAATAAGATGCAATTAGTGTTCTAATTAATGTCTCACTGAATTCATTGAATATGGTGCTGAGTAACTGTGTGGACTTGTTCATGGTCCCCACACGGTAACCATCTCAGGAGAGGTTCGAACCCATACTTTCCACATTACAATGCAATCACTCTAATCAATTGGTTTAAATGTCGTTCTCAGAGAAAGATCTCTCAATCTATTCTGGGGTCACAAACATCTTATATAAAAAGGCAAGAATACCGGAAGAAAAAGTAAACCTGAACTCCAGATAAATTAAACATTGCCATGCCTCCGATTCAAGTATGACACCTATGGTCTTGTCTGAAGTTTGACATTTGGCACATTAATCTCATTATTATTACCGTGATTGTTGTTCTTCGACTGACCTGATCTCCAACCTTGACTGCGATTGATTTGACCATTCCAGGCATTGGTGCAATCACCATGGTGCTCGTATCAGCCACCACCTTCTTCGGCATGTACTCCCAGACATCGGCCATTTTCTGCTCAAGGACCTGGATTTCAAACTGAAGAAACCAAGACAACACCTCATGCCATCAATAAAGAGACAATTGCGCAAGTGAACTTCCAGCTCAACGTACAATATGCAAACACTGGTTTTGAAACGGTTGCCAATTGTTGACGTAGAACCAGTGTTATTTCTATTAACTGAAACTGTAACTGAAATAGCAAAATAACTGAAAAACACTGCGTAGAACGCACCCATTTCCTCATGGCTCATCATGCCGAACACCTCCCAAGCAGTTTGTTCCCTAATGGGCACTGCAGTTTCTGATCAGTTTGTTTAGCACTGTTTATTAATTTACAGAGAAACTAAAAAACCGCAACACAAAAACTGAAGGTCCACTCTAGAAGGCCAACACAACAACCACACAGCATTTGTGAGATAATAATCATAATAATTGTCATTTAATTTCAAACGGACATAACGCAGGATGGTTACAATTCATAGTATGAACGGATGATCACAAGTTATTACAGGAGTCGAATTTAACTGTTTGGCAGCCATGCTAGGCTCTTACATCTACTTTGTCAAAATGTAGTGAGTCAATTTTAAGGCTGGAGCCACTACGGTAAGACTATGCAACTGGTCCTAAATTGATGTAACTGCTGCTTAATCAGTGTTAGGTGTGAAAGAGTAAATCGTCCACTGCATGGTGGCCAATTGGGCAATTCCCTTACGATGGTCGACTAGTACCAGGAGCACGCCTTTCACACTCAGTTGCTTGCTGCTACAGACCAATGCTCAGTCACCATGTCACTAAAGACCATGGCCTCGACAGTTCAATAATGTCATATACGGCTCATTCTGTTTCAACTCAACCAGTGGTTACCTGTAATTTTGCAGGCCTTTATGAAAAATTTTCATCTATATATAGTCAGAAAATTATAAAAGTCCGATGGTGAGTTCGGAACCACTGGTTGCACACGAAAGAACCCATATTTTAATTTCACTTGACTGGCCTGTGAGTCAAGCCCAGGTTGCAGTGGTAAAAAGCGGACACACTATCTACTCAACAGCACACAGCCCTCTCTCATTCCTATAAGAATACAGACTAAACAGAAGAGCAGTCCTTCCTTAAGCTAATCTAAAGTAGCAGCCACTGACGTGAAAAGTTGGTCATTTCATTTTATTATCTTTGGTATATGAGGGTGGGTAGCACCTGTAAGTGCATCATCTGTTCAAGCAGACACTTGATTTCGCTTACCAATGTTCCAAGGTACTGCATCTTTATGTGGCCCACCTTTCGAGATATCAACTGCACAAAAACAAGAGAAATATTAGTAGCAATTATGCATAAAACAAACAACTGTCACCAAACAAATGAAAAGATCATTGGGTCCTCCAAACCAATCTGCTAGTAATGACCGAATTTAACAATGTTGTAAATCTGGATGCACCTATACTGTACATTCTGATTACTGCCAACATTCCTTCCTTATACACCAAACACCTGGCCACAGAACACCTCTATGCTGACAACATCCAAACTCTTGTTCATGGCCCCTTCTGAGCAGACCTCCCTGGTTTGTTCGAGGACAAAAATCGATAGTAGCCTTTAATACAAAGAAATTCAAGTTAAAATCACATTAAAATGACTAAGGCAGACATGACAGTATACAAATAACCTCAACAGCAATCATTTTTTAAGAAGTCAGCCAACAATATCAATTCTGAGACCAACACACAGCTTATGCGGAATATTGCTCGAGACTACAACCCGAGTACTGCACTCCTTTCATCTAATTGTCAAACACATTTCTGTAACTCTTTCTAATGCATCACATGTCTGCTGCCTATTGGTTAGAGCACTTGCCTTGTAATGCAGAGTATGGGTTTCAGCCTTCCCTGAGATGGTTACTGTATAGGAACCTTAAACATGTCCATCACTCGATTGCTCAGCGCCATCAGCTGATGTCTGATCACTAGCTAGCAGCACTTAATAAATGCATAATAATAAAATAATAATATCCAGTTTTAAAACATGGCATTCCTTACCTGAAATATTTCGGGCTTGCCATCAATCAGAGCATTGATAACTGGTGAAGCCAAAGTGAAATTGTGGGCAATCGTCAACTTGTCATCTCCAATTTTCACCTTAAAATTCAATCAAATAATCACAAACTTCTTGATTCCAATTTTTACTTTAAAACAGTAAAATAATCAACAACTGTCTAAAATTTTATGTTAAAAGTTACCTTTAACCATCTGTCCTAGATTGATGCATACAATTTCTTTTATGTTAATCCTAGAAATAAATTATCTCCCTTGGTTGAAGAACATCGTAACTTTTGACTACCAGAATCTATATTTATCACATCAATACAAATTATAATCGGATTTTATTTAGGGGAGGGGATAGTATAAAGGATATCTTTGAGGGGAGGGGGATAGTATGAAGAATAACACTCGTGCTCGAAGTTTTCACGGACCCGGTTCGATTCCCGTAAGGCCCCTGGGTTTAGCTCAGTCTTCATTCCCTAGGTAGCAGCAAAAGTACAATGAGCTTGCGCCTTGCATGGCTGCAACTTTGTTGATTCATGTCTTCTGTAATTTGTGTTCTCGTGAATTGTTTAATCGTCCATTTGTCAGGCGCTTCATTAAAGGATAAATAGTATTATTATTATATTATTATTATTATTATTATTAAATTTCAGTGTAAGTGTTGGAAAACATTGTAATAACTGAGGAAAAAGCCTTGTGATCTACCTCAAAGTTGTTTTCCTTGTTGAGGTAAACTGAAACTGGTACCACATCCTTGTTTAGAGAAGCCTGAAGTTTCCAGTTAGCTGGTTTCACCAGTTCAACCAACTTTCTGGAACAAGACGAAACCAAAGGAAGACAGTCAGAATGTCAAAACCATCCACTGAATCTTTAGCCAAGTATTAAAAACGAACATAGGATCAGCCTAAGCAACTCAAAGAATGCACCAATCAACCCTGCAACTGCACATATCGTGGCAATGTAGAACCTGACAACATATAGTGGCAACGTAGGACCTGATCACATATCGTGGCAATGTAGGACCTGACAACATATAGTGGCAACGTAGGACCTGATAACATATAGTGGCAACGTAGGACCTGATCACATATCGTGGCAATGTAGGACCTGACAACATATAGTGGCAACGTAGGACCTGACAACATACAGTGGCAATGTAAGACCTGATCACATATAGCACTTGGCAATGTAGGACCTGATCACATATAGTGGCAATGTACACTTTACAGTAGGACAGTTAGTTCATTCAAATCAAATAAATCCAAATTAATCAAATAATTTCCAAATTATAATCGATGGCATGAATGCAGCTTATGTTTCACTTAATTGTCAATATTGTCCAGTTGAAGACATGGAGACAGACCATGCCGTTAGTTCTAATGGAAACAAAAACTAAACAGACCACCTTTAACTCCAATAAACTCTGTACAAGAAAGGTGTACCGAGAAATGATCGTCTAAGCCAGTCGAGGTCCTGCTTGAAAAGATATTGCAGAACAGCAAGCAGGGCTAGCAGATGGGAGTGTTACTAAAAACACTTGGAAGGCTCTACATGTGTGTGGGAGGCCACCACTGATGAGGTACTTAGAATTTTCTATTCTTAATGAACTTTATCACCACTTCACTATCATGGACAGTGTTTGTGAGGTACTTAGAAGGTGCTATACAAGTACAGATAGCAGATACTTACTTACCTATACAAATGTCTAGATCAATCAACACCTATGTGTAAATGTTCTCATAATGCCTACCTGACAGCATCCCAGAACCTCCTCACTCACCCGTCTTCGTTGAGGAAGCTCATGTTACGTAGATCCGCTTTGGCATGGACACAGCTAGCAACAGCCATCAGATAGTGTTCCTGCGTAGCTGACAAGGTCTTGCCTAATGCACAAACAAAATTCCACAAGGACTAGTATAATCATCAAGTTTCAACTGCATCCACATCACAGCAAATTTTGTATCAACAACACGACACTGTAAATGCCTTAATAAAGTCAAACATGGGTGTGCAACAATGCATTGGTTATCATGTTGAACCATCCATCCTGAGGTTTGTGGTTGAAATCCTCATTAGGCAGAAACCTGTTTCAAGATTCATGCTCTGCTTGCACCCCCTAGCAAAACTTGGTTATAAAAGGAATACCAATCAATCAATCAATCAATATTCGTTTATTCTTTCAAGACAGGATGACATAGACTCGTCATGTTTGAAATGTACAACTGTTGGCAGTGAAAGGACTGGGCACGGACCATCAGATGACAAGCTTAAAATGAAATTGATAACATTTCATACCTATGGCTCAGAGGACAGCTCTTCTCTTCGTACATCCTAACATAACAGATGTTACAACTGAAATTATGACAACAAAACATTCAGCGGGACAAGTTGCACCAGGTTTTGCCTTTACTATTTATTTATCAGTAACAGAACAAAGTTTATGGCTAAATGACCTAACAGTATTCAGTGTACCTTTGAAGCCATCTGGGTATGTCTCAGGAAGGTACTTGGTGCTGATGTCTCCCTTCACAAAGCGCTTCTCAGTAATGACATCTCTTAGAAGAGGTATGTTGTGAGTTACACCTAAAACAAGAAAACATTAACAGTTATGCATACAGTACAGGCTTGTACAATTACACCAAAATCATAACTGGACCACTAGAACAAATTCCCTCTACTGAGCAGGGCATGCTCCTTGTCCCTTTTGCCCGTACATCTATTAGGCAGCACTGCACCTTCTCAGTCGCTCTGAATGGCTCCCTTTGGTGCTGCGCTTGCTCCCCAGGATCCACTGCAATATGTTCTATTCTAACCCAAAAACTGTCCTTTTCAGCCGTGCTGGGGTCGGGAGCACTTCTGAGTAGTAGCCTTGAAGGAGTGCTATACAAATCTCTGTAATGAATAAATGAATGAAATCAAGATCACCTTTTGTTATGTTGCACTTTTGTAGGAGATGCCTTTAAAGGTTCTTAAAATATAGTGTTTAAATGTCCAGATACTAATACAGATAGATACATAATTTCACATATACACACACAAAAACACTGCATATACTGTATGAAAAAACAAATTCATTCAAGGGAGTTGTGAAGAAGGGAGGTGTACAGCACATGAGCACCCACACATGCACATACTCAAGAGAAGATGCTGAGAGAGAAAAATTGCGAGCAAAAGGTGGCAGTAGGATTAAGAAACAAGTAACACGTAAAAAGTTGCTGCAATTATGGTTAACTATGATAGGAGACTGTAACAGACAAGCAGAGAAAGCAAGACACCAAAACAAGACAAAGACAACAAAGCACACAAGGAGACAATCACAACCAAGCAGGAGATTTTCGCAAAAAATACCTCTAATCACATATGAATCCAGGGCCTTTGCCATATGATCAAGGGCATCATTTCGGCTTGGCCCATAAGTCACGAGCTGTAACAAGTTGCAAACAATATCCAAACTGATAAAATTTGTTAAAAATTACAAATATAAAAAAACAAAGTAACAGTCTTAAAACTGTTTAAAAATATAAAACAAAAGAAAATAATAGTCTACCCTTGACCTTAAAATAAAATTAACTTGAGCAATAAGGGGACGTGGCCCATCTGACCAAATGATTGGAACCATATACTAAGACAGCAATGCACAACAGTTTGGCTCTGGTGTATGCAGACATTTCATATCTGGAGATTTACGTAGTACCTTTACAGCACCTATCAAATTAACGAGGAATTTCAAAGGGGAACACTGGCAGTACGTAAAAATCATTGAAACTCATTGTCCTTGCAACAAAGTCCTTTCCATATTTCAATCTCACTTCAACATTTCACTCAACAAGATTAACCACCAGACAGTATGAAGTCCAAGTGAAAATGTGTTAACCTTTCCCTAACATCTCCTGAGATTTAAATCCCAAATAGCCACAAAACTAAAAAATACCACTGGTTATTGTGTTTGACTTCTATTCTAACTCACCATTTACAAAAATTTTGAATTTCATGAACTGCACTTTCTAAAAGCATAATATAAGGAATTTTAAAGAAAAATGTGCAATATCCTTCTTTTGCTAAAAGCAAAGCAAAAATAACAACTGGTAATTAATTACTACAGAAGTTTGATATAGAATGTTTCATTACGTCAGACTTATACAATAATTGGCAGTAAAATGTAAACATCACTTACTTTACAGATCATCGGATCATAGTAGATGCTGATTTCACTGCCCTCTGTGATACCACTGTCACATCTCACCTGTTATGGACCACATATGAACAAAGCCATTTAGTCAAAGCCTGTAATTCCATTAACAGGTCTAGAAATAAAAAATAAAGTTAAACAGCAAAATCTATTTCATCAACATCAGGATTTTCAAGCTATCTTAAGCTATTTTTATCCATCTACTTTAACTTGCGGGAATCTTGATTGATTGCTTGCTTGCTTGCTTGCTTGCTTGCTTGAGCCACAGGCTAAATAGTCAAATCTTGCGACGACTAGTTCGATCACTTACAATCATTCAATCGTCGTGAAACTTGGCAGACAGACTCGCCCTCGCACACACTTCATTCTATCAAAATTTCAGCTCCCCAAAAAAGGCTAGCTTATAGAATCGGGGACTCAACTTTTCGAATCGGGGAATCCCCTTTTCCGAAACGCACCGTTGTGATTGGCCAGGGTTGTGATTGGCCGCAGTCGTAAAATTAACGCGGACTATATATTTGTAGAGGTAACTGCTTAATATGACGGACTATAGGATACTAGATGGATATAGTAAAAAACTTTGTTTTACGGGCTGTATTTTATTTATCCATCTACTTTAACTTCGCGGGAATCTTGCTTGCTTGCTTGCTTGCTTGATTGAGCCACAGGCTAAAAAGTCAAATCTTGCGACGACTAGTTCGATCACTTACAATCATTCAATCGTCGTGAAACTTGGCATATAGACTCGCCCTCGCACACACTTCATTCTATCAAAATTTCAGCTCCCCAAAAAGGCTAGCTTATAGAATCGGGGACTAAACTTTTCGAATCGGGAATCCCTTTTCCGATCACGCAGCGTTGTGATTGGCCAGCGTTGTGATTGGCCGCAGTCGTAAAATGAACGCGGACTATATATTTGTAGAGGTAACTGCTTCATAAGACGCATTATAGGATAGTAGATGGATATAGTAAAAAACTTTGTTTTTACGGGCTGTATTTTTTATATCTGTTGCTTTGGTTCCTTTTCACAACTGTTAGCTTGCACTAGTTAGGTTCTTGGTGCTGCAAATGTGGCTGTATTTTTACCAGAACCCTGCTGTGTAGAGAACCAGCTGAATCTGAAGAACTTGAAAAACAGTTAACTTGAATGAATCATAAGGCAAGCAAATAACCAGAAGCATCAGAAAAAGTCGGAATCTACTCACATTTGGAATGTGTGTTGGTTCAATGTATCTTGACAGTCTTCCGATAGAAGGCAGGCCGAAAGCCTTGTAAGGATCCTAGAAATAACCAACAATTTGCTCACTACATTCGGCGGAGATGGGTTCAATTTAGCATTTACTGGTTACATTTAACATTTACTCGTTCAATTTAAAATAACCTTATTTATTTATGTTGTGTACAATAACTCGTATGCAGTTTTCAAGCAGATAAACACGGACAAAACTAAATGATGGGAAAGAAGTTTTACAAAAGTAATTGTGAAACAATACCAAACCATATTCAATATCTGGAATTGCAACACTTTATAACTGTTATTTTGGAGCCATTAATAGGTGCTAGAAGCAACTATATAAATAACCAGGTACAGACATATAAAGCATACCCAACAGCAATATCGTATATAGTATATAGAAAAATCCATGACAATATTTCCATATGGACTCCCATAAGAGACCACAATTATTTAGAAAATATGAAGTCCATTCTTCAATGCTGGTAGCGTTGAATGTCATTGACGAGGACCAGTGTGTGAATAGGAACAGAAACCATAAGTCTGTTTTGGTTAGCTGTCCAGAGGAGGCTGATCTTAAGTTTTGCCCTGGTTGAATAAGACCCGAGTGCAATGCAAAAGTCAGCTAGGTGCTAGACCACGAAGCAACCACCTTGCATATTAGAACAGCAACTGCAAATTGAACTTGTGCTTGGAAAGACAACTAGTGCAATTATAACTGACCGTTTGCAAAGCTTTATTCACTCATTCATTCAGGAATTTATATAGCACCTTTTCAAGACAACTATTTAGAGGTTCTCCTGACTCCAGCATGATCAAACAGTTTTCAAATGATTGCCATTCCACATCACCAGGCCCACCACCAAACAAATGTGGCTTTGCATGGTAGTGTGCAGGCAAACGAGACTGGGAGCAACCCCTGCCCCGTTGAGTGCAGGGAGCAGCTGCTACGCGAACCTGATGCAGGCCGACAAAGGTCAAGAACATAAGTTGGAGCAAGGCAATCCTGTACGCCATATCCTACAAAAATCTAAATCCTATACTCCTGCATGCTGACGGACAGGGAGTCAGCACAGGACCTCCAACATGTAATTTGAAACGTGACAGAATTTATGTGCCATTTTAAAACTTATACAAAAATTAAGCTATATATCACACCTAAAGGAAGTACTAAGCAATTCAAAAACTTTCCTGACCCAAGGTTTAGTCAGTTGTCAGATGAAGCTTACCTCGGCATAAACACGGCATTCCACAGACCAGCCATCAACGGGAACATCCGGTTGCTGGTGGAGCAGTTTATGGCCTGACGTACAAAACAGAAATGCATAATAACATGTAAGAATCTGTATGCAGGTCATAACCTTTGAAGTTTTGTGCATTAGGCACAACAAATATTTGAAATTAAACTGAACGGATTGAACGATGATTCTGTGATTGAATTTTACAATGTGGATGAAATTGCTGATTCAAAGAAAATGTTGTTTGAATTTGCAGAAACTTTGAACATCGAAAACCTACGGACAATTGCCGAATGTAAAGGTAATAACACAATTTGTGCAAATATAGGTGACCTACTTACTCTCTTCTCACTATCTGATGCTAACAGTTAAATTCCTGCAATTTGCCAAGATCAACATCAGGACTGTGCTTGCCCAACTGGCAAATGCTGCGTTTGAGGCATTAAGTGTCCAAACTGCAGGACCAGGTTACAATGCTAACTATGCTACACTAGTAAGGATTACAGAGAAAACAATAGGAATCACATGGTTGTCAATATCACAATGACGTGAAATTCTAATTAGGCCGATATCCCAATTCCAACTCTCCAGCGGTGGCGATATTTCAGGCTGTTAGCCATATCACGCAAGTCATATGCAAACTGTTGCACTTTGACTTTCTCAAATTAAAAGTTTTAGACTACCATTAAAGTGTCATTAACTTTACCTTTAGCCGCTCTGATCATCTGATGCACAATATCAATTCCAGTGATGCATTCCGTTATCGGATGTTCCACTTGCAGACGGGTATTCATTTCCAGAAAGTAAAATTTTCTCTTTGAATCGACAAGAAACTCAACAGTACCTAGGAACATTTAAAAACACATTCACCAACTACCTGCTAATTATATCTGACTTTTAAATATCGTTACACTCCCATAACACAAGTATCATCATAAATTTATTATCCATCAAAACCCAATGTCAAAGTCAAATTTCTTCTTCAAAGAACAGCCATTTCTAAGCTACCTCAGAGTCTTTGAATGGCAATGTATTGATAAACTATACAAGCATTTTCTAAACAAATGCTAAGCACAATTTTTGAAATCGTGGAATTCATCTCTCCCTCGCCGTCTTGCCTTTACACCAACAGTGTAAGCTCACAATACTCATTTTATATCCGATTTCACAAGGAAGAAAAAATGGAGCCGAACTCTCAAAACATATTCTACACTGCACATTTTGCTCTGCTCATTTTCCATCGTGGCCTGGCCACCCGATTGTCACATGAACAGAAGCAGAATAATAATTAATTATTCATCAGTAGCAACTGCTCATTAGCTTATGAAACATCAAAGGATTGAAACTGAATTGTAACAAAAGCAAGCACCTGCTGATGAATATCCTACAGACTTGGCCAAAGAAACTGATTGTTCACCCATGGTTATGCGAGTCGCAGGGTCAATGAAAGTGCTACAATCAACAACTCATCACTGAAAGCACTTACACTAAAGCATCGCTAAAGCAATTCATGAAAAACAAAATAAATATTTCATATCTAAGGTGCAACATTGGTGTACCAGAAAACTGTGAAATACTTAAAGCAAATCCTAACAATGCAAAGAAAAAGTCAGAAAAAAACAGTAAAATAAAATGCCATTAGGCAATGTTGTGTTCATCAGACATAAAAGGTACCAACTGGCAATGTTGTGCGTTACCGTGTCACGCATTACTGTAAAGAGTTACTATTTTGCCTTAACCTTTGGGGTAACTAATTACTTCTTAACAAACGTAAATCACAGCGGTAACCGATTACTTTTGCGAAGTAACCATAATGCAAAAAATTAAGTTACTTTGCACTACTTTCAAATTATTGATAGAACATCGATGGCACAGAGCAGTTGTAAATGAAGGACTTGCTCAAGAAATAGTAACTGCCTCAGGCAAGGCTCGAACCCATACTCTCCCCAATGTCCTCATTACAGGTCAAGCACTCTAACCAACTTGTCAACCAAGAAATGCATCAATGTTTCGTTCATTTATTCATTTCAAAGAGATTTATATAGCGCCCCTTCAAGGTTACCTACTCAGGAGTGCTCCCGACCCAACCCCGGCGTTTGATCAACACCAATGGGCAGCAAGCCCATGGACTTAAGACAAAGCTTTAATACCAATCTGTAATTGTTACCTGGGCGCCTCTTCTATAACTTTTTGGTTTCTGCGCTGAATGGAGCATTCTCTTTCGTTCAGATAGAGGGCATTGCCGTGCTGGTCACACAATATCTGCATCTCAATGTGACGTGGGTTGTCAATATACTTCTCAATCAGCATACGGTCGTCACCAAAGCTGGAAGCAGCCTCCGACTTGGAAAGTCTAAATCCATTCCTTTTCAAAACAAATAGGACAATTATTTAGGTAACAAATTTCTCAGTAGACATTCACCTTGTCACCTTGTGCTGAGTTTTGGAACTTTAGACCTTCATGAAAGCCTCTCCATTTCCGCCGTCGCATCTCTCAGTTCTGCCAAATTCATTCCAGTTGTTTCATGTATCTCGTCCATCCACTTTTTCCTTGGTCGTCCTTGTTTTCTCCTTCCCTCTCCATATGCTAACATCATTTCCTTTTCCAGTCCATCTGATCGCATAACATGACCAAAGAACCTCAACTTTGCTCTTAGCACGGTTTGTTGTAGTGTCTCTTCCTTCTCAATTCCAATACTCCATCGCACCCAATCATTGGTCTTTTTCTCTTTCCATGATATTCTCTGCATCTTCCTCCATATCCACATTTCGCATGCGTTAATCTTTTTCTCATTTTCTTGGTCATTGTCCATGTCTCGCTGCCGTATGTTACTGTTGGTATGATCAAAGCCTTCACCAATCTTTTTCGTGTCTATACTCACATGTTTGTCCTTCCATATTTTTCCAGACCATTCATTGCAGCTTTTCCTATAGCCACTCTACGATTTATTTCCATATCACACTTTCCTTCTTTTTCTATTACTGATCCCAAAAACGTGAAGTTAGTTACCGTTTCTATTTCTTCTCCGTCTACTTCAAAACTGTCCTCCTCCTCTGTTGTCATGATCTTTGTCTTTTTATATTGAAGTAGAGTCCTGCTTTCTCACTTTCACTCTTAAGCCTTCTTATCAGTGTTACCAACTCGTTTTTTTTTACCCGCCAATAATGTTGTATCATCAGCGTATCTCAGATTGTTCATTATTCTTCCCGCTATCTTTATTCCTTCCTCAGCCTCATCCATTCCCGCCTGCCTCATTATCCTTTCAGCGTACATGTTAAATAAGACAGGAGACAGAATGCATCCTTGCCGCACTCCCTTCCTTATCCTAAAACTGTCAGTATCTCCATATTCAGTCCTTATCACCGCTATCTGATCTTCGTACAGACCCCTAAGAAGTTGTACCAAGTGTTTCGGTATTCCCATTTCTCCCAAGGTTTTCCACATCAATTCATGATTAATGCAGTCAAACGCTTTACTATAATCGATGAAGCATATGTATACTTTCTGTCCATACTCCCTTTGTCTCTCCATTATCCACCTCATATTGGCAATATGATCACGTGTTCCACGACAGTAGACATTACAATGCGATAAAAAAAATCCATTTACAGTACATGACAGACGATATAACTAATGCATTCATAGCAATCATCGCAGTACCGTTTGCATATCATTACTCTTTAACACATGAGATGAATTTTACACTGGAAGATATTCTCATGTCACTGCCCATACAGCTTCTGCCTTTGAAAGATCTGCCACTTGCAGCAGTGCAAAACAAAGAAAGACATTTTTAGCGCCATCATATTCTGTGGAAGACCTATTGCCAAAGGAAAACAATTCACCCTTATCTCCTCATTTTCTGTAAAGGATTCCCAATAAATAATTATTTTACAAAATTACACTACCTGAGAAAACAATGCCATGCTTTTACACTGGAAGATATTCCCATGTCACTGCAATTACAGCTTCTGCCTTTGAAAGATCTGCCACTTGCAGCAGTGCAAAACAAAGAAAGACATTTTTAGCGCCATCATATTCTGTGGCAGATGCTGGCACCAACCCTTGTATAATGGGTAAAAAAAGTCAAGTGTAAGCAGTATATCATGCATGTATCTACAGTGTTATGTATAATGTATGTGGACATTTGTGTTGTGCCTCTCCATATGCTGTCCAACAAATCTACAAAGATGCACCTTACAACAAGCAATGCAAGTTTAGTATTCTGTAATGACAATGGTAGAGCATTAGCCAGCTGCTATTATCCCACTCAGTAAAAGCGCAGGAATTCAAAACATCCAACCTGGCCTCCTTGTCATTCCACGCAATTCTAAGACCTTTTCCTCCACCTCCAGCCGAGGCTTTGATCATGACTGGGTAACCTTGAAAAGCCAATAGTACATTTATTCATCAAATGTTGTCCATAAATTTAAAAGTGGACTGGCATATATCAAAAACAACCATTTAAGTGAAAACTTACCGATTACCCTGAAAGCTAAGATAATTATTTTCAGCGAAGAGTACTAAAAATACCAATGCATTGAAAGAATCTCAACTACTGCTATGTGAATACTGTAAAAAATACATAACTATCACTACTTGCAAGTATGTTTTATTCTCTCTGACCCACTGTTTTTAGGGTCATAGAATAGCGTTGCTTCGACAATATGTATAACTCTGCCTGCCATTATATGCCAAGGCCACAAAAGTGAAGTAACTGGTCAATGCCTAATACCTATTGTTGCCTCTTAGGGTTCTCTTACTCCAACTTTTCTTCAGTGTCATAATACTGCAATTTAGAAGCATCATCTAGTGTGCCACAGACACTGCATGTGATAAAAACCAAAATCCAAGAAACAGACCGATGTCATTTGAAACTTTAACAGCCATGTCTTCGTCTTTGACTTCTCCATCAAATCCTGGGATCATGTTGACCTTGGCATTTGTTGCAACGCGCTTGCTCTCAATCTTGTCACCCATTGCTTTGATCGATTTGCTTGTTGGACCAATGAACACAACTCCAATTTCAGCCTTCAGAAACGCAAAAAATACGACCCATTTAGAAACCAACCTCAAATTAAAACAGTAAAATTATACAAAGACCACAAAACAACAAATTGACCCCAGACAAGTGTTCAGGCACTGTCACAAAGCAGAATTTGGTATCCTCATATGCTACCAGCATATAACAGGTCCAGTTATATGCTGGTAGCGTGCCCTTGACCTGAGGATTCATCTATGCCTATCCCAACAACTAAGGACAATGAAAGAAGTGCCTCGCCTACGTTTCACTAGGAATATGGGAGCGTTACATTACTTTATCGTATACAGTAAAATACATACGAAACTTCTGAAAATATTATCTCTGTTAGCCACATCAACAACTACCAGGTATCTTAAAAAAGGTTGTTTTCTGATGAGATCATTTTCTACAGTCTGGACTAAATTTGGGATCAAAGTCCCAATTGCATTGTAATAAAATCCAATAAAGTACGTTAAAATTCTCAAGTGTATTATGCATGAAATACCACTTACAATGAGTACTGGAATTTTAGGTCCCTTCAAAGCTACTGGCATGTTTGCCTTATCTAATTCATCACTAGTTCAATTTCATACTTCAATCATATTAAACCATTGACTCCTTCTCATGTCAATGTTGGGTGCCCTAACACGTCTTATTATTAGTCATTCACGTTTAAAAAAAATACCAAGTTTTAAATAAAACATCCATAAAAATTAAAATCCTATATCTTTATAGGAATACAAAAAATCAGAGAATGATGTGCCAAACATACCAGACGACGTGCAAACTCCATGTTCTCCGACAAGAATCCATAACCAGGGTGAACCTAGAACATTCCAGAAGAACACAAATAGAAAGTTTTCTGCACAGGAAACATATTCAAATGCAGATTCCATGAGATTAAGTTACATTTTAATCTCTATTCTTTTACCTTAAAACTTAAACAAAATAAAATGACATTTGACAAGCAATAAGTTTTAAGTCCTTGATAGCAACAGCGTACAACTATATAACAAGTGTTCTCAGACAGCTCAGGCAAATATTGACCCAGACAATGGATGCAGATCTCCAGCTGCTGAACTTCAAACCACACATCACCTGGAGATGATACCAAGAGTGAGACGTTTGGCAGAGTCTTGTAGATGGTAAAGTTCAATAGAGGGACATGCCAATTTTGCCAACGACAATGAGTTCACGATTTTGAATTTAACTTGAATATAAGAATTTGATTTGGACTTGGTGAAGCCAATTTGGAAATGCCTCATGCTACTTATGCAAGCAGTGCTGCTCCATTTTAGACTTGGCTGGCCATACAAATCTTCGTTCCACTGGTTGGGGTGAATTAGTTGTTCCCTTTGCATACACCTCAACAATGTAGCATCATGCTTTTTCAGTGGTTTGGCAATCTATTAAGGACCCTGAGTGGCCGAGTGGGTTGGTAGCCCGCTTGTCACGCCGGCGCCCCGGGTTCGCTTCCCGGTCGGGTCGGTTTATCAGAGATTAATTTCTCGGATCTTTACTGCGGGTGGCTCGGTCGCATTATAAACGTGGAGTACAATACAACACACAATACAACACATCACAATACAACTGGGGCGCGGTGGTTTAGGGGTATGTTCGGTGCCTTGCAGCTGGAGGGTTGCGGGTTCGAATCCACCTCAAAGTCGCCGCGTAGGGACCCTGGGCAAGTCCTTCACTCGCAATTGCTCATGCGCTTCGGCGTGAAACTCCGATTCAGCGTTCGCGCAGTAGTCGGGAGCGCCTCTGAATGGGAAATCTGGTAGGGGCGCTATAACAAGTGTTCAAATACAATACAATACAATCTACGTGGCACAGACTCTCTTACCCTTGGCCTGTCTCTTGTCTTAGCTAGGCATTCTGCATGCATTTTCTACAAACACTTGAAGACTGTTTTTTAATGAGGTTGGGCCGCAAGCGCCTCTGAATATTTATCATGTTATAGGTGAGCCCTATACAAACGCTCTGAATAAATGAATGATCAGGCCCTTTTAAAGCAAATTGGACATATTCAGCCATGTCTAAGCAGCTGAACTGATTCTGATTCACCTAAAGCTCCTTGACGAAACAGTAGTCACAGAATAAAGTTTTAACCAAAGAAAGAATAATAAAGCTTACGGCGTCAGTTCCAGTCTCACGAATCACATCCAGAATGGCGTCCATTTTCAGGTAGCTCTGACTGGTCGGAGCCGGTCCAATGCAGAATGCCTCGTCTGCCATGCGCACAAATTTCTGAAGTTAGAAAATCAACAGTTGATGTTAAAGACGTGTCATAAACCGAATATACAGACATGTTCATACATGTGTATGAACATCCCCAAGTTGGCATTGAAAGCAGGAAATCTGCAAATGGAAACATGACTCGTTCTAATATTTTCATTTGCAACCATTTATAGATTTATATTTTATGCATTACACAAACTCTCAAATAGCTAAATATCATGAATTTTTTTCCTGACTGCCAAATTCTCACATCAAGAGCAAAAGCTGTTCGTTATCACATGGATGAACATGTTAACCAACACATGCCAGATTTATCATAATTAAGTGAACAACTTCACAACAGGGTACAAAATTCAAGAACTTTAAAATCTAATGAAGAAGTGCTTGTTGTAGTTTGGACTTTACTTCGAAAATGAAAAACTACTACAACTCATGCTGAATTCTAATACATTATTAACAGAACTTATAGCTAAAAACTTTATCATCCCTCAACACTTCAACAATGAGCTGCACTGTTTTCCCAGTAGCGTTTAACGCCTCCTCAGCGTTAAAGGATTATACTTATAATTAGACTAGACTTATACTGTACACAACTAAAAACCTTCTTGGCAATCACTATCGACCTGTTCACTGGCCCATACCTGACCAATACTGTACCACTGTTAGCAACTTTTTCCAGTTTTAAACCCACGTAATGACTGGGAAACTTCTGTTGCAGATAAGTTTGTCAACTGAGAGACAAGAAATCTAGTTAAATGTTAGCTAAGAAGACTCACCGCATTCGAGTCGACATCGCTGTGAATGGCCACTGTTTTGATTCCCAGTCTTTTGCATGTTGACATAACACGGCAGGCAATTTCACCACGATTAGCTATCAGGATCTTCTTGAATTGCTGTATGCCATAATTTTAACAGAGCATTTCAACATTAAAACCCAGTGTTATTTTCTGTTAACCTAGAAGATAAAAAAATGTAAGCACATAAGGCCAAAAAGCATAATGTATATTTAGACATATATTTAAAAGCAAAAAAGTGTCAAGTATACTTTATTAACAATACCCATCTTAAGGTGACCACCATTTCATCTGTAGATTATCTTACCATACTTAACTTTCAAAATAGCCAAGTCATTAAATATAATGAAATAAGTTTCAGTGTCAGATTCTGGTTACATTCAGTAACTTTCCATGTTCTGGAATTTGATCACTTGCAGTGTACACAACAAACTAATATCACTTCGTTCATCATGTGTAGCGTTTGCCTAATTAACACCACCTAAAGAGGTGCTTAGCACTTTTGTGAGGTACCTTATTCTGAATGGATCAGTTCATGTTTGTAGGTGCCTTTGTTCACCTAGGCTCTCTATGCTCGATGTCATAGTTTTGTGTAGGTGCCCTTGTAGTGGCATGGCTGTGTTACGGTGCCATAGAAATTGCTGCTGTTATTATTATTACCTAAACAGCACTACACTCGGCGGCTGGATACAAAAGACACATACATATACACAGGGTTCTAGAAAGGTACAAATTTGCAATAAACTTCTTACATCCTCTCCTTTTTCATATCTGTCATTCCAGTACAACTCTTTCTCCAGCCGTTCCGTTGTATAAATTGTTCGCACATTCTATAAAATCAACACATATTGTCAAACATAGGAGCAAAGGACGGCTATAACAGAAATGCAGCATCAATTTCCCTTTTAACATAAAAATAGGCAGTATAAGCATTTCTTCAATAAGGAGTAAGCATTATCGAAACAGGTTACCATCGATGCAGTGACCTGTGTGGTCATACAAACTGGGTTGGATACAGCACAGGATTGGGTTTGAATTGCTGAATAATGCTGTGAAAACTACATGTATCCTTCCATCACAAACAGTAAGACATCGCTCTCTTTAGGGTTACTATTGAGAAACTGCATGTTGAAGTTTACCATAACACTCCCAACCTAATTGACTTTGCCCAGGAGTAGTGAATGCCTAAGAGTATAGTAAATTGGAGCATATTCAAAAGTCTCTCACGCAGCAATCATTGAACGCTGCATTAAAAAAGAAGTTAAATTTCCTTAACTTCCGTAACTTAGTCATTTGGATAATAACTATTGTGCACAACTTTAAATTGTGGCATAATAGAGACATGTTAAATTAGGTATTTGTTAGGACGTCGTGATGTGCCTAACACTTTAACAACAAGAGTATACTAGAAGCGCCTGCGAACCCCAATGCAGCTCATCATTAAAGTGCAAAACTTTACTTACAGTTTGATAGCCAATACAAAATGGAACACCAATATGCCAAAAATAAGCAAAAACTTTTATGGACTTATTTAAAGCCTACCAACATTATGAGCATCTTTCTCGCAAGTTAACTTACTACCCGGTAGATGGGTTTCTTATGCATGGTCACATATTTATTGCAACATTACCTTAAACATATAAGGGCAGGTTAGGTCAAAAAGTCAGGATGACTTCAAGGGCAAAAAACAAATAAATTCACTTGTCACAAAATATAATTTTATTAACTTTTTCAATGAACTTCTTGTGAAGTAACTAACTTAAACCTCACAATGTCCTCACATGATCTTCAAATTCAAAAGGATCAAGACAATCAAGGTCTTAGAATAATGTGTAAAAATCCAAATTTAGCAATATCTTGAAACATTGCTTAATCAATACTCATACATACAATTGGAATGCAACACAGTTGTCACATTTGTGTGGGTCATTAACAAGCCTCTCAAAAAAGTTGTGCATAATGCAGTGATGTTTGGGTATCAGTTAACTCTTAACCAAACAACGAACCACCAAAGCGTCACTGATAACACTCACAAGGACCCCTTAGGTAAGCCCAACTCTCAATGCTCTATAAACCCTTAAAATTTTCTAAATTGCTTAACCATATCCGTTGAAAAACTATCAAACCTACTTCCCAAACTGCGTCTTAATGGGTTGTGGCATTGCATATAATATATTTTGCTGAATTAATATTATATATCAGCATTATTAAGCAACGATTCTGTGTTTGGAAGTAAAAGCAAACGTCGCTGAAGCTGGCTGTTAGGCCTTGGCACAAGACAAAGAATGTTCGGTCGGAGGTCTTGGTCAAGGGGGGTCACACGCAGACAAAGTTCGTATTTTGCGACTTCAAAACACCTCTAAATTTTCAATTCAAAAGGAAAACAATGTTCTAAGTTTGCTTTAGTTTCATAGAATGCTGGTTAGCACAATTAAATTGCGTAATTTGATTTATTATAGAGACCCAAAGCATCTATTGTTTATATGTTGCCCAATGTCAAGGATGTCTGAAGGTTAGTCGCAGTTTCTCGTGCTTCTCGACCCAGTTTTCAGTAATAAAAATTATAAAACCCTTGTTTCAGCGTGCACATTTTACGGCACTCTCCTAAAGTGCAATTTACCTGAATAGCTGCCCTAGTTGGGGCACTTTTCAAACGCAGAAATGCCCCCGTTACGCGAATTCTACCAGCGGAATTCATCTTCGAAAAATAGTAAAACAAGACTGACGAATTCGGACGACGACGGTCTGCTAAGGCATAACACACTGAACACAGTAGCACCGCCCTCAGGTTTAAGCTGCACCGTTTAGAGTAAGAAAAATGTTCCTCTTGATGACATTATAAATTATTATGGTATCGATGTAGATATTGTAAACTCTACTATATAATAAACTCCGACAGAATATCATAAAAACTATAACAGTGGCACGAACTGAACGCCTTACTGTAAATAAACATGTAGTCTTACTACATCCTGTGCGATAGTCTAATAGCAAAAATCTTGTCATGGGTAATCGTAATCGTAAAGTCGAGATTTCTAGAGCGCCCAAAAAAGCGAAGTCGCAGGAACCGGCTTACTCGAAGGCGCTTAATCAAAACAGAATCGATAGGCAGAAGGTCAAGACGCTATATTGTGAAGATGACGGTGCTATATTAGTTTTTCGCGTATACGGTATACGCGTGCTTTCACGTACAAAATAATCAGGCCAGCATGAATAGTTTTAGGCCTAAAAAAGTAACTTCTGTTCATGAGGTTAGCATTGAAAAAGAGACGGAAAAGCAAAAAAACAGATGAATTGACCGAATCTAATTTGCAGGGTTTTCTCCTAAACTATTAGGCTACTTTAGCCGGAGATCTGTGCCTAATTAGCGTCGAGGTGAAACCGTGAAAGTTAGCTTTGTAGGGGAGACCGGGGTCGAAAGTAACACGGGTTGAATGTAACAACCATCGCAGCGCCGTTACTGGAGAGCAGGGAACCAGCTTATACTGATCTAAAGGTAGATCAAGTCGACAAATCAGCGTGAACAAAATTTCTGCGCAGAATTCATAAAAATAGATTTTTTATAAATCAAACAAAATTTTTGTGCACAAAAGTGATTCTCAGTTTTTTTTCTTATTTTTCTCAAGGGTCCCTGTATTCATGTTTTACATTCTCACTGATTGCCATAATGAGAAGAGTTGTCATCCACGCAGCGTCTGTGTGAACGATATTGTCTGAAGTTGATGGGTTCCAAGGATATGAAATAAAAACTAGATTCATGTACCAGAGGGGTTGGATGTAACAAATCAGCTGGGGTTAGTTGTAACATGTTACAACCTGCCCCAATGTACGTTACAACAAACCCCAGTGGATCTTTAAGCCGGATCCATTTTAACTGATAATATTAGCCTATGCCTTATTGACAGGCCTATGATTGTGGGTTTATAACAAAATTGTAGGCCTATTTATTGCATTGTATCGTATTTTTTAATTTATATAGCGCCGCTCACGGCAGTGGCCATTCAGTACCGCTCCCAGTGCAAGAACCCCTTGAGAAGAAGAAGGTTTTGAGGAGGAAGAAGGCTGTCGGAAAAGACCCAGAAAGAATAGTAACACGTAGAGAGGAAGGCAGGGCATTCCATAAGGAGGTCCCAATAGTGGCAAAAGATCTAGTTTGGGCCATAGTGGTCCTAACTCGTGGAACAAAAAGAGTAGGCCTGACCAAGGAGCGGAAGTCGATGAGAAACTGAAGAGAGAGGAGAGCGAATGTGATCCCTAAGATATTTGGGGGCAATGCCCAATTTTGACTTAAGGACTAGGACAAGAACTTTGAACTGAATTCGGGCTATGCTATAAGAGGAAGCCAGTGCAATTGATTGATCTTAAACGAGGAGATATGGGAGAATTTAGGAAGGCGAGGAATCAATCTCTTATTATTATTATTTATTTACTATTGCAGAGTAAAGTTTTTCTTAAAGTGGAATGAGGAATCACAAGCGTAAAAGTACGAAAGGTACGACTCCTCTGGAAATAATTCAAGAAGTCATCTCGCACTGTACTGATTTACAAAGAAGCAGTCACGAAATGGCGGCAACGTCGATATCGCACCGAGCGTTGGATGTGGAAGTAACAGACAAGTCATTTCAAATGCCGAAGTATGTATTTTGAGAGACCCAGAGAAGTGAGAAAACTACCATTTCAGTGAGCTGTGACATACAATAAAAGCTTTCCACACAACTGGCGTATGTGTGAAATGGCAGGCTCCGATTGATTCACTGGCTTTTAAAAAAGAAATCCTACAATTTCTGTCCACACTCCGGAAGCCGCAAGCATTTCCAGAGCGATTGGTTTCAACAGAAATGCCTGTTGCATCATTTTACGACAAATTAGCAGAAGTTATACATGTAGATCTTTTAAATTTGATGGCAATGACATTTGGAATATGGACGAAACCGGAGTTACCACAGTATTGAAGCCTTCAAAAGTTGAAGCAGAAAAGGGCTGAAGCAAATCAGTGCGATAACTTCGGGCGAACGAAGTATGCTAGTTACCATAGCATTCGCAGTGAATGCGATTAGAAATGCATCTATTCACCTTACCGACAGTTAATTTCTGTGATCATTTCATTAGAGCTGGACCAGTTGTGTGTGCTGGTACAGCAAATAAGTCAGGTTGGATGAAGGAAAAAGAGTTTGGTCAGTTTCTGAATCACTAAGTGAAATATTGTAAAGCCTCAAAAGAGAGACCTGCACTATTGCTTTGGACAATCACTCGTCACACCTCTCCATCGACGCAATTGAATATGCAAAGAAAGTGGTATCGCTATGCTGTTCTTTCCACCGCATACCTCCCATAAGCTCCAGCCTAACATTGTGGATTATTTTTAAGGTGTAATTACAACAATTGTTCTGTTACAATTTAGCAAAGAAGCAAAATTTAATTTTTTTAACTTTCCCCAATATTGTTACAACATGCCCCTGCTCATGTTACAACTTACCCCGTTAGTGGGGTAACATGTAACACCCGGCGATGCTCATTATTTTGATGGTCTCGGCTGTATTTGATATGCAAACCATTTGATACTTTTCCATTATATAGCCAACATGTTAGGCTATAGTTTGATGTAAAAAGATTACAGTTATCCTTGTTATAAATACCCGAAAACATGTGAAATTCGAAATTTGTTACATTCAACCCCAGTCTCCCCTAATTATTGTAACTGTATAGCCTAATCGAAAATTAGGCTTAGCCTAATTGTCACTCAAAAGATCATTAGGCTATGCGCATGAAGAATTCCTAATGTGAGAGATTGGAAGAAATTTTCTATTCTTCCCATCGCTTCTCGTGTAAAATTCTTTCCTTCTTATAATAAAGTAACTTGGAATAATTATTGTGGGTCAGCGCACGATTTATCGATTTGGACTTGAGCTGATCATTGCAAGTTCTCTTTTGTGAATCTGGATAGGGCCTAACTGCAGGCCTATATATTGTTCAAACAAGGAAGTAATGTTTCTATGTAGGCTATTTTGTAATTAGGCCTAATTATAACTGTAATAATATTGAACATTTAGGCCTATAGCCTAATTTAAGCACCACTCAGAGATTCAGAGGCGCTCCCGACCCAATTGCTTAAGTCAGTACTGACCAGTGTTTAATCTAGTCCCCTTGCTGTCGGGGGAGAATCGAGGGTTCTGTCGAGGGTTCTGGGGGGTCTGGGGGGGGTATCCAGCTTATTATAAAAGTTGACGACCGGGGGGGTAGTGACGACTTTTACCAAGAACAAGACTTCACAAAATTTTCATGGAATTTTCGAGGGGGGTAGTAACGAGAGTTTTCCAAGGATTTTCGAGGGGTAGTAACAACAATTTTCCAACAACAATATTCGAGAGGGGGTAGTAACAACACTTTTTCCAAGAAGAATTTTCGAGGGGGTAGTATCGACAGTTTTCCAAGACAATATTCTACATATATAGCCTATATATATATAAGCAAAACTTAGATCTGGATTGCGTATAGGCCTAGCTGCACAGCCCGCGCGGGGAACAACCAGAAAACCTCTGGCGGCCGAGCGGAGCGACCATGGGGTGAAGAGACCGAGGTGCATAGGCCTAAGGCTTATTTACTCCCTCCAGTATTACGACAAATTTGATCCATCCTACGAACTCACCAATACCTCACCTTTTTTGCTATCTCTCCACAGGTCTTTCACTCAAAATTGAAAACACTGCTTTTTCACAAATCCTATCCCGATTCCTCTTCTTCCTCTCACCTCCCTCACCGTTTCAACTCTAAACACCACCCACCTTGCCTCACCTTTAATTAGACCTTAACCCGCTGCCTATCGATTCTGGTTTGATTAAGGGCCTGCGAATCAACTGCATGGTTCCCGCCAGTACTTCGCTTTTCTGGGAGCTGTAGAAATTTCGAGATGACGATTACGAATAATCGACTAATTAAAGCCCAAGACCTAAAGACGTCATCTCGAGATCGTCTGTCGGGTAGCCTATAGGCCTATCACGGTCTTTTGATACACGGGAGACTTAAAGGGTTTTGCACCCGTTCAGACGGGCAGCGGTGGTGAAGTAGGTGAAGTAATCCATTTATTGAAATATGACACTGCAGAGTTGAGGCAATGCAGGATCGCTACAGCATAAGTTGTACAGTTACATTTCTCTGCTAAATGAATCGGACTGACGGACGTCTATGGTGTCTCATACTCTATGACCGTCTTTGTTAACAACAGAGACAAGACTGTGTCTTCCACCCTGCCTTTATCTCTCATAGCCTCTGTCCGTCTCGCTCTCTTTCCGTTTCTGTCTGTCTAACTGTATGCCTGCTGCCCGACTGGTCAAATAGCCTATATAAGCCTTATGTACGTATAGGTAGCCTACCGAGATCCTGAGTGGCCGAGTGGGCTGGTAGCCCGCTCGTCACGCCGGCGCCCCGGGTTCGCTTCCCGGTCGGGTCGGTTTATCAGAGATTAATTTCTCGGATCTTTACTGCGGGTGGCTCGGTCGCAATTTAAACGTGGAGTACGAGGTTGCTTTCTGCCTCCGACACTAATCATCTTCGATATGAAAAAGTGTCGTTAAGCCGAAACAATTTATTTAGGTAGCCTACCAAGACAGAGACAAGCAGACATACAGATCTGTTAGGCTACATCTGTATGTCTGCTTGTCTCTTGTCGATAGAATTCATTGTCGGCTGCAGATGAATAATTATATTATGATCGTTAGAACTTTGCCAATTTGAACCCGACTGGTGAATGCATACGTCTGTTTGCATGTCTGCATTATATATATAATTATATACAGGGCTTAAAGTGTGCATGGACGGTCATGGACGGCGTCCAGGCACTTATTTTCAGGGCTGGACGCCGTCCTGCCACTTATTTGGCAGCACCGCCTGGACGCCGTCCATGCAGAGTCCATATGCAACAGTGTAATTCCTCTACGTCACTTTCAACAGCATTTAATTTTTTAAGATTCCAATGAAATTTCATGTTGTCATTTTGATTATTTTCTGAATGTCTTCTACCGTGTAAGTGTAACTTGTTTCTCCAACTCATTCCTTACTTGTACATTCTAGTTAACTTTTTATCAAATCGCACGTCATATACACGCTTCCGGTTTTATCATCTGAGTTTTCGTAGGCCCTAACAACTAGGACCTACCTAAGATCTACCTGACTGTCACATGACTCACATCCACTGTGAGTCTTGTCTTGACTGTTTCATAACTGAATGACCTTATCAAGTTAAATGACTTCAATACAACGCATTGATACAATACGATACGATTCACCTAGACCTATAAAAGGTTCTAGGACGATTGGTCATAGGACGATTGGTCATACGGACGATTGGTCATTAGGCCGGATCATAAAAATTAACTTGCATTAAGAGTTTCGGAAAAGTGGCCTTATATGGCGTTGTTTACTGTACAGATGAAAGAAGTTAATAGAAATTCGAATATACTTTGCATTTTTACGTTTTTAGAAAATCGTGTTAGTTTTGTTTCGCAAAAATAGCTTCACGGGAGCCTATGCTTGCTTACTTACTTTTTTCAATGTTTATTTCCGGTTTGGTGAGCTGATTTCTTTATTTAAGCTAACTGCTTATCGTATTTACTGAAATTATTTGATATTCTGTTCAGAATTGTTACCAATTATGTTATCAAGATCTGTTGCTGCAAGAAATCGTCATATCCTTTTTGGCGACGCTCGTGAATTACTCACTTTTTCTTTGCCAACACACAAAGATGTGGGCAAAGCGTATTTATGGGAGAAGAGTTATGGGACAGAACCTCTACCATCTGTCTGTAAGAGATTGGCAGAGAAACTTGTGCAATTATGGATTAAATCGTCAATTCCTACGATAACTCTTCGAGGAATAGAATTACAGTTACAGAAATATATAGGTGAGGTTCAGAAAGTGATCCGATCGAAGTCTGCTACACTAAAACGAGAAGAACTAGAAAGAAATCTTGATACATTGTTTGATATATGTTCTTGTAAATGCATACAGTTTTCATCTTGCTGTTGCCCATTGAATCTAAAGGTACCAGTACCTGAGCGCGATTTCCTAACAGATCAGCGTACTGTTCGGGTAGGCCGAATAGCTGGTGTTGATAAGAAGGCCTCTGCTCTTCGCGAGAAGCGGCTAAAGCGAAAATTAGATCTATATTCAAAGTCAAAGAATGAATTTCAAAGGAAATGTGTGAGAACTGCTGAACAATTATGTAATGATTCAGATAGAACATCGAACGATTCAGAAACTGAAACTGAAACATCTTTCTCTTGTGTATCAGATAATATTCCAGACGACATATCGGATGAAATACCTGAAACTCCTCGTCTCAAGAAACGTGGCTTAAGAAATGTTGCCCTGCAGGCAGATGGCTTTGGCGTATCAGATCGAGCAGTTGCTGCTATAGTATCAGCAACTCTGATTGATTTTGGTTTTGAACAAATGGGACCAGTTGATCGGAATAAGATTCGCAGAGAACGGAAATCATTGAGATCAGCATATAAAGACAATGATTGCAGAATTTCGGGACTGTATTTTGATGGAAGAAAAGATCAGACTTTAAAAATTGTAGGGAATCGCAAAACTGTCGTTTCTGAGGAACACATTTCAATATTATCAGAACCAGGATCAAGGTATGTCGGTCATTGTACGCCTTCAAGTGGATCAGCCAAATCCATTACAGAATCAATTCTTGATACTGTCGACTGCACCAACCTTGTTTGTATTGGTTCAGATTCAACAAACGTTAACACTGGTTTCAACAATGGAGTTATACGTCGAATGGAAATTGAACTTGGTCGTCCACTTCACTGGTCCATTTGTCTTCTACATCTGAACGAGCTGCCTTTGCGACATCTCTTTATTTCCTTGGATGGTCCAATGTCTGGACCACATTCATTTAACGGGCCAATCGGGAAATCTATTTCAAAGTCGTTGCAACAACCTCTAGTTAACTTCGGCGTAATTGTTGGTGAACCTATTAGTTGCGATAAACATTTGCTGAGCAGCGATCAACTGTACTTCTTTGAAATTGTGAATGTAGTAAAGACTGGGATTGTGCCAAAGAATTTCGATTCCAGAATGCCCGGGCGATTAAACCATGCAAGGTGGTTGACACTTGCCAACCGCGTTCTGCGGCTTTATATATCTACAGAAGTTCCTTCGAAGGAATTTAAAGTCTTAGTTTCCTTCATTGTGAATTCTTATGCAGTTGTTTGGTTTGACATTAAGAGAAATTCTAAATGCTGGGACGCTGCACCGCACTATTATAAAATGATAGAAACATCCAGATTTCTTCCTGTCCGGTACAGAATTTTAGTTCAAAAGGTTTTGAAGCGCAATAGCTATCCGGCTCATATTGAGGGCATCCTTGTTGCTATGCTGAAAGACAATCGTAAACATATACGTAGGCTTGCTATGAAAAGAATTCTACGTGCTCGTGAAGATGAAGTACCGAACCGTAAATTCCAATTACCTGAGATACTATTTCAAGCGAAGAGCTACGACGAGCTGATTGACTGGCAAAAAACGCCTCGCTTGGAACCCGTTTTGACCAAACACATTTCAACTGCGCAAATCTCAGCGTGGCTTTCGTCAGATACAGACGATGTTATCGACATTCAGCCATTTCCATGCCATAACCAAGCTGTTGAGCGTTTAGTTAAAGTTGTAACGGAATCAGCAACAAAAGTTTATGGTCACGATAGACGTGATGGCTATATTCGCGTTCTCCAGGAACGCCGCAAAGTGATGCCTCACTTCGATACAAAGTCTCAATTCAGAAAAATTTAATAAAAGTCTTCTATTACATTGTACTAATGCCATATTGTTTCTGAATCATATTCCATATTCAGAAGTTGATGTAAGTTGCTTGTTCTGGAACGATTGTACAGAAAATTATATCTGACAAATTAGCGTTTTTAGTGAACTTTTCAGAAATTTCTAAGGAAAAAATGCAAAGTAGAGCAAAGTAGTAGAGACAAATGGTTTGCAGCAATGGAATCAGTGTACCTAAGAGACAGTAAATGGATATTCTCTCAGAAATATGACAATATTTTGTAATTTATGATCCGGCCTATTGGTCATACGGACGATTGGTCATAGGACGATTGGTCATAGGGCCTACCGGTCATAGATCCTATCGGCGATGGGACTGTCGAAGGCTATCGAAGGCTAAAACAAAGAAGTTTCTTACTATACTTTATATACTATAATACTTCTTGACTCTTTCACTGCAAATGAATGTCTTGCTTTGGTTTCATTGCCTTTTATACCTGAGTAAGATGCGGGTGAAACGTTTATTTCTTCGGGATCAATCTCCAAACGTTAAGTTCTTTGAAGTGAGTTGATCCCTGTAAGTATTACCCTAAGAAGTGTCTTGATTGTAAGCTTAAAACTAAGAATGTCCATAACTAACGACTACAACGAATTATGTCGGTTTATTATCGGCATATGACCAATCGTCCTATGACCAATCGTCCGTATGACCAATCGTCCGTATGGCAAGGGTCGATATGAGCAATCGTCAACGGGGGTTGGACCCCCTTGCTTCCTCCTTTTGACCCCCTTGCTTCTAGCCTTTGGCCGACCCCCGAGGGGGTCGGCTTGACCCCCTCAAATTTGTTACCCACAGTCCTACACCAAACGACTCCATTATGACCAGTCGGCCTGGCCCAGCTTCTCCCTCCCTCTCTCCTAGTCTCTCTGAAAGCCCATGCACCGATATATATATACATATATATACCATTATATATATAGATATAATGGTATAATGGTCACCGTTGTCTTGAGTAGGCTAAAGTTAATACTATCCAGAGTTCCTTGGATCAGGTTTCCACTCGGTATGCTTCAGGCGTGGACTCCGGGTATAGGAGCCAGGGTCGGTCCACGCTTAAGGCCTCCCATGGCACTAGATAGTCGGCCTGCTGACCTTTCCCCTTTCCCTTTGCCAGGCGGGGATACCGAAATATTTAGTACTCCATGGGCCAGGACAGGCGCTGAGTCATAAGTCGTGTACGTCTGTACGCTTGCCTTTATCGAAACTTTTAGCGACATCAACTGAACGGAACTCGGTTTAAGAAATTTTGTAAGAAAAACGAGCAGCAGCTGCAGCAAGTCCTATGGAGTTCAGCAATTTCAGATTAACAAGACATTGAACCGAATCATGCCACAGCAGTTTATCAGCCAGAATGAAGTAGCGCATCTATTAAGTTTGCTGAAGACTTTGCAGATATATCAAAGATAGAAAAGTTTTGTGTCTGGTAAGAGCCACATTTTCATATAATAGAATAACGTTCAATATTGTACTGTATTGTATTTATTAATTTACATAGCGCCGCTCACAGCAGTGGCCATTCAGTAACGCTCCCAGTGCGAGAACCCCTAGAGAGGGAGAAGGCTGTAGGAAGAGACCCAGAAAGAATGGTAACACGTAGAGAGGAGAGAAGGGCATTCCATAGCGAGGGCCCACTAGTGGCAAAAGATCTAGTTTGGGTCAAAGTGGTCCTAACTCGTGGAACAAAAAGGAGCGGAGAGGTCGATAAGAAACTGGAGAGGGGAGCGAATGTGATCCCTAAGATTTTAGGAGCAATGCCAAATTTGGACTTAAGGACTTAATATAGCGTTTGACTAACTGTGTTTCGCTAAATTTCTATTGGGGGCGCTTGCCGTTATTCGCCCCGGACGTCAAACTACCTAACCACACCACTAATCAAATCACTTGCATTGGAATTAATTATCTCGGACAGGTGATAATGACTCCCCAAATCCAGTGCTTTTCTCAACCTGAGTGTCGCGGCACCAAAGGGCGCCGTGAACCTACCTAAATTTATCACTACTAACATACGCCTATAATTATTTTTTTAAACTGAAAGTTGTGTAGAAATAGTCGCAAAATAAAGAAACGTTTCTTATGAGTAAAATAAAGAACTAATTTGAAGAAATATAGTTTATATTAAGGTCAAAGGTGCCGCTGATCTGCCGTTAGGCTAGTAAGGGTGCAATGCTCTCAAAAAGGTTGGGAATCACTGCCATAATTACTTTATAAATTGTATCTCACTCTTCCTGTTACTTCGGCCACTGCAGTACATGCAGTGCCCCGTTCGGGCCATCTGGTAGCCTAATTGTACTGCAGAAAGAACTTTGAGCAGATTGAAAATAATAAAAAAATTACTTGCGACCCACCATCAGATATGAACGCTACTTTCAAACAGTTTTATATAGAATAGTATATACTAGGGGTCTCAGTGCTTTTTTCTACAACAGAAGGTTCCGGAACTCAACAAATTCAGAACAATTATAGGGGCATATTTTATGCTAATATTTCTATTCAAGAATGTAATCAACATCAATGAACACTGAAAGCACTTAAATTAAATTAAAATATCTAAGTAATTTAAAATAATTTTTTAGTAGAAATTTAAATTAACTAAATTATTTTTTAATAGCTGAAAAAGGTCCCGGAACGCCGCTCCGGACCGCTCCGGCTGAAAAAAGCACTGAGGGTCTACTACACTATAACTACTGCGCATATGGCATTATTTCAAATATAGGCTACTATCATTTAAAGTTAATTACCATTTTTTACCCTGGAACGTGTCGCCTCCTCAAAAAAAACTTGGCCCACACAAGCAATCCTCTGGATCCGCCAAAGTTCTCGACCCCCCTGCTTCTTTTTTGACAAATCGGACCCTGTCCGTATGACCAATCGTCCTATGACCAATCGTCCTATGACCAATCGTCCTATGACCAATCGTCCGGATACCCTATAAAACACCCACTGTGACACTGTCCCAGTTTTACGTAATTCACCAGCAAGACCCAGAAACTGTTGAGAGACAACATATACGACTTCATGATCATGATCATATATTCGCAGGGTGAGAATTGCCGGGGATTGGAGGGGGGTTCAACCCCCTAGTCTTTTTTAGGCCCCCATAGTAAAGTGTACATTTCACACCCAAACTGCACATAAATCAACGTCTAACCCCCCCAGTTATTTTTTGACAATTCCCATACTGTAATTCGGATCGTTTATTGAGTTAACAACAAACAAAACGCTGTAGGTATACAAAGAAAAACAAAGGCAAGAAAAACAGGTCAGAAGTAAGTAATGGCTTAATAAGAGTTGAAAATCGTCAATTGGAATTAAATGAATTGTTTCGTTATACAAAACTCCCCCTGCAAAAATTCCTGTGGGCGCCCATGCCGATGGTCACTTACATCTGATTATATTCAGCAATTAATTTGAAGGATTATTATTTAAATAATGCAGAAGGAAAAGGGTCTCTGTTCGTAGGAAAATAGGGCCTATAGCCTACTTCTTCGACTTCAAATAGCAGTGGATATTAAACATCTAATCTACATCTATAGAGCCATTATTATCACAGTAAAAATAATTATAATTATAATTATTTATACTGTGTTATTATTACCCCAAAAGCACCCATTGATGTTCGTTTGAGAAGCCCGGTAGAAATTTACCCCACAGGTAGCCTAGGCTAATCTTAAACGATTGCGAAAATAATTTCAGGCCTAATAAGCATGAGCTCAAGCTCGCGTTAATTGTTTCCATTAAAAGCTTCAAATTGTACCAGTAAAACGATTTTTTATAAAATTTAACAAAGTCTTTAGAAACACGTCAAGTTCTGAAGGAAAGTTTTAAAAATATGAAAAGAATCGTGAACTATCAGTTTCATGTCGACCCTCTCGGGATTCGAACATGCAACTGATAACCGACTCAGGTCTCGTGTACTGCTTCTTATAAAGTCAGCTACAGTCATCGACAGTAAAACAGTGTTTAAAATCCGTATTTATTCAACAGCAGTGTTAACACTCTAAATATTTGAAAAAACATAGGTATTAGCTAAAAAAACATAGAAAAACATAGACACGCTTTTAAAAGTAATACCTGTAGAATTAGTTAAAATTTGTAACGAAACACAGCAGTAGGCCTACTACTTCAATAAATTGAAGTAATGCTTTAGGAATTGCTGAAAAGTACCTTTTTAACACGTAAAAACTTCCATGAAAGAAAAACATAATATATTTTGGACAAAAAAATATAGAAACATAGACGAGACCAAAAAAACATAGATCTTGGATGAAAAACATAGGAGGGGTAACACTGTTCAACAGAAGTTGCGAAGCCTTGGTCATTGTGACGTCATAATGTTGTGATTGGCAGCCGGTAGGCGGGGCTATGCAAATCACATGTTTACAAGATTCAAAGCGGAAGTTCGATCGTATAATTAATTATTTTCCAAATTATTAAATTTACTTTGTTGTTAAGTTTGTATTTGTATGATTTGTGATTCATACATTGAACACTGGAGCTTCGTGTGGCCTATGTCATGACTACTAATACGTAGGCCTACGGCTTCTTTTAAAGTCACAAACTTTAAACAAATCTATCCCGTCACACAGAACTGCAAGACACGTGCATGATTTTACCATAATATCATTAGTTTGGTCTGGGACTATTATTATTTCAGTAATTATAGTCCCAGGTTTGGTGTAGGCCTACTAGTCTTAACTGGTCCTACTTATGATCGTTGATGCAGACAGCTGACATGTAGGCCTATATCAATTAAGCTTAAAATTAAGTAAAACAAATCGCTAAGGGGTATTGAAAAATTTTAAAAAATTAAAAGTTTTTAAAATTTTCTATAAGTTTATGGACATATGTCCATCTGCCTTTTCATTAGCTATTCTACGTCTACCGTTCGCTTATTTTTCTGTACATTTCTATAAGTTTATGCCATCGGATGTAGTGTTGCCGGCTGATTTTTCAGTCTAGGAAAGAGACCAGTTTGTTGAACTATCATGTTATGGTGGACTGAAGAACGAATTCAAGAAAGACATGTTGTGTGATTGTTGGCTGAAACGAAGAGCTGAATATGGATTAATTTCTGACCGAGCTTTCAAATTTTTGATTCCTTTCAGCACGCCATATCTGTGTGAAACAGAGTTTTCAGCTATGCTTGCGATCAAAAACAAATAGGCCTACAGAACAAAGCTTGAACTAGAGTTGCGTTTGAAATTGACAAATATTAAACCAGATATTGTAAATATGTGCTTGTCAAAACAAGCCCACTGCTCATATTAACACTTTCTGATAGTGATTTTATTTTTATGTTTTTTATATGACTACATTCATAAGTTAAAATTATATTAGGCCTACTTTTAAAATTTTCTACCTATGACTAATACCTGGTTTGCACCAATGATTAAAAGGAGTTGCTAATTGCAAGGGGACTTCACGGTCGCATGTTGTTTTTGATCTGACCTTGTTGGGGGTACGCCAAAATTCAATTTGTTTACCTGGGGGTACAATAAAAATAAAGTTTGAAAACCGCATAGCCTATAGCATAAAGTTATACATTGAGGCACGAGGAGGGAGGCAGTTGCCTCCTCTTGCTTCTTCATATACTGGAACTTCTATTGACCAATGACCCCGATGACCAGGATTTTGCCAATGGTCTGTGAAGTTGCCTCCTCTTGAATTAAGTCTCGTTACGTGCCTGCAGTATGCAGCATATTGCATCTTGAAGATGTGCTGCATCGTCACAATCAACTGTGTGCCAATGTGGCAATGTCTTGCAATAAAATTGTTAAACTGTTTTTTTGTCTATCGACTATAATACCGGTTTAAGGCGTGTGTGTTTCATTTTCATTTGCATTTTCATTTAAGACATTTATATAGCGCCCCTTCAAGATTTCTACTCAGATGCGCTCCCGAGTATACAGCGCGGACACTGAATCGAAGTTTCACGCCGAAGCGCATGAGCAATTGCGAGTGAAGGACTTGCCCATGGGTCCCTACGCGGCGGCTTGAGGTAGATTCGAACCCGCAACCCTCCGGTTGCAAGGCACCGAATATACGCCCTTGAGGTGGATTCGAACCCGCAACCCTCCGGTTGCAAGGCACCGAACATACCTCTACACCACCGCGCCCCACGGTGTTTTGTGTGTGTGTGTGTGTTTGTGTGTCTATGCGTGCGTGCGTATGTGTAGCGCGTGCGTGTGTGTGTGGCCCAAAATTGAGAGGTCACTCAGCAAGTATCGGCAAGTCTCCATTGCTGCAATAATATGAGAGTCGGAGATCTACACGTGCAGCTGCATATTGCTGCTCTAAAGCATGACTGCTCGGAAGTTTTATTTTGATTAGTATTCCGGCGGCTTGAGCGGCTCTACAGGCGCACTAGGTCGCAGGACGATCGGAAAAACTGGATCCATTTCGTCCGGCAGATGCACGCTCGATACCGTGAGCGGGAGCGTGAGTATTGGGAGGCTAGGATTGCTCTCTCAGCAAAGGACCCAAAAAGGCTGTGGGCTACCTACAACGGTCTGCTGGGTCGACACGGCGCAGGAAGCCGCTCCGCGACCCCCACCTTCTCTGCTGAAGAGTTCGCCGAACACTGCTGCGCAAAGATCCGCTCCGTGCGAGATGACACTTCGGGCTCTCCTCCACCTCAGTTCCCACCAACGGACTCTAGCCTCTCCACTCTGAGTGAGGTCACACCAGCCGAGCTTCGAAGTATCATTCTTACTTCTGCTTCAAAGTCCTGTGAACTGGACCCCCTTCCTACCTTCCTGGTTCAGGAGTTCATCGAAGATCTCCTCCCCTTCCTCACCCTCCTCTGCAACCGTTCTCTCCAGGAAGGCATACTGCCTCCCTCACAGAAACGCTCTCTGGTGTTCCCAGCTGTCAAACGTGACGGCCTGGACTCGTCTGATCCGGCAAACTACAGACCTATTTCTAACGTTTCATTCATTTCTAAGATCATTGAAAAAATTGTAGCTAATCAATTAACTAACTATTTGAATGCTAACGGTTTACTTCCTGCTTCGCAGTCTGGGTTCCGCAGGGATCACTCGACTGAGACCCTGCTGATCCGCTTGCTTTCGGACATTTATGGCGCCATGGACCGATCGCAGGTTACCCTCTTGGCCCTGTTTGATGTCAGCGCCGCGTTTGACTCGGTCGATCATGACATCCTTTTGCTCCGCCTTTCTACTTCTTTTGGCCTTTCTAGCAAACCTCTTGACTGGCTACGCTCATTCTTATGCGATCGCACCTCCTGTGTTGTTTCCGGGTCGACCAGGTCCCACTGGGCCCCTGCCCCATTTGGGTTACCACAAGGTTCCGTCCTGGGCCCGCTATTATACATACTTTACACTTCCGAAATCGGACTGCTCTTGTCTTCTTGCGGAGTCCTAAACCAACTTTACGCAGACGACACCCAGGCTTACGTTCACTGTCCCGCGGCAAAAGCGGCCACTGCTGCCCAATCCATGCAGCTTGCTATAGACTCCCTTGGTGGCTGGATGTCGTCGAATCGACTCCGGCTAAACCCTTCCAAAACGCAATTTATCTGGCTTGGCACCAGACAACAGCTGGCAAAACTTGACCTGTGTGCCCTCTTAACCCAGTTTCCCCTCTTCACTTTCTGCACTTCTGTTCGGGATCTTGGAGTGATACTTGACCAAGAACTCACTTTCACTCAACATGTTAACTCTGTCTCTCGTAGCTGTTTTTACCAGCTGCGCCAACTGCGAGTAATATCTCGCACTCTTACCCCAGCGCTGCAGCTACTCTAGTTCACGCCTTCGTTGCCAGTCGCCTTGACTATTGTTCCTCTCTATATGTTGGCCTTCCTCAGAGTCGGATAGGGCGCTTGGAGCGAGTTTTGCGCGCGGCTGCGCGACTGATTGGTGGCATTCCTAAGTCGGGTCATGTATCCGACTATATGCGGGATGTCCTGCACTGGCTGCCACTACCACAACGCATCTCATTTAGGGTCTCTGCCTTCGTTTGGCGTAGCCTCGTTGGCACCGCACCTGCTTATTTGCAGGAGCTATGTCGCTCTATCTCTGCCAATATTGGCCGCCGACCCCTTCGCTCTGCAGTCCGCGGTGACCTGAGTGTCCCATTCGCACGCACTTCTACAATGCAACATCGGGCCTTCTCGGTTGTGGGACCGAGTATCTGGAATGGGCTTCCTCTTGAGCTCCGTCTCTTACCTAGGAACTCTTCACCTGCATTTTATACCTCTCTGAAAACTATTCTTTTCAGCCGTGGTTGGGCCGGGAGCGCCTCTGAGTAGATATCTTGAAGGGGCGCTATATTAAGTTTCATTGATTGATTGATCGGATTGATTGATTGATGATAACTTAGTATTCCTTCATTAGCAACAACATCTATAGGCATATGGGACTTGATATTCTCATGCTTTTCTTGCAATTTTTGTATGCATTGATAATGTAGATTTTGTATGGTATGCATGTGACATACACCATTTGGATGTACCATATGTAAGCCATATAGAGCCCAAATGGGCAAAATTGTCATATGGTTAACACATGTTTACCATATGACTTTGCTGTTGGGGCTGTTTCTTTTAAAATAAAACTCTGAACTTGTTGTGCTGAAAAACCTTGAAGTTTTCATAACTTTATCCTTCAGAAACAGCTGGAAAATAAGGGCCAAAAACGTGTTCCATTTAATATCAACTGCTAAAAAATGCGCTGGCTTCTGGGGCTCCGCCCCAGACCCCGCTGAGGGAGCTTACGACGCTCCATCACACTTCATAGTCGTTAGGCCTATATAGGCTTCGTGCCTTCAGCACTCACCCCCTCGCGCCTTCGGCGCTTGCAATATGAGGACCCAGAAATTTTGTATATTTGCAGTTTGCACCTCTGATTGGAGGGAGAGGGGTTGAGGAGAGGGACGGGGAAGGGATGGGAGTAAGGAGGGAAAGTTCGGGAAAGGGGGTGGGAAAATGGGATAGGTGGGTGGAGGGGAGGAAAAGGTAAGTGGCGTCCAGGCACTTCTTTTTTTACACTTTAAGCACTGATTATATATATATGTATGTCTGTATGTATGTGTCTATGTATGTGTATCAAACAAACAGACTAAAAGATATTCTAAAATTATAGCTGTATACACGTAACCACAGAATAGGTAAAGCGCAGCTACGCATTATCTATTCTGTGTCATAATTACCTGATATAATAATTATTATTACATACGTTCGTAATGACATTTAACATCATAAATTATAGGCTACAGGACAGAGAGCGCCTGAGCCTCTGAGTATAAATCCTGAAGAGGCGCTATATAAAATGTTCAGTTACATTACATACAGATAGGTAATTTATGCTGCAGTCTAATAAAGACAAACGCCAAAATGACGTAACGATTACGTCTTCCTTTGTCTCAATCATAGATCTTGTCAGTCACAGCTCAGACGTCCAAGAAGAAAGACGCGTTCCAACGTTCTCCGAAAGTTTCACAAATCTGCTCTTATTCATCAAAGTTCGTCGAAATTCTGCTACGCCAACTCTTGTTTCGACCTGCCTTCGTCGAAGGGTATCAGGTAAACCCAAAATAATTACAAAACAACGATTTTTCATCGAAATTTTCAATTTAGAGATCGATCGAGTTAGCGATCTGTAAGCTACAAATCTTGAAGTAACTTGCCTCTATTCGATTTGACTCAATAACTTCTGTAGCTCCACAATAAATTTATTTATTTTTGTGGGTATTTTTCTAAAGTTTCAGCTTTTTCATTTAAGAAATGCATCTCAATTTTGTTGGAGTAAGCTACTGAGACTCTGCGTCGTCTGCGATTTATATTGCTCTGCGATTTATATTGCTCCGCAATACATCTTACATTCTTTAAATATAGCTTCAATTTCTAATGTTTTTAGTTCATTTAATTTTTTTATTTATTTGAATAAGTTAGCCTAGTGAAACTCAGTGACTTCTATAGCCCCACAATATATTTTTTACATTTGTTTATTTTTTTAAATTTGAACATTTTTAAAATTTATCTGAGTAACTTGTTGAGACTCAGTGACTTCTACAGCGCCACGACGTTTTTTTATCAAATTAAAATATTTTATTTTTTCTACAGGATGACGAAAGACCTTTTATGTCGCTTCCACAGGAAGACGACCATTATCTTCCTTCGACTCGAAGGTGCACGGCTGAGCGGGAACATCTCGACAGTAGGAGGTGAATGTTAAATTACTCTAAAGTTTAAGATAATTATTAGCTGATGATTATCACTTAAGTAGTAGAATGAAATTAAGGTCCTGAAATAGATCGCAGTCCCCTTACACTCAATAACTCCCAGTGGCATAACTAGGACTTTTCGTTTGGGGGGGCTTTAAGCCTAGAACATGGCGAATGCGGTAGCCCGAGCCTATAGTGAAGCCTGGCGGTTTGATTTATTTGGGGGCTTCAGCTTCGTTTGGGGCTTAAGCCCCCAAGCCCAACGCTAGTTACGTCCCTGCAGTGGCGTCTAACCCCCACCTGGAATGGAGAACAAACCCCCCCACTCTGGCCGACTTATATAAAAGAGACTCGGAAGTCACTCATAACTGTATATCAGCATGGTACATTACAAAAGTTACTACAGGCAGCAACTGAAATAAGAAGTTAATATACTGTAAATGTTCATTAATACTGTGTTCTGACCAGTAACGACTACATAATATAATAATAAATTTCACAGCTAACATTCTGCCAGTCACCAGTGACCGGTAGAATGGAATAATAACTTTATTCTAAGCGTCTATGTTATATGCAATGCAATGGGTAATGGTAATGGCCTACAACATAAGCAAACAATTTAAAGTTTGCATCTTTATTCAAAAGAGTGTGTAGGCTACACGATTGTGCACCAATTCTATTTGAATTTAATATCAGTTTGATAGGATGACTGCCCGTGAACAGCGGTTGATAAAGGAATATGAAACTGTGATTGTAGGCCCACAATAACGAATCAAAGGCTTTGATTCTTTATTGTACTAACTGCAAAGATGTTAGTATTATAAAGTAGTTCTGTATTGCTTCATGCCAGCCTCAGTATTATCACAGTAGGGCCTAATAATTAAGTACCCTAATCATGGCAATTACAAAAAAGACAATGCAAGTTACAGTATAGAAAAGTAAATCGGCAGTTTCTCAACAGCTCTAATCTCAGCTGTAGGCTATAGGCCTATAATTTCCTATTAGCTGCAGATTAACTGTTTTCTCAGCACTGGCTATAGAGCAGCTAAGCTGCTAATAATAGTATCGCTAGGCATATTATAATTATCAGCCAAATAGCATCTTATATTGGCTAGTAGGCCGACAATTAACTTTCTTAATGCTAGGCTACAGAGCTCCAATGCAGCGATTGCCTATACCATTTAATTATGTGATGAACTTCTAATGCAAATGTTTCAGAAAAGAACAGGACAAAGAATAAAAAAAATTAAGCTAAATCAAAACGTGGTGAATTTAGATACGTAGAAAAGTGTAAAATTCTAAATAATTTTATTATAACTCACCACTAAGAAATTTCCCGTTGCTGGTAACCGAAATAAAATATTACGCCAAATAGCACTTAAGCTAATAATCCGAATTCTCCCCAGAGAATGTCTGTAGGCCTATAGACTATAGGCCTAGGTGTCGAGAATTTCTGTTGATGTTGAATGTTGATGCTTAATGATTACAATTACTCTCAACACGTACTAGTCAAGAAACAGTAAAATTCCCTAGTCTGTGAATATCACATTCAACAACCAGTTACGCCCCAACACTATACGACTGCACCTCTAGCACTGAAAGACAGTTTTACAGTATACTATAGCTGCTCTTCTCCATTACAGGGATCTGCTGGCCGGAAATCTAATAGGAAACATGTGTTATTAGCCTCATTAGCTTTACAGAGGGACCATGCACGGTTTGATTATTGAGGTACCTATACGTGCACAGCAAGTGTCTAACGGGTCGTTAGATATTTGCTACAAGGCCACCTTAATCATCTGTCGCCTTCATCACCTTCATTGCCAAGCCGAAACCCCCGCCATGGGGGTTCGGCTTGGCATCTGCAATAAGCGTGACCTGAAGTGATAAGAAGTGTGTTCAACCACTGATGTCTCTGAGTTGGAGGGATCCTTGGGTGTATTGGTCCGAGATAACATGTGTTTTCGATATCATGTATAAGTAGTTATTAATAGGCAATTACTGGGCCACCGGTTCCTGGCTCACGCATTACTGGGCCACCCGTTCCTGGCTCAACCGTTCCTGGGTCAATGACGTCATCGAAAGTTCAAAGGTCAAACGACCACGGTCGCCTCGGGCAAAACAGACAGCCATTAAATTTGGCCAAGTGTTGCCCTTCTTGGGTGGGGCGTGCGTGTGCCTACCCCTCCACATTCTTCATTCTCACTACATGGCTGAGCAGAGCTCATTGAATATTCATTCCATTTGGGGCATTCACTCATAGGCATGCCACAAATTTTTATACATTCGAGCTGCAAATTCTTTCATACAACACCAAACATTTCTCATAGGCAAGCATGCAATTTTTACTCTCACGCATTCATCTACAGCCCATACACACCACCCATCTTTGCTCAAGCCCTGCAAGGCGCCCATTTTTGTAGGCTTTCATAGCACATTCAAGCTGCCATTATTCTGGCCAGTTTCAATTAGCTCACTTTAAGCTTGGCTTTGCGCTTGTACGTGGACGTGCTTTCGTTTACATGTGTATTGGCGTATAGCAACATACTCATAGACCAACTTTAATGGTAGAGGCAATTACTCGCATTCAATTCTTTTTGGTCAATACCACCATTTTCTCTTAGTCATGCATCCATTTTAGGTGCAAGCCTACAAAGCCTACATCTCCAGCTTCGTCACGCCGCAAGGTGCTCAACCAATGCTCTTATAATCTTCATTAAGCTCAATTTGCATTATTCCACAACACACACACACACTCTCACACTCACACACACACACACACACACACACACACACTCGCATGTTTCCATGTGTCAAATTTCAGCATTTCAGTGTTTTTAGAGCAACCCTGCATACAAATTCGTGAACTACAAGACTGATTACACAAACTCAAAACAAGTAGAGGTTTTAGGATTAGTTTTCACATAGTGAATGGTTATACTCAAACACACTAGCATTTTACTAGAACTCAACGCCAATAGGCTTATCTTTTACATTACAATTGGGTGCTTATACATTAGGATTGGCAGTAGTTTTCACCTAGTGAAGAGGTGGGTGAACCTACATACTGCCAAGCTTTGAAATGTTATACTCAAGAGAAGTGGAGAAGTGTTTTTGGTAGAGGGACTTAGCGGTTGAGAGATTGTGAAAGAGCCAGAGCGAGATGCGTTTTTGAAAGAGGGACATAGCGCTTGAGCTGGTGTGAAAGAGATAGAGAAGAGGAGAAGCGCTTTTGGGAGAAGGACATAATGGTTGAGAGTTTGTGAAAGAGCCAGAGAAGCGAAGAAGCGTTTTTGGGAGATGGACTTACCGTTTGAGAGTTTGTGAGTGTGATAGAGAAGAGGAGACGTGCTTTTGCGAGATGGACTTAGCGGTTGAGAGTTTGTGAAAGAGCCAGAGAAGAGGAGAAGCGTTTTTGGTAGAGGCACTTAGCGGTTGACAGGCTGTGAAAGTGAGCGAGAGAGAGAGGGGCGTATACATTAGGATTAGCATTAGTTTTCACCTAGTGAAGAGGTGGCTGAACCTACAGTCAGCTAAGCTTTGAAATGTTATACTCAAGAGATGTGGAGAAGTGTTTTTGGTAGAGGGACTTAGCGGTTGAGAGATTGTGAAAGAGGCAGAGCGAGTTGTGTTTTTGAAAGAGGGACATGGTGGTTGAGTGGCTGTGAAGGTGATAGAGAAGAGGAGAAGTGCTTTTGGGAGATGGACTTAGCGGTTGAGAGTTTGTGAAAGAGCCAGAGAAGAGGAGAAGCCCTTTTTGGAGAAGGACATAGTGGTTGAGAGTTTGTGAAAGAGCCAGAGAAGAGGAGAAGCGTTTTTTGGGAGAGGCACTTAGTGGTTGACAGGCCGTGAAAGAGTGCAAGAGAGAGAGGGGCGCGGAGGGTGGGAGGCAGCGCGCGTGAGAGAGAGACCTACGATCGGTAATTGTCTATTTTAAACTGCCTGAATAAGAGCAGAATCAGTATTTTCGCGTTGTGAGAAGAGCCTTAACTAGTTTTCGGGAGAGAGAGAGACGCGTAAAATGTTTGGTGTTTAACAGAAGAATTTTTAGTAGTGTTTAGCAGAAGAGGGGCGTAATATGAAACCAAAATCTTTAAAGTCGATGCAATGAAGGTTAGAAAACCGAGTTGTTTGGTCATTTCACCAAACAGCGAACCCTTGTTGTATACACACTCATGTAAGTAAGCATGAAATTGCAAATCATATACACTTGACGAATTTTGTATAGTCTGCGTCGTTGCCAGCAATGAATGAAGGGGCATCATGTGTTTCAACGGAAACTCTTAAACTTCTATTCGCAAGGTGGCACTTTAGAAGTTATGTCAAATTTAAAACATATGAACTCACTTTCATCCAATGAAACGTGAAACATGAAACAGTTCGAAATCATTGTGAATTTTGTATGCTTTGCAACTGCTGATGGTATAGTATAAGTCATTGTTGTATTTTTCTGACACTTTTCATGCTGCCATATCACATGCACACAGTTGAATGGGAGGGGAGGGGTTTTCCCCCTAGCCCGCCCGCCCAGCCCTATACACTATAGACCAAAGTGGCAGTGCCACTTTGGCATATACATTTTATAAAATTAAAAAAAAACACACAGGTTTACACTTTGTAGAAGACGGAATCATCACACTGAAATGCCTGTTGCCATAAACAGGTGCTTAATCTGTTAATATTTTTTCGATTATAGGATTGGCATGTAAACTGGCTCGAATGATGGCTTGAAATTCCAAGTTTGGACGGCAATTGCCAGAATTGCCAGCACCAGCTGCTGCCACTGCCTACCGTCATACTTTGAATCTATGAGACTGAGAATTAACGTCGCCTTCGTGGCTTTCCAGCCGTGTCATTGCCACAACTCTGAGAATATTCGCAATCGATGGTTTTTTCTCACACAGCAAAACATGTTTGTGTAGGCTTGTGTTTGCAAATTTTGAAAAATTTGCGATACGTTAAGCTTTTAACAAATGTTCAACTAGACATAACAAGCTGCCCGAGTCAGAGCTCTGTAGTTGCTACTGCTGCGGCTGCTGCAACCGGCTGAGCGGTTATCAGATTGTTGAAATTAGCGACTGGCACTGTTTAAGTGTCTTTGAATACCGTGTGCATGTTTGTGCACCTGGCATGTAACACTTTGGTCTCTCATCGGCTTATACTGACTAGTCTAATGTACTTTGAACCTCACGCGTCTGTGGTGGCAGTTAGCGAAGCTGTTATAAAAGCAATGAAATTACACAGGGTCTTTGCCTAAACTTTCAACTCACTGTTTGCACACGTGTGTTTGAATACAAAGTCCATTTGGCATGAGGCGTGTAAGCATTTGGTCACTCCTTCAGCCTATACCATACATTGAAACCCAGGAACAATGCAAACGATGACAATGGACACTAAAAATGCGCTGTTTCTTGGGCGCTAAAACTCGACAAGTAAAGCTCGTGTTGTGAATTTTGAAAGTGTTGTGTGTTTTCACATTGCTAAGATGCTAAGCATAATCAAAATTTGCAAACACAAGCTTACACAAACACGTTTGCTGTGTGAGAAAAAACCATCGATTGCGAATATTCTCAGAGTTGTGGCAATGACACGGCTGGAAAGCCACGAAGGTGACGTTAATTCTCAGTCTCATAGATTCAAAGTATGACGGTAGGCAGTGGCAGCAGCTGGTGCTGGCAATTCTGGCAATTGCCGTCCAAACTTGGAATTTCAAGCCATCATTCGAGCCAGTTTACATGCCAATCCTATAATCTAAAAAATATTAACAGATTAAGCACCTGTTTATGGCAACAGGCATTTCAGTGTGATGATTCCGTCTTCTACAAAGTGTAAACCTGTGGTTTTTTTTAAATTTTATAAAATGTATATGCCAAAGTGGCACTGCCACTTTGGTCTATAGTGTATAGGGCTGGGCGGGCGGGCTAGGGGGAAAACCCCTCCCCTCCCATTCAACTGTGTGCATGTGATATGGCAGCATGAAAAGTGTCAGAAAAATACAACAATGACTTATACTATACCATCAGCAGTTGCAAAGCATACAAAATTCACAATGATTTCGAACTGTTTCATGTTTCACGTTTCATTGGATGAAAGTGAGTTCATATGTTTTAAATTTGACATAACTTCTAAAGTGCCACCTTGCGAATAGAAGTTTAAGAGTTTCCGTTGAAACACATGATGCCCCTTCATTCATTGCTGGCAACGACGCAGACTATACAAAATTCGTCAAGTGTATATGATTTGCAATTTCATGCTTACTTACATGAGTGTGTATACAACAAGGGTTCGCTGTTTGGTGAAATGACCAAACTACTCGGTTTTCTAACCTTCATTGCATCGACTTTAAAGATTTTGGTTTCATATTACGCCCCTCTTCTGCTAAACACTACTAAAAATTCTTCTGTTAAACACCAAACATTTTACGCGTCTCTCTCTCTCTCCGAAAACTAGTTAAGGCTCTTCTCACAACGCGAAAATACTGATTCTGCTCTTATTCAGGCAGTTTAAAATAGACAATTACCGATCGTAGGTCTCTCTCTCACGCGCGCTGCCTCCCACCCTCCGCGCCCCTCTCTCTCTTGCACTCTTTCACGGCCTGTCAACCACTAAGTGCCTCTCCCAAAAAACGCTTCTCCTCTTCTCTGGCTCTTTCACAAACTCTCAACCACTATGTCCTTCTCCAAAAAGGGCTTCTCCTCTTCTCTGGCTCTTTCACAAACTCTCAACCGCTAAGTCCATCTCCCAAAAGCACTTCTCCTCTTCTCTATCACCTTCACAGCCACTCAACCACCATGTCCCTCTTTCAAAAACACAACTCGCTCTGCCTCTTTCACAATCTCTCAACCGCTAAGTCCCTCTACCAAAAACACTTCTCCACATCTCTTGAGTATAACATTTCAAAGCTTAGCTGACTGTAGGTTCAGCCACCTCTTCACTAGGTGAAAACTAATGCTAATCCTAATGTATACGCCCCTCTCTCTCTCGCTCACTTTCACAGCCTGTCAACCGCTAAGTGCCTCTACCAAAAACGCTTCTCCTCTTCTCTGGCTCTTTCACAAACTCTCAACCGCTAAGTCCATCTCGCAAAAGCACGTCTCCTCTTCTCTATCACACTCACAAACTCTCAAACGGTAAGTCCATCTCCCAAAAACGCTTCTTCGCTTCTCTGGCTCTTTCACAAACTCTCAACCATTATGTCCTTCTCCCAAAAGCGCTTCTCCTCTTCTCTATCTCTTTCACACCAGCTCAAGCGCTATGTCCCTCTTTCAAAAACGCATCTCGCTCTGGCTCTTTCACAATCTCTCAACCGCTAAGTCCCTCTACCAAAAACACTTCTCCACTTCTCTATCACGTTCACAGTCGCACAACTGCTAAGTCCATCTTTCAAAAACACATCTCTCAGCCTCTTTCACAATCCATCAACCACTAAGTCCCTCTACCAAAAACACTTCGCCACTTTCACAGGCGTACAACTGCTAAGTCCATCTTTCAAAAACCCATCTCGCTCTGGCTCTTTCACAATCTCTCAACCGCTAAGTCCCTCTACCAAAAACACTTCTCCACTTCTCTATCACGTTCACAGTCGCACAACTGCTAAGTCCATCTTTCAAAAACACATCTCTCAGGCTCTTTCACAATCCATCAACCACTAAGCCCCTCTACCAAAAACACTTCGCCACTTTCACAGGCGTACAACTGCTAAGTCCATCTTTCAAAAACCCATCTCGCTCTGGCTCTTTCACAATCTCTCAACCGCTAAGTCCCTCTACCAAAAACACTTCGCCACTTTCACAGGCGTACAACTGCTAAGTCCATCTTTCAAAAACCCATCTCGCTCTGGCTCTTTCACAATCTCTCAACCGCTAAGTCCCTCTACCAAAAACACTTCTCCACTTCTCTATCACTTTCACAGTCGCACAACTGCTAAGTACCTCTTTCAAAAACACATCTCTCAGGCTCTTTCACACACCATCAAACACTAAGCCCCTCTACCAAAAACACTTCTCCACTTCTCTATCACTTTCACAGCCACTCAGGCGCTATGTCCCTCTTTCAAAAACACGTCTCCACTTCTCTATCACGTTCACAGTCGCACAACTGCTAAGTACCTCTTTCAAAAACACTTCTCTCTAGCTCTTTCACACACAGTCGCTAAGTCCCTCACCCAAAACCTCTTCTCCACTTCTCTATCACTTTCACAACTTCACAACTGCTAAGTCCCTCTTTCAAAAACACTTCCCCACATCTCTTGAGTATAACATTTCAAAGCTTGGCAGTATGTAGGTTCACCCACCTCTTCACTAGGTGAAAACTACTGCCAATCCTAATGTATAAGCACCCAATTGTAATGTAAAAGATAAGCCTATTTGCGTTGAGTTCTAGTAAAATGCTAGTGTGTTTGAGTATAACCATTCACTATGTGAAAACTAATCCTAAAACCTCTACTTGTTTTGAGTTTGTGTAATCAGTCTTGTAGTTCACGAATTTGTATGCAGGGTTGCTCTAAAAACACTGAAATGCTGAAATTTTACACATGGAAACATGCGAGTGTGTGTGTGTGTGTGTGTGTGTGAGTGTGTGAGTGTGTGTGTGTGTTGTGGAATAATGCAAATTGAGCTTAATGAAGATTATAAGAGCATTGGTTGAGCACCTTGCGGCGTGACGAAGCTGGAGATGTAGGCTTTGTAGGCTTGCACCTAAAATGGATGCATGACTAAGAGAAAATGGTGGTATTGACCAAAAAGAATTGAATGCGAGTAATTGCCTCTACCATTAAAGTTGGTCTATGAGTATGTTGCTATACGCCAATACACATGTAAACGAAAGCACGTCCACGTACAAGCGCAAAGCCAAGCTTAAAGTGAGCTAATTGAAACTGGCCAGAATAATGGCAGCTTGAATGTGCTATGAAAGCCTACAAAAATGGGCGCCTTGCAGGGCTTGAGCAAAGATGGGTGGTGTGTATGGGCTGTAGATGAATGCGTGAGAGTAAAAATTGCATGCTTGCCTATGAGAAATGTTTGGTGTTGTATGAAAGAATTTGCAGCTCGAATGTATAAAAATTTGTGGCATGCCTATGAGTGAATGCCCCAAATGGAATGAATATTCAATGAGCTCTGCTCAGCCATGTAGTGAGAATGAAGAATGTGGAGGGGTAGGCACACGCACGCCCCACCCAAGAAGGGCAACCCTTGGCCAAATTTAATGGCTGTCTGTTTTGCCCGAGGCGACCGTGGTCGTTTGACCTTTGAACTTTCGATGACGTCATTGACCCAGGAACGGGTGAGCCAGGAACGGGTGGCCCAGTAATGCGTGAGCCAGGAACCGGTGGCCCAGTAATTGCCTATTAATAACTACTTGTATATGATACATATATACTAATTTTCGTACAGCAGGCCGTTATATTAACGGAAATCAACAACCCCCAGTTTATGTCCAAAAACGTCAACCCCCACTTCTCGAATCGGTGGGAGATCGTTCTCCCCCCCTCCCCCATTGGTAGACGCCACTGCGTACACCAATAACTCCGCAACATCACTTGAAGCTGCAATTACCTTTTAGTTATATCAAAAAGCGCTGATCAGTGTTTTGAATTTAGTATTTTAGTTTAGGCTATTCTAAAGACTTCTATAGCGCTGTTATAAAGAACACGTCAAGGCTTAAGAGACGAGAGACAGCGATTGATGCCTTGAAGTCGTAAACATAAATCGTAATCCGTTGACCAGATTGTGTTCAATTAATAATAGCCATGAATTAAAATAAAAGCCTTTTAGTGTAGTTAGACTGTGGCTTTTATAAAAACCACTGTCTGCTGTTTTTCACTTTCAGTGGAGCGATCGCTGAAATAGTTTCCTGTACAATCGTCGTAGCGAGTCGCAAAGATCGTTTGATGTTGGTTCTCGTTGTTGGAACAACACCGACAACTGTGTGTCTTAGTAATTGAAACAGAAGCGTAAGTAAGAATTATCTTGACAGTAACTGTTGTTATGAAAATGTGCATAACTTTAAATGTAACTTCAATTTCTGATGACTTATTAGATGTGGTGGCTACTGTTCTATAACAGTTGCCACCACAGCCCTGTTAACCTCTCTGATGCTTTCCATTGTCGGTGAAACATTTCCCTTCAGGGAGTCGCAAGGAACCGTTTGGCGAATCGACGTCAATCGGTAGATGGCTCTTCTCTCGGCCGGAACGACACCTATCGACGTGTTTGTGCTTCTGCGTAATTGAAACACAAGCGTAAGATATCTAGAAAGTTGTTATGGAATGTGCATAACGACTTTCTAGATGGAGTGAACTGAGTATGTTATAGTAGACACGAATTAAGTAGAATAAGACTTGTTGATTTCTATGACACCATTGCTATGTTAAACTGTCTGTTCTTTTTCGTTGTCGGTGGAATGTTTCCGTTTACAATCGTCGTCGGGAGTCGCTAAGGTCCTTCAGCAGAATCGACTTCAATCAGCAGATGGCGGCTTTCGCGGCTGAAACGACACCTATCGACACGTGTACCTCTGCGTAACTGACAAGCAAGCGTAAGAATATCTAGATAGTTATCGAAATTGTAAATGTAATTGAACATTTATATAGCGCCACTCAGAGATTCAGAGGCCCTCCCGACCCAGGTCAGTGCTGTCTCTAACAAATAAGATAGTCTTCAGACTTCAGGCGTTTCCAAAACAGAGGAAGAGAAAGGCTGAGGAGCTCAAGACGCAATTCATGCGGAAGATGGTTCCAAATGGAGGGGCCCACAAAAGCAAAGCTTCTGGATTGAGCAGCTTCACCACGTCTGAATAACGACTTTCTAGATGGACCGATGGTGTACTCCTAATAATTAATAGACAAGAATTAAATGCCTAAAGGTCAAGTTAGACTTTGCATTGTATCGTATTCTACTAAAAAATGTGTAAAGCGCCTTTAGGCTACAGTATATTGCTTTTGTCTCTGGTGTTATGGGTTGAGTTCTACCCTGGAAATTATTTATATTCTTTTTTGCCTTAGGTGAGTTTTAGCGAATTTCGGAGAAAGAAAATTGTTTTCTTGGCAAGGTTACGTGGTGAGGAAAAGTATTTTAAACTCACGTGACGGCGACCGACATGGTTGTGCAACGTTAGCCTACTGCTTACACGATCCGAAATTTGTGTATGTGGCCTGTCTTAAGTGGGACATTTGCAAATTTATTGTACAGTGTGTCCGAATTCTTCTGGGTGCGACGCACCAACTGAACTTTCTCTCTGGGTGCATTCGCATCCATTGCAAGGCTCCCAGAGAGTTGGCGCATATATATGCTACTCAATTAAGGCACTGTGTAAATGTAGCCTATACAGCATCTGCATTTTGATAAATTACAGAGGTCAGAGAACTCCGGCAGTTTTGGCACCGTCCTTCCTGACATAAATTACCAGGCCAGAGAACTCCGGCAGTTTTGGCACCGTCCTTCCTGGCCTAAATTACACAGGCCAGAGAACTCCGGCAGTTTTGGCACCGTCCATCCTGGCAGCCGTGTCAGCTCTGTCAGATGTGGCACTGTCAATCCCTGACACGTGTGCCGCTATGGCACCGTCAGTTTGAGTTTCATAGGCTAGAGATCTTGGGGTAGTTTTGGAACCGTTCGTCATGGCAGTCTGTCAGCTCTGTTACCGTCGGGTACTTGTATTGTATTGTATTTATGTCAGCTATTCGGGTCATTGTATTGTATTTATTGTATTTATAAATTTATAACCGTTAAGTAAATATATACGGTATATACTACTTGACGGTTATAAATTTATAAATACGTAAGGCTTGGCACCGACGCGACAGTGCTACTCTGACATGGCGAGCTATAGCTGTTAACCTCTGATGCCGACAACCAATGGCAGAATGAAGCTCTTTACTCGAAGGATCAGAATTCCGGACAGGCTCGAGCCACTAAGACGATCCAGTTGACCGACTCTCGTGGAAGCAGCTATAGGTTAGTTTGAGTTTTTATGAAGGTTTGCGACGAATCCGATAGATTGGTTGCTGATGAAATCTTCAGGCCATTTGGAAGTTGCTAAGTAGCGAAATGTAGATCAAGATATGTATGGGACGCAGGACGATTTGTGTATTAGGTCTTTCTGCCTATTTGTTAGGCTATTTCTTTTCCTCCTGTCTGAAGTCTTTCTACCTCTCCATTTTCTCTCTTTCACCCCTCTTCTCAGGTCGCCTCACTGTCTTACCTCGTCCTCTTGTCACAGGTCTGTCTGGCTGTCTGTGTTCTTTTCTACATTTCTTAGGTCCTTGTCTCTGTACTTTGGTTGTAGCACTGTCTCCTACTTTAGGCCTTCCTGCCCCTGTGTTCTCCGTCTTGATATTTGTCATACTCTATATACTCTATAGGATATTCTTCGTTTTTAGTGTTAGTCGCTGTTTTATTTTCTCCTAGCAATCTGTCTAAAACTGCGTCTTATTGTCTCTCTTTCAATCTATCCTATTCCATGTCTTTCTCTCCCTGCTGTCGGCTGTCTCACTCTCTTTCTTGCTTTACGACTCTATACATAACTGTTTGAACCGTTTGAACAGGCGGAAACCACCAGAGACGACTCGAGATGCCTGGAGATGTCGTGGAATGAGGCCAAGGAGCAGCTGGCGTTGGACAGGGACGAGTGGAGGAGATGCGGCTTTGCCCGATGTGTAGACATGCACGGGAAGGACTAAATATACTAAGTAAGTTTTAACTTAGATTCGATCGTCTCTTTCAGCTTGGTTTCCCACCGTCATCTGGCTTCTGGTTTCTCCGGTCTATATGGAATCATCCTGCTGTCTCCATTGCATAATACTTAGGCCTACTGTGCACTGTTTTGCTAACTGATGTAATAATATAATATTATTCGTTCGTATAATGACATTTCGGCTAACATCATGTACGGTAGGCTGAGTAGATAGGCTATCTTGAAGAGGCGCTATATAAATGTTCATTTACATTGCATTACATAATGAAATTTGACTTGAAGCGACCGTAGACTGATGTCTTCGGTAACAATAATAGCCTTATAATTATAACGGGTCTAAATAATAGGCCTACTTTGGAATAATAGGCCTACTTTGGGTTGGATATGGTTAGATGACTAATAGGCCTACTTTCTATCTCCGTGCTCAGTGTATTCTCTGTGTTTTCCTCTTCCGTCTCGCTGTCTTACTCTCAGAATTACTTTTTCTGTCTCTGTCGATAGGTATTTCTCTTTTTATCCATCTAGTTTAACTTGCGGAAATCTTGAATGTTTGCTTGCTTGAATGTTTGCTTGCTTGAGCCACAGCTAAAAAGTCAAATCTTGCGACGACTAGTTCGATCACTTACAATCATTCAATCGTCTGAAACTTGGCAGACAGACTCGCCCTCGCACACACTTCATTCTATCAAAATTTCAGCTCCCCAAAAAGGCTAGCTTATAGAATCGGGGACTCAACTTTTCGAATCGGGGAATCCCCTTTTCCGACACGGAGCGTTGTGATTGGCCAGCGTTGCCATTGGCTGCAACACCTTGATTAAACGGACGCTATGTTGTAAAATGAACGCGGACTATATATTTGTTTAACTGCTTAATATGACGGATTATAGGATACTAGATGGATATAGTAAAAAACTTTGTTTTTACTATTGGTTCTTTTTTTATGTCTTACTGTTGTCTTACTTTATTTAGGCGTTTTCGGCGATTGCGGTGAAGGTAAAGTTTAAGATCCGTGAATCCTCCTTGGTTTCTGTCAATATTGTGTCTACACGTCAACAATGTAGCCATTTAATTGCATCGAGGTAGCAAACTGTTGCAAACTCTTTAAGGGTGAGTGATACAGGTACATGATGTCATTATGAACAGCAAGACATATGCTGATTCTGTTGAATGAATCTGTTGCATTCGGAATTATATAGCGGGGTGGGAGAGATTAAGGAGTTCGAAGATAGTTGGGTGTAAACACACAACTGTCTTCCAACTGCTTACTTGAGAAATGTGATGGGCCAAATGCATCACATTTTCTCTGTAGGGCTTTAGCATTGCAAGATTGACATTTGGGTAGTCCATTCACTGCAGTCTCTCAAGCAGTTTTCCATTTTGACGTAATATTCTTTAAGCTGGCCTATATAGTTGTCTTTGATTAAACGTTGTTAGACGTTTAAAGACTCTCACGTACTTGTACTAAGCTTACTTTCTCTGCTGCCATGTGCACCATATGCTTTCCATTTCAGACGCACTTACTTTTAGTCTCGTGCTCATTTAACTTTTTCTCAACCTATACAGCTCCACTTTTTCTCAACCTAATTGCACTTTTTCGTCATCGCACTATTAATTAATAGCTCTGCCTGTCTTTCTGTCTGCCTATATTTCTGTCTGTATCTCGATCCATCCGTCCGTCCGTCTGTCTGTCCCTGTCTATCTGTCTATGATCTATCTGACTGTCTGCCTATCCATCCTTCCATCCATCCATCCATCCATCTGTCTGTCTGTCCTTATGTGTCTGTCTATCTGTCTGTCTGCCTATCCATCCATCCATCCATCCATCCATCCATCCATCCATCCATTCGTGTATCTATCTATCTAGTTACCTATCTGTCCATTTATCATCTATCATTTCTGTCTGTATCTCGATCCATCCGTCTGTCTGTCTGTCTATCTCTTTCTGCATATTTCTTTCTCTGCCTTTCTCCTTTTCTGTCTGTCTGTTTCGCTTGCTGTTAGGCCTACTCTATCACTAACCAGGCCTGTCTTTCGTTCTCAATCTTCAACATCTCTGCTTTCTTCATTCTGTCAACATCGCTGTCTTGTCTGCTTTCTCGCTCTTTGTTGACTCTCATTCAATCTCACTCTCACATGCAGTGTTTTCATTCACTCATTCGCTCAGTCTTTGATTTTCAGACCTACTAAGCCCGTTCTTGTGCATTATACTGTCTGTTGCTCCTTCTACACATTCTCATGTCTCTGAGTTTCGTCTTTTCACGCTTTGCCCGAGCGAGAGTGTCTGTCTGTCTTGCATTTCCATCCGAACAGAAGCAAATTACTGAAATTGAGAAATTTATAAAATTGGGCATTTATGGGTAATACCAAATTTGGGATGAAATTCAACTGCTTGAGAACTGCAGTGAATGGACTACGGAGACCTTTGCCAAAACCTCCTCGCGGTGGTCTCTGGTCGTGCAGTTAAACCAGATGGTTGACTGCATGGCGAATATTGGCAGCCGCACTTCGATCGTCATTCATTCTCTTACCAAGCTGGTTCTTATTTCAGTTTTCTTACTTAAGGGCCAGACTAGCGTAAGTTGATTTAATGATGAATCAATTATAGCTAGGAAATGTATTGTAACTTATATAAAGTAGATCTAGGGCCTATATGTGGCCGCGGCCTTTTTCAGCGCAGTATACAGACTATGCGCCAGCCTAGAGGGACGATACTGATTCAAATCAATAGGGCCTACTGCAAGACAATGTTTTTGTATGTCAGGTTCTGTTGATGCATTGAAAGTTTGCGAAATGCTAGTAGCGCCTATAGCTACCGAAGACAGCATTCTCGGCCTTAAGGTTTCTCTTTGGCCATTCCTTGATAATAATTGATATTGATATTGATATAAATTCACAGAAGACACATCACCTACGTTCGTGTTCAAATGGACCTTCTAGTTAAGCCTATTTCTTGGCATCATACTACTGCCCCATGTCTGTCTCTCTGACAGTATCTGTCTCTGTCTCTCTCCAGGCTTTTTGATACGAGGTCGAATGACGGCTTGTTTTAGTTTATGCTTATCAGGTAGAGTGGACTCAGATAGAGAGATATTAATGAGAAGAGCTAATATAGTTGCAAAGACACAATATAAAGTTTTTAGAAGCCAGACTGGTGCAGATCGATTCAAGTTCACATTGTTTTGTAGTAGAGCCAGTTAGTAATTTTCCACGTCGATAGGGCCTATAGTAGCAATTTCATCAGAAGCAACAAAAGTAGGCCTATGCAACGGGGAGGTAGGCCTAGGCCTATGTATACATCATACATGCATGCATACAATAATCAGTGTTTAATCTACTCCCCTTGCTGTCGGGGGGAATCGAAGGTTCTCAGGGGGTATCCCACATATTTGAAAAGTTGACACAGCCAGGCAATTTCCTTGAGGGGGGGGGGGTAGCGACAAGAGTTTTCCAAGACTTTTCAATGAGGGGGGTAGTAACGAGAATTTTCGAGGGGTAGTAGTAACGACAATTTTCCAACCAAAAATTGCGGGGTACACCATAAATCCTGGGGAATTATCCCTAAAGTATATAATCACGAGTAGTAACAATAAATCCTAACAATAAATGTTTAGCCTGCAACATGTTTACGTGGACGTAGCGCGTACACTAGTTTTAACGGGGAGGTAGGCCTAGGCCTATGTATACATCATACATGCATGCCTACTTCGCCCTTCTAACTCACAGACCCTAGGAACTTGAAACCAACAATAGTCTAGATTAACCCTTTAAAGGGTAGAGGCAATATTATGTTTTCCTACTGGTCGATGTACTTAGAAGGCTTAGTGGGCAGTGGCGACAATGTTGCCACTACAAGTTTCGGCTTCATGGGCAGTGGCGACAATGTTGCCACAAACCGCCACTACAAGTTTCGGCTTCATGGGTATAGGACACAATATTGCCATTTTTTTTAAAAGTCAACTTTTCCACATGACGAATATATTCCCTCTATATGGTTAGTTAGCAGGCATATAATGTGTAATTATTATTGTTGTAACTGTTCAGGGCCATTATGCCCTTTAAAGGGTTAAACACTGTACAATAATCATGTACATTCATTCATTCATACACACATTAAGGATCCTGAGTGGCCGAGTGGGCTGGTGCCCGCTCGTCACGTCGGCGCCCCGGGTTCGCTTCCCGGTCGGGTCGGTTTATCAGAGATTAATTTCTCGGATCTTTACTGCGGGTGGCTCGGTCGCATTATAAACGTGGAGTACAATACAACACACAACACAACACAATATACTGGGGCGCGGTGGTATTGGGGGTATGTTCGGTGCCTTGCAGCTGGAGGGTTGCGGGTCCGAATCCACCTTAAAGCCGCTGCGTAGGGACCCTGGGCAAGTCCTTCACTCGCAATTGCTCATGCGCCTTGGCGTGAAACTCCGACTACCAGTGGCGTAGGCAAGGGGGGGTTTTGGGGGTTAAAACCCCCCCCATTGGCTTAGGGGGAAAAATTTTTGCACCCAGCACGATGAAGTTTTAACAATATTCGCAAGTTTTCGGTTGAAAACACAAATTACCGGTATTTTAAATCCCAAAACCCCCATCATAAATTCCTGGCTACGCCACTGCCGACTACAGCAGTAGTCGGGAGCGCCTCTGAATGGGAAATCTGGTTGAGGCGCTATAACAAGTGTTCAAATACAAATACAATACATTACACGCATGCATGCAAGCATAGGCTACATACACACACATGCAAGCATACACACATACAGACATAGGTCTACATAATTATTGTTAGGCTTTAAGCGACACTATTAACTCCCCCACTGGGGCCACTGCTCGTACTCTGGCAGTGCGAGTCCCAAGCCTAGATAAAGGAGGACGACGACGATATACTGATCTCTATTAATTATCAAAGCTCAAAGTTTTTCTAAATCGTTTACACTAGTACTATGTAGCCTTTTGTAGATAAAAAAGGATAATCTCAAAGATGTTTTTTTCTGAATCTGTCATTGCACTTAGTAGGTAGTTTTTCAATTTTCTGCACAATGTTTTTCTGTAGCCCTAATCATTTGAAATCATTCGCACTGTAAAAAGATTATGTGCTTTAAAACCTTTTATTAGATTATGTTTTAATTTGTGCTTTCTTGGCTATGAGTCTCATTTATCCTTACAGCCAGTAGGCTACATGCACATATTTTGATTGCAACAGATTTCATCTTCAGATTTTAAACAATTATAGCATGATGCAACTGTTAAAAGTTTCATGTTTGCATTCGTTTTGTGTCCCGATAATTTTGTGTTTAGACTGTTGCGTTTACATCTTGTATATAGTTTTAGGATTAAGCTAACTTATTTCTGTTTGGGTTTTGCATTTTATGCAAGTCTGTGATTACAGTATGCATGTATGCACTGTAATTAATAAGTTGTAGTCTTTAAAGCACATAATAATTATATGCAAAGTTTTTTGTTTCTTTTTTATTTTCTTTACTCATCTCATGCCACTGCTGCGCACAAGGTACCCTATTGATCAATGTAGTAAACAATTGTGTACTAAAACTTGATCCAGGACTTAATGTACGTTTACTATAAAGCTGAACATATCAATCTAATCTACAGTATTCCATCGACTTCTATAGCACCGTTACCATAAATGCACAAGGCATATATTATCTACTGTAGCTTTAAGTGAAACTGTAGCAACAAACTGTTATCCACTGCAGAATCCTGGTGGAATCTATCTGAGATTGGTTCCTCATCAGTCTTTCGGTACCTACACTCAGGGCAGTTGATGCCCTTCTGCCCCATCTCGTCCATAGTTTTAAAATGTTGGGATAGGCTCTGGAACAATCGACCATCGCACATACGATCCCGAGCATTTTTAGCAGTTCAAAAACCTTTCAGCTCGACTTGAGACACTTTTGTTCGGTGATCTCTAGGTAGCCTTGCCGTAGCACCATTGTGAGTTACTTCAAGAGAACAATACAAGTGCTCTGATACATACCAGGTAAATGCATAGGCTGACATTGCAGATAATCAGTATAATGCAGTGTTGATCAGTGGCGGCGCCAGGGGGGGATAGGGGGGCTTAGCCCCCCTAACTGCGGCTCAGCCCCCCAAAAAGTGAAAAATCACTGCAAATCACAGGGAGGAGGGGACAAAAGGGAAGGACTTGGAGCTTTAGCTCCCGCAAACCTGAAATCCTGGTGTATAATATTATAGCAAGTGTTTTTGGAAGCATGGTCTTGATATGAGGAAGAAATTGTCAATAGCAGCTGCTGGAATACTTCAGCGCTCGTGAATAAGCTGGTGCCCTGCGCTTGGCTTTCGAGTGGCGCTTTAGAAGTTTGGAGATTACGATTACGATTATCTTAATGTTGGTTTGTGTACCAGAAGTGCTTTGAGTGGGTTTTCTGTAAGTTGTTAAATAAATTTTGCAATAACACAACACAATAATGCAGATGTCATAAGGTAGTTCAAGATTTTTAATTTGCAGATCAAAGTTATATGAAGCAGTTGAACCTGGTGAAATGTTTTGCTGCAGTTGCCTTTCAAGACATTATCAACATGAAGTAAAAATTTAACAGACAATTATAGTTAGAATACCTCAAATATAATTTAAAACTATCCATGCAAAATCAAGAATAGGATCTTTGCAGATTTACGATTTCCTTTACAAATACTCTAAATAGATGAAGTACCCTTTGTGTACACATAATCACTATCGATCTTGACAGCACTGTGCAGCCTAAATTTACTACAGTTGTAAGGGAAAGTAGAAAAATAACACAACAATCCTAATTAGCCAACGAAGCATTAACATTTTAAACTACAAATGTTCAACAAGAATACGAAAGAAGTCACATAAATTATGTATTACATTACATTACAAACTGGCATGAAACAAGCAAACAGCAGTTCAAAGTACAAATTTAAAATACTATTAATTATTGCTTGATTCGTGTTAACCCTTTAAACCCCAACTTCAACTAATTTACAATAAATTTGGGTTGGTAGAGTGAATCCACAATAAAACTTAAAACATTAATGTAACAAAATCAAAGTTATAGTGCTCTATTATGGTCTGAAATCAGACATTTACATAGTAAAGTAAAAACAGTAAAGTTCCTATGTCTCTAAGAGAACATAGGAGAGGCACTCAATTCCCACTCTGCCATTCAGCAAGACGACTCCCAAGATGCTGGAAATGGAAGCCAGTGCATGAGAGGACTTGCCATTTTTTCCCCTGTTTATGTCCGTGCCAATTCTGCTTGGCAACAAAGATAAGTATGTACAAACAACTTGTCCAAGGTCGTTATATGGAGAGTCTGTGCAGTAGGCTTAAACCTGCAGTCATTATTAGATTACACATCTTACAAGTTACCAAAACATTCAGGTAGTATCATAATGGAACTCTACTAGGCTGTGTTTCCATCTTTAACAAAATTGACCCAGATGATACTGAAGAAGACGTGGTAGACGTTTTCTAGCTAAGGCTACTAGGTAACCTGTTCCAGATTGATGCTGCATAGATTTTATGCCTTGTCGTGGAAGCCCAGTATACAAAGAAACAACCCGTCAGATCAACAAGAGCTCCTTAACAAGCCTAGTCGACTTTGCAGCAGACCTGTCAACCAATTCCTTACAGGAAACAAATGGCATAAAAGGCACACTTTGAAGCCATCTAGCTCCATTAACAACACCATAAACTGCTGCTTTTACGTAATGTACATGATTTTATATGGCGACCATAGTATGGCCTCGACCCTGCTCATTTTTCAAATGAATTGATCGGTGAGATCCTTCACCACCGCTGTCTGTTTGAATAGGCGCTACACCATTTAAAGTCCCCGTGCACGGACCCTTAGCCTGAGATTTAAATCTCTGAAATAAGCCAGCATCGGGAAGCGAACCGCGATCCGCATGCTCTCTTACAGAGATGAGTATGGGATGCAGCGAACTGGGCCAGTTACACACAGTTATGTTCATTTAAAAATTCCTTTGGATTCATTTAACTCTTATAAAACAGACATCTAGCATCTTAAAATCATATAAAATTATTTCACTTTAACAGCTTGTTTCACGTTTCTACTGACAACTTTTTCAGATAATCTAACTATACTTTTGGCAGCTCCATACTGATACTTCTTCGAACAGCTCTGTGAAGAGTGCCTATTACAACAGATTCCTCAACACCATTGTCAAATGTCAATGCCACTAACTGGTTTCCATAACTTGTTTCCATAATTAATTAAACCAGAGTTTACAAATGTCATGATGTTTGCTTCTTCGTTAGGACTTCTCGGCAAATGAACGACAGTTTACTCAATGCGCCTACAAGCAAATAATGTATGTATGTATATTCGTCTATTTGTAATACAACAGGCAAAAGCAAATGCTGTAGGTGAACAATAACAGTTTTCAGTATGGCTACTTATGGTTGAGTTTGTTATCATATGCTTATATATAACATTTGTGTTTTTGTATAACATTCACGGTCAGCAAAACTGACTAGCAGAAAAATCTGCAAGAGTTACAAGAATAAGTGAATGGTAGCAAGTAATATTAACTGTTCAAACTATTTGCCTCTATAAACCTGTTCAGGTAAAAAAAACTCGACCGCCTTTCCTGCAGTTCAACAATGAACTATATATTTTACACGAAACATATTACTCAAACATCCAGACATAGACGTGAAAGACTGGCACATTAGCAACCAAGTGCATCTGTGTATCACAAATATGAACGTGAGCATGAAAATTTCCAATGACAATCATCGACATGAATGTTTTCGTGAACATCTGAGACATTTATAAAGAGCCACTTAAGAGTCTCTCAGAAGTGCTCAAGCCACAATCATGCCAATACCCATTCTAAGATAAACACTATCCTGATCATGAACACAAATATTTACATGAACATGATTATAAGCATGAGAGTGACAGGAACATAGATGATGATATCATAGCACATGAGCTTACAACAGCATTTCAAACATCACTTCAAGTCGGAAGACGAACCGAGTATTAGACACGTGTTATCTGTCCCTCTTCAGGCTCCGCATCGTGACATGGCCACTGCGTCGTTAAGTAACCAGCAGTTGGTCTTAACGTCGTCTGTGTAGCGGCCTCTTCTGTCACATCAGCATCTGAAATGAACAACACACGGCTGTAAAGACTGAGAAAGTTCGTCGAGAGGTGCTATAAAATGTCCTCATTTAATTTACACTGCAGGTCCAGTTATGATTCTGGTTACGAAATGGTTCCTGCGAACTAGATCAGGCAGAGGCTTGCACAGGTGGATATGAGACTGGCAAGAATAATCCAGAATAATAATAAAAATAATAATCGCTTATTAATTCAAACTCACAAATACACAGTAAGATTACATGCTGCATAACAGATGATAACAAGTTCAACAAGAGTAGAATTTAACTGCATGACAGTCTGCAAGGCACCCATCTGTCCTACTGCTCATTTTGCAGTCGCCCCCTATGGAGTTGAAGGCTGAGCCCTATGGGGTTAGCAGGTCTCGAACCCATGTCCTTCTGATATTCATGCCAGCGTGTTACCATTCAACCATCTCCCCCACCCACAAGAAACACCACGTTTGGTTAGTATATGGATGGATCGTAAGCCAAATCATCTATCCAAATACTAACCACACTTGGTGGAATACGATATTCTTAATGTGATCAAACAGTTCTGAGATAACTAGGAATTCGTAACGGAAGGGCTGTCACTTGCATCCGCAAAGCCCAACGAAAGGATTCACATCCAGAATAATTGACAGTAGACAACCATGTTACCATAACCTTATATAACTACACTTTTCTGTATAAAACTGATTTTTGTAGCTTTTTACTTTCAAATGGCATTTCGAATGTGGTGCTTAAACTGCTGGGATATCCACTGGAATGGCTGCTTCCGGAAGACGAAGAACTGGTAACGGAAATCATCGAATGAGGTCGCTTGTTGCCTGTTCTGCAGTGTTCAAACGTCGTCACGGCAATCGAATTTCGGACCTTCGACACTGAAAGCAGTAACATCACACTAATCAAACAACATACATTAAATACTACAAATCATTTATTTTATTGTTGCATTTTTATAGCACCATTATAATGTAAAGACAAAATGAATGTGCTAAAAATCATAGACTGGTGTCAAGGTCTTAAACACTGAAGGCGAGAATAAACCTGCAAACTTTGCATTAAACGACTGTTTTGTCCAACCGGTCAGTCCCCCATATCTCTCTTAACACACTGCCTTCCTCAGCTTCATCCACTAAATTCAGACCTTGCACCAAAACTAAATAAACAATCACGTTCTTAGAGAATTTTTTAATAATCTGATCTCTTTCAAGGAGTTTTTGTGTGGCATCAAGAAGTACCAGAAGATTTACATTTTCAATTCAAACTGTTGAAAACTAGTATTTTACCATACTTAATTTATCATTATATCATAGTGTTTGGGAGTCAAAATGGAGTGCAGTACTACAAAACCACATCTATTACAACCATAAATGAGCACAGCTTTAAAGTAGAATTTGAAGAATGGCCTGGCTGCTCAGATGACCTCACAGGCAGCCACGAGTAAGAAATGCTAGCAACTTCACTTTCTTAACTTTGATACACAAGAGTGTATAGCAAGTCCTCTCACTGTATGATCTTTGTGCTGACAGTGTATGGTCAGCCACGTTCATGGCACTTCTGCAGGGTTCCTAACTGTGCTTAAAAAGTCCAGGTACATACCTACAAATATGGTAATTTTATTCATTTATAGCTCAGTTCCCTAGGGAGCCCAGGAGCAGCAGAAATCTGCAGCTGCAGCAAACATCTAGAAACGTCAATATTTCTTGGTGGGAATTTGAACCTCCACCACGCTAGCAACTAGACTATCAACACACCAATATAACAGAAACACAGGAACAGTGAACACTTACACATACTATTTTGGTGTGAAGCTAAGCAGATGGCGTGATCCTGTATGTAATTGTTGCTCCGCTTGAGGTCAACTCCAGGTTTCCAGCCATGCCCCATGTCCGAAAGTTCATTCCGTCGTCGCTGCCTGTTCCTGATCGCCTGTTTCCACAGCAGCCGAGAGATGCAGTTTATCCACAGTCGCTTCACTTCGGCCGATGGTGCCTCCAGGATGAAAGTAACGTCTGGAGATCTCTTGCGGAACCAGATCTCAAATTTCCTGTCATCGTTTAAATTTTCAGTCAGACCAACATCAGACATCTGAATGAAAAACAGAAATTAATTAAATAATGAAATTAATTAAATCACTTAATTAGCCCAGGACAGCGCCTTTATGAGTTACCTAAAATGTGCCATATTAAGAGTTCTCGTACACACACATACATATATACATACAGCAGCATTCCTTAAATGTCCAATGCATGATGTGTGGCATATATACAGAAGTGTGCTGGGTCTGTAAAATTCCAAAATTGGGGTTCGCAACTGCCAAGCAGACTCCATGCAATAACCAAGGACAAGGTTTTCATGTTCACTTATTATGTGGCTTTTATTCAGTTTTACTGACCCTAAAATAAATAATAAATAAACCTCATGGGTTGACTTGTGAAGGGATCTAAGTGTCATTTGCACACAATTGTTTAGCACCAGTGATGGTCCAAATCACAACAGTATATAAATCTATAATAACATCAAAGACTAGTCACTCCAGATTAAATACTATTCCCAATTTTTTAAATCCTGATGGATCATATGCATCTTGTACCAAAAGCACAACAACAACAATAATAATAATAATAATTTCTAAGTCCCAGGGGAATGAAGTATCACAGGGCAATTAAAAAACACAAAAAACAATACTAATAATACTGAGTGTCTTATTTAAAAAGAGCTCAGTAAACCCCAAACAGATATTGATTTAATAAACTCAGCAGCACCATATACCTTGTAACTGGTTTTGTAGTCAAGCCAGTCTATTCCCGATCCACGGCGCCTTGGCTTCGTGAATAGGATCATATCCTCAAACAGAAAGACATGTCTGTCTGACTTGCGTCGTCCCTGTGTCATGGAAAACGGATCCTGAAGCAGGAGACGACCCTGTTCCTGCACGCTAACCTGGAATTATAAACAAAACATTCCAGAAGCATTCTTCCATTAAACATACACTAATTTCTCCGTAATCTAGCTCAACATTCGCAGTTTAACTAAAGTCACACTCTTTGAAAGGCCATATACATTATGAGCAGTGCCTTTTAGAAGTTTATAAAGGTGCTATACAAAGCCTTCGTTACTACTACTACTACCAGTCAAGTTCAAAGGTCAGAAGGTCAAATGAACATTCATAATTAATAACTTATAGGCTTCAGAACAAGTGTGTTCCCTGCAGAATGTTGGTCTTCTGGCAACCAAACTTTGTCACATACAATTTTGGACAACCCCTATGAATTTATGAAGCATTCATAAATAAGATGGTGCCCTGTGCCCAGCTTTCAAAAAGTATTTTAGAAATGTTTTGAGCTGACAGTTCATACGAGAATTTTTGGTATCATAAATGTACGTACACTCTTTGGTGACAAGCATATGTAATTATGTATACATATTTGTACCAGGTACAAATGCATAATCTTTGGCACGGGGCATGTATTTATAATCTTTGGTACCACATAAAATGTATTATCATCGGCACCATATAAGAATTTATAATCATTGGCACCAGGTATGTATGCACAGCCAAATGTATTCTTGGAACCAGGTAGCTACATCGCTAAGAGCAAATTGCGGCAAAATACATGATGGTCATCAAAAAGATGTCATTTATGAGTAAGGACCAGCATTTTTGTCCTTGCCTTTAGCACAGCACTCTCAAAGACTGTCAGAGGCCGCCACTGCAGGCTAGCATGGTCTGTACACCTTACATGGCGTGGTGCTTATTCAAAAGAGCAGCGGTGGTGAAGGATCTCACCTTATCAATTCATTGAAATATGAGCAGGGTTGAGGCCATATATGATCGCTATATAAAATCGAGTAATTTACATTTTACATTTACATGTAAAGTGCAACAAAGCATTCTTACATCACAGTGACGTATGCAGTCCATGGCTAGCAAGTCGTTGCCATGACGAAGTTGAAACCTAACCATTTCTAAAGCATCCTGTTAAAGAGAAAAAAAACCAATAATTATTGGCCAATAACTTTAAAACATCTTCTAAATCATGATAATTATAAATTAGTTGTTTACCTTTAAGTACCCAAGGACTGGTTAAGTGGATAAATGAATTAATGTAATGCAGACAGAAATTGTTCTTTAACTTGTTAACTATACAGGGAATTCTCAAGTGGACTACGTCTCATTAACATAGTTATATTATAATAAATTAGCTGCAATAATTATTAAGGCATAAATATGCAAGGGCAGAATTGTTTCCAATATTAAAAACAGTTACCTGAAGTTCTAAACTTGTTCTTACTGCAGTGTATTAATTACCTTAAGAACGTAGTGCATTCCTTACCTTAAGAACGCCGTAATCCGAAACTGATGTTGGACACTCTTTTATCAGTTCCTCTAAGAGCAGAGCATACTTTCCCATTCTCTGTACTGGCTTCAACAGATAACTGTTCAGATCCAATTTCTCGCCAAGCTCTCGCTGTTTCCTCTACACAACAAAAAACACAGACAAAAATAAAGCTTTGTGTACCTGGATACCTAAACCAATACCTAGACACGTATATACCAGTTATACCTGATGAGTTTTTTACATTGGTTCTTCCATGTTTCAATGGACTCTGCTCTGCATAGATTTCCAGCTACCCTACAATCCACTGGCTTAGTTTATAGAGATACAATGCATGCAACATATTCAAGAGGTCTTTGAAAGTTGTTCTAAATATTTAAGACTCTTGAAACATACAAACACACCTACATATTCATCATTCATTCATTCATTCATTCATTCATAAATTTATATACGCAGACACTACTCAGAGGCGCTCATCTATGAACATACACATCATCCCCATTGCCTTCCATCAAATTTTACTCTGCCACAACTTGGCATGATTGCTCATTCCAGATAATCCTTTTCATGCTCTTCAGAATTATTTTAATCCAAAATAAATTAAAAAATCATTTCTACCTCAGAAAAAATTAAAAGCAGAGGTAATAACAGAAGCAAAATTACCGTAAAGAAGGCAGTGCCACAGTCTTTCATAAGTGCATCTGATTTGGGTTTGTTTTTGTTGTACAGCGCATAGAGGTAGAAGTTCGATGCCTGAAATTTTAAACATAAAAAAACACACATATAATTATTACAAACATCCACACTTCGCAAACAACACTACATACAAAGTAGTAAAACAAAAGAATGCACTGAATGATTGTGATGATCATCAAGTAAAGTAAGTAAGTATATTCTTTTGATCCAACTGCATTTCCACAGAGCATTGCAGTGACAGCTTATTTAGCCCCTGAACACAGTGTACAGATTTTTGATACCTCCAGAGACCAGTGCATAAATTCAAGGAGATTAACTCAATGATACAATTATCAGTTTTGCCTTATGACCACAGACTGCTAAATTAAGTACACATGCATTTTTTATATTGGGCACATAATCTTAACCCTGGTTCGTTGTTCAGTAGATATATGGGGCAAGAGAATTCTTCACTACTGCTGCCCATTTGAAAGGGTGCCAACTCAATTTCAGTCACTATGTATGAAGGCAGACAAACAAATCCTTGAAACATATTTTCAGGGCAGGCATGCAAAAGGGCATAGATCTTCTGGCACAGAAATATTGAAGTAGCTAATCAGGTCAGTTCAAACCACAGTCATCTGAATATTCAAGTGGCTAATCAGGTCAGTTCAAACTATAGTCATCTGAATATTCAAGTAGCTAATCAGGTCAGTTCAAACTAGTCATCTGAATATTCAAGTAGCTAATCAGGTCAGTTCAAACTAGTCATCTGAATATTCAAGTGGCTAATCAGGTCAGTTCAAACTATAGTCATCTGAATATTCAAGTGGATAAGCTAATCAGGTCAGTTCAAACTACAGTCGTCTGAATATTCATTTTTAAGTTAGGCCAGACAAATTACTTTATAAAACCTTAATATTTAAGGTAAGGAATGGTAATCATTAAAGTACAATATATGATGCTCAGTAACGTACTACAGTGTTTTCAAACAGTGCATTTACTAAGTACTTGATATAATAATAATACGAACTTACATTAAGTAGGAACGTGGCCCCAACATGTAGCGGTGCTTCATGACAATGTTCCAGTTCTTGAAGAAACGTTTGGCTATGAAACTCGTAGATCTTTTCCAGGTTTCCAAAGACAATATTTCTCTTCCCACGCAGTGGTTGCACAACGTCATCCCGATTTAACTCCGGCAAATAATTCGCTATGACAAACTTCAGGGAACTGACGTAATCCTTTTCTGTCTTAATCATTTCTGACATTATGTGAGAAAGAATCCTGAAATGAAACAAAATCAAGATTTTCACAAATTTCAACTTTCTCAAATTATTCTTGCTACTGCAGTGTTGAATTTTCTCCCTTCTGCCACCTGACTTTCCCATATTGTAAATGTCAAATGTAAACATTTTTATTTATATAGCGACCGTAGATTCTCCAAATTCTTATGTGTTGGTATCTGGGCATTTTGATAATGTCACCTTTCAACATGTTTTCAGTAAAACTGAATTATGGCTAACTGACAGATAAAAAAGATAATAATAATCTTAATAATAATCTATTCTTTATTGAAGCGCATGACAATGCACTGTGCTGTACATTTACATGTTATGCAATTGAAACAATTCACAAGAACACAAATGACAGATGCATAAACTTAACTTAACAGAACAGACAGCCTGCAATTATACACTTTAGTATCACTGACATTTGTTTGCAATCAAGTAGTGTATTTATATAAGCACCTTAATGAGGTTAAATACCTAGATGCAAACATACACATTTAAGGACCTGAGTGGCCGAGTGGGTTGGTGCCTGCTCGTCACGCCGGCGCCCCGGGTTCGCTTCCCGGTCGGGTCGGTTTATCAGAGATTAATTTCTCGGATCTTTACTGCGGGTGGCTCGGTCGCATTATCGTGGAGTACAATACAACACACAATACAACACATCACAATATAACTGGGGCGCGGTGGTTTAGGGGTATGTTCGGTGCCTTGCAGCTGGAGGGTTGCGGGTTCGAATCCACCTCAAATAGGGACCCTGGGCAAGTCCTTCACTGCAATTGCTCATGCGCTTGTGAAACTCCGATTGTACGCGCAGTAGTCGGGAGCGCCTCTGAATAGGAATCTGTAGGGGCGCTATAACAAGTGTTCAAATACAATACAATACATACATGAGCGTGCACACACACACACACACACACACACACACACACACACACACACACACACACACACCTCTCTCTGTCTGTCTGTGTCTGTGTTTCTCTATCTGTCTCTGTCTGTCTGTCTCTAAATATGTGTGTGTGTGTGTGCATGTGTCTGTGTGTGTGTGTGTGTGCATGCAAGCATACATAAAAAATAAATGGTAAGAACAAAAGGATCAACATTGCAACAAACTATCGACCGACCTCATTCTTTTCACATCGTTTGAACCTTTGCCATCAGTTACAGAGACAGACGGATGCTCTATGGATTCGGCATTTGGGTTTCTATACATCAAAGGACTGCTGTGGGAGGCATGGTACCAGCTGAATCCATTCTCCGCAACACTTGACCGACACCCGGGTTCTCCTTCAACTCTGCAAAAATAAAGACTGCTGTAAACTAAATTCTGGAGTTGCTTTAGTCCTTAAAGAATAAGAAAGACACACTTGGGCATCACAGGACTTCGTGAGACTTAGCTGGCATGGTAAAGGAGAATCCTACCATGATGGATAGGAAGACAACCAAATGCAAGAGGGAGTTGCAATTGATCTAAGGAGGAATGCAGCACAAGGAATGGCAGTATACAATCACAATGATTAATATCTGCAAGGTTCTGCATGAAGTTTGCCCAGATCACAGTTATCGAAGCTTTATCATAATCTCAAAATTTCTACAGTGCCCAAAAGAGCAAAGTTGCGGGAACCAGCTACAGAAAAACAAACTGAACGAGCAATATCGGCTGATAATTCACAGAATTCTAAGACATGATAGTATTGTTGTTGCAGTGGGGTTAAAAGACAGCCATACCTGGAGAGGCACCAGTTATACACATGGATGGGGAGTCATGAATGACAGTGGGGGAGAAATGCTAGACTGTCAAAATTACAGAGGCATTAGCCCGCACAGCATCCCAGAATTGTTATCACCAAACTGAGAGAAAACAGGAAGCCAAAATATGGTGATGGAGCTGCAAAATAGCTGGCATCAGTAACTGATGATAAAACCACAATTCTATATGATCATTGATCAGGAGGCTTGGACCATTCCAAGCACAAGGTTTCTCATGCTAATACATAAATACTGTATCAGTGGACACTATCAGCTGTTAAGAAGATGCTTGGAAGATTTGGCTACTTACATGGACACCGCGCTTGGAAGATTTGGCCCATTCCATGCCATCTGCAATGGTTATAACAGATTAGGCCTAGATGTCTTCTGAACCACTTTAATGACGAGAGTGTACTAAAAGCAACTGGGATATTAATGCTTGTTCTTAAAGTGCTAAATCCTTGCTGTGTTACGTCACATTATTTGGGTCTTCCTAAGATGGTTACTCTGTATATCCTTGAGCAAGTCCTCAACACAGAACTGCTGAGCACTGTTGACCGATGCTTACTTTTCATATCAATGAATGAAAATAAGTAAATGTTTACCTCTTTGGGTTGAATTCAAGGCTTTCAGAACTTAAACTGAGGCCAGCTGGCGTTGAACTGTACAAATTCGATGTCTGCGTGTTACTGTCTATGAGGAAGCTAACGGCCTTCTTAAACATGCTCCACGGCTTTCCACGGTTCTTGCTTGTCGATAGGTTGCTCGTCTTTGGGTCTCGGCAGACGGAAGAGTACGAATTGAGGCTTTCCTGACTCAGACCTGGAATCAGAAGGCACTCCTGTGACTCATGAAGGCTCTCCTTTGAGCTGCGCAGACTCTCACGAGAACCTCGCATCGTCATATCTGAAAGGCCTTTGGGCAGCGAAGTGACAATCCTCTCTGACATGTCGTCGGTAATGAGACCTTCGCTGAAGAGGTATTCCTCATATTCTTGAATGTCCATGTCCTTCCGTTTGAATGCTTCGACGTGAGGACTGTACATTGGTGTAGACGGTTTACCGGCGTACGATCTGCGACGTAGAAATCCCAGAGAATCCTCGTCATCATGAACGCTGGTCAACGATCCCAAATGTGGTCGACGGTGTAAGCACTGTTCTCTCTTCAACTGTTCTTTAAGTCTGAGAAGATTTTCCTACAACATCATTACACACTCGTATTCAGGCTTTTGGAACACAGTTAAATGTTACTATTAATAAATGTTTGAGAAATTAGGCAGGGAAAGTTGCCAATGAAAATTTTTCTGCATACCTAAGAAATTTTTTAATTTTTAAATAATTATCTAATATTACATTAATTTTTTATTCGTATTCCTGAATAGCATTTAGACAATAGCATTTAATTCTAAACAAACCACATATCGAATGTCTTAAATTGATTCATTCTGAACTTAAAGTGTTTATTAACATGATTTAGCATCATATTACAAATACTCCCAAGCTCTGTTATTTGAGTCATTATTAGTTAACAATACCAGATTAATAAGCAGGTCTAACATACCTTTCTGAGTTTTATTAGATCAACGGCTTCTTTCTGCTGGTTCTGCACTTTCATGCAGCGCTCCACAAGACGCAAGGTCCCCAGTCTCCTGCAGTCCTCCAACAGAACCTGGAAATCCTCCAAAGAGCTTAGCGGCTGTTCCCAAAGGCATCTCTCCAGGTCAGAAACAGACTTTTCCAGGTGAGCAAGGGTAAGCTGTTCCAGAGGTGGATCAACATCAGTGACAAATTTAGTGGCATTCTGAATCCACTCATAAGACTACAACAGAATAAAATTAAATAAAAAATTAGTAAATGTTAACAGTGTAAACAGACGCCATATGTCCACTCATAAGACCGTAACAAAATTTAAATACAAATATAAATTCATATGTTTAAACAACATAACAACATAACTGAGGGTATACATAACTTGGATTGACACTAAGGGGAGCAATGGACTTGACAAATGACCAAGGACAATGGAGATAATTTATTCGTACCCGTCGCCACCATGAGGCTGGCATCAGGAACTGATGATGATGATTTATAAATGTTTACAAACAACAGTTACTATAAATATACAAAGATACATGTATATGCAAGTTAGTCAAGGCAACATAATCATTCATTCATCACACCTAATCTAATCTAATCTAATTTAATTGCTTCTATGGCTTCATCATGCTTTTGCTATTGTGGGTCCTGCTTCATGGAATGACCGCCCCCTTCTATCCATGTCAAGATATTGACCGGGACCTCTTCCACTACTATTCACTGCTTAAAGGCTTTCCTATTCCTGTGGGGGGTCCCAAGCTGAGAGCGACTCTGAATAGCTTACACTGTAGGAGGCACTTTTTAAGTTTTCAAATACAATACAATACAATTATCACAATGCAGAGAGCATCAATTAATGGTCACTTCAACTAAAACTATGGGGCGCGGTGGTGTAGGGGTATGTTCGGTGCCTTCCAGCTGGAGGGTTGCAGGTTCGAATCCACCTCAAGCTGCAGCGTAGGGACCCTGGGCAAGTCCTTCACTCACAGTAGCTCATGCGCTTCGGCGTGAAATTCCGATTCAGTGTCCACGCTTAAGTCAGGAGCTGATCTGAGTAGAAATCTTGAAGGGGCGCTATAACAAATGCTCATACACATACATACTAAAAGCCATAATAACCATTAGAAAAGCTCTGTCAAAGTTTAACAGGTCACAGGTCAGGCTGACCCCTTGGTTGGCACTTGCAGCAGCCTCAACCAATATAAGCAACCATGTAGCACAGCATTCAGCTAATCTTCCAAATGAACCAAACCTACTTTGTCCAACAGTTGGCTGCATCGTGCCATGCCATCCAGTTTCTCCTTTGCCTGATTCAACTGCTGCGTAAGGTCATCGATTCGACCCTGAAGGTCAACGCAGAACCGTTCGATCACCTCCACCATCCACGGATCGTGAGTCTCGATCATCCTCCGACCAAGTTCCAGCAGATCATCAGCTTTTGACAGCTCTGCCTATGATTGACAGAAATAAGTAGCACTTTTATGAGTCCCATGCAATTACAGGTATATAGCATTGGTAGGGAATCCCATAATTGGGTTCTAAATGTCTGTGACAGCTCACCAGTGATGACCTCTCTAGTTAACTGGGCATTGCTGCCTACTGATGACCTTTTTGTTTCTAATTAACTCCAATACCACTTAGGCTAACATAGGCAGCGCTTCTTTGCAGCATTTGAAAGAAACTATGCCTAACTTAGTTACTGTTGCTGGAGCAAACCTAAAGGTTTCCTTGCTTGCAATGCATGACAAGGTCATTTGGTCCAGTAGTTCAAGGTAACCATTTGCATCTGGATATTTATGTAACTGGATATTTGCATAGAGCCTTAAGAACCAATTGTGAGATCAAAAGCGAAGTTCAGAGAACCAAGAAAGCACTGAAACACTAAACAGAAGGACCCCATTGAAGTAGTAATCAAGATTAAAACCCAGAGTGATGGAATGGCCTTTTATATCTTACTGAAAGCTACAAGAAGAAAAATTTACCACAAGATAAATTCATATGCTGAATGTTGGCATATTTTTAACATAAGATTTACCATAGCACAGTGCTTTCACTTAATAACTCATTATCCAGAAGCACGTTATCTAATTCTGCTTTATAATACAACCTCAGAATACTGTCACCCCACTAAGTGGTAACTAACCTTACCTGGTCACATCTTACCTCACCTTATTCTTAAGCAGCTGTTGAACTGCATGATCTATAAAAAATTATATTGACAGTGAATAGAGCAGAAGAAGTGCCCTACCTTGGCCGCCAGTTGAACCTCATTAAATCCCTCCTGCTGGAGTTTTAAACTTTGAAGGCTAACCGATGCCGTCATCGAGTATTTGGTCAGAATCTCTTGGTTTATCATCGTTAAACTATTCACGACCTACAAGACAACAACAATGACACAGAACATGACGTCACTATACCACCTGGTGATCATTTCGCTGACTTATGTTCAATTAAGTATTAAATTAAGTAGTAAATAACTACTTAGTACGTTAGCACTTAAAAGAACTAGTGAACCATCTAGCATGTGTGTGAGTATCTGTGTGTATGTGTGAGTCTGTGTTTGCCTATGCTTGTGCCTGTTTATACCTATATGTATGTGTGCATGTGTTTCTGTGTGTTCCCATGTGTGTATCTGTGTGAGTGTTGTGTACACACACTTCACAGGTCTACTGCTTATTGTCCATTCCTTGTCAAGTTTAATTACGGGGTAACTGTTTGGTGCATTATTGATTGCTTGAGGAACAAAAACAATAACAATTAGCAGTTGGCATCAGGCAAGTTTGAAAAGTCTCCAGTCCATTACTTCCAGGTTCATTATAAAATTCCAACAGTATGAGAATGAAACTTCCAGATTCTAATCTCTATTCAGATTTCAACAGCAACGATAAAGACATACAGAGAAGAATTGGACGTGTTTTACAAGCATTTGGAATGATGAACAGGATATGGAGAAACAGAGAATTAACAAAAACAAATATTATTAATATTATTATTATTATTATTATTAAGCCGTTGAACTGTTATTATTATTATTATTATTATTATTATTATTATTATTATTATTATTATTATTATTATTATTATTATTATTATTATTATTATTATTATGAAGTCAGCGTCACTAAAAACACTGATACCCATTCTGATGCAACGCAATTATTGCAACTCTGTCCTCTATGGTTTCCTACCCCACTGCTTCTCCTAACTGGAATAATGCACCAGACTGCAAGACAGTGTCTTGAACTCCCTTACTGAAACAACATCACACCTTCTCTTCGTTTTCTACACTGGCTTCCTGTATCTGAGTATATCTGCTAGAAGCCAGCAATACTCGTGTATAAAGCACAAGTAGATCATCTTCGTTCCATGTTATACACCCAGTTGATCTGTTAAAGGGTGATCCTCTCTTCGATCAGTATTTGCTGGGAAGTATGTCCTGGTGCATGTTCTATCTTCGACTGACGACTGGCATTTGTTCACAGTTACTGATCCCTCACCTTGAACACTCCAGTTCCTCATGTTTGCAAATGTTGTACCAAGACTTTTATTTGTGCTTTATACATGAGTATTGCTGGCTTCTAGCACATATAGTCAGATACAGGAAGCCAGTGTAGAAAACGAAGAGAAGGTGTGATGTTGTTTCAGTAAGAGAGTTCAAGACACTGTCTTGCAGTCTGGTGCATTATTCCAGTCTTTTGTTCTAAAACTGAAAACTCACCTCTTCTAGTTTGTTTACAGTTCTTAACATTTTAATAACAAGCTGCATTGGTTTCCCAGTCACTTTTCATACATAATCGTTGTTAAAGTGTTAATATTCCTATTGTCCACTTCAGTGTATATTTCTGAACTTTGTAAGGAAGGAATTATCAAATGACAGATTTATTTTATTGTATTGTATTACACGTGGCTCCAATTAAGTACAGCTGTCAGTCTGGCTTCAGACTTCAATTCATGTGCTTTACTGTCAGACAGTTTATGTCTTGTAACATCAGTGTCTGCCTGAGGCCTTACTGAGAATGTGTCTAATGCCTCAGAATCCGAGGTTAACTCTTTCCAGCTGTGAATTCTGATCAATCTCTAGTAGCCTTATAAGGCTTATAGGAAATGACTAATTACAAAACCCCTCCTCATCTAATTTAAGGCAGTGCTCTCAATGTTACCTCTTATTACCCTTATACCCGTAAATAAGCATCAGATCAAAGCCATACATGGTCTTATGGACATTAGATTAACGTCACAGGGTCAGAGTTTTATGGACAACAGAATGCACCTGTGGTAGAAACAATACGCCCACGCACTGACCCCAGTACATTTATTAAGCTCATTTATACAGAGGTCTATGCCTGGTGTCACTGTCAGAGCACTTAGGTATGTTGTTTACAACGACATGCCAAACTAGACAACCAAAACAAGCAACAGAGGTCGACAACAAACTTGTCTCTGACATGGGGTCATTTAGTTGCTAAGACAAAGGGGTTGAGATCTGTGCCCCATCACCCATACATTCCCTTACACTTGACTAATTCTGTAGTATCTTTACCTGGGAGTGGGAGTTCTAAGGGTGGTCTTGAGGGCATGAATTAACTTTTAAGTGCCCAGCTATTTCTTATGACTCAGCTGGAAGTACTCTAATTTTCCCCCATCATCCTTAAGGCTATGACAGATGCTGTTAGCAAACCCATTGTTTGCCTTATTATGCAATTTTATAATGTAACCCTTATGGGGCAACAAGAAGATAATTTATAGAACATTAGTACAATCATTAACTACTGAACAGTCTTATAATTTACCCATCTGAAATAGCAAATAATTATGGAGCAATCATTAAAGCATTTGTCATATCATTAAAGCCTCTTTTATGATATTATCGCTGAATCACTGGTATCAAAGTCTTTGATACAATAAAAACAATTAAGACATCATTTGATATCATATTATTGAAACACTATTTTATTAAATCAACACCATATCGTAATTTTCTTAAATTATTATGTAAAGATTAAATCTGTCATATCATTAACCCCAAATAGAAAAAGTAGTTTGTTTCACAAACTGCAATTACAAACTTACATAAACTCCTAATTAACCTTTACAACAGAGTCTTTCAAAAGCAATTCTTCCACTGTTTTGCCACACATAACCAACTGGTCAAGTGTACATCTCTCACTCCTGTGTTAGGGGTTCAATTGCCAGAGGGGAATAATTGACCACAAGGTGCCACTGGTCCTGGTATGCATCAGTCATTTATATTTGTGTAAGCAGGTAAATACACAAGCATCTGTAAACTATCAGCAATAAATTATAACTTCTAGGTCTAGCCTGTAAGTGTGGAAACAGCTGCAAATCCTACTCCCATTGTAATTACCCTGTAATTATTTTCCAGGTGCTTCACTTAAAAATCAGCTGATGTTGCATGCAGGGACTACTGCTTACAGCGACACCTAGCCAGTTTTTCAGGAACTAAATCATCCCCATTGGCAATTTTACTGTTTAAACGTGATGAAAGGTTATCCGGTTCACCGGTTGCAAACAAACACACCAACAGAATAGTCCCTAGTATAATAGATTTATTGTGCCATGCCTAGAAATACTATTTAATGTATTGGGAGGATTGCTTCTGAAAGATTCTTTATTGTATGGCTTAATTAGGAGTTTGTTCAAGTTCATGATTGCAGTTTTGTGCAACAAACTACTGTATAAATATTATTTACACAAGAATGGTGACTGCTAGTTATCAAAACATTCTGCTTACCAATAAACCTTTTGTTCATAAACAACTTTAATACCATTTAGGCTACTGTACTCAACACCTTTGTAAGGTATTAAAAGTATGACATTAAATGTCTGGATATCTAGATACCGGTACACGATACAAGGAACAATTACTTTACCTTACTATGCACTACCTACCTTACAAAACCTAGACTGAAAACAACGAAAGTAAGCTGACTAAATAACTGCATTGGATTCAATGAAGAAATTTTATAATAGGCTGCTGCAATGTGCTTAGCATGTTGGACTGTCAATCATTCAATGCATAGGTCATGGGTTCAAATCCCTGACAGGATAGAAAGATTCTTACACTAGTGCCCTCTACTAAGCTCAGTAATAAACAAGTGAATCATCTGCAGACTGTCAATGGGAGGATCAGGTAGTGAGGGAGAGGACATGTCACCTGCCCTCATATGCTCATGCTAAGATATTGAAGTCGCTAAACAGCAACGCTATGTGTAGGACACATGAAACCAATTTGTCAACATTTCCATAGCTACCACATGCTTCCATATGGTAGCTCTGATTATGCCCATATGGAAATATTGTCACATGTCCTACATGTGATGTTCGACAAATAACGTCCTACACATGACATCCTACACATGACATCCTACACATGACATTCTACATGACATCCTACACATGACATCCTCCAAATGACATTCTACATACATCCTGACATCCTACACATTCTACATGACATCCTACACATGACATCCTCCAAATGACATTCTACATGACATCCTACACATGACCTCCTCCAAATGACATTCTACATGACATCCTACACATGACATCCTACACATGACATCCTACACATGACGTCTTACACATGACATACTACACATGACGTCCTTCACATGACCTCCTCCAAATGACATTCTACATGACATTATACAATTCTACATGACATTATACACATGACGTCCTACACATGACGTCCCACGCATGACGTCCTTCACATGGCATTCTACATGACATTCCACACATGACATTGTACACCTGAAGTCCTACATATGACGTCCGACACATGATGTTCTAAACATGACATCCTCAATATGATGTCCTACAAATGACGTCTTACATATGAAATTACTGTTGGAGTGACCCAGGGGCGGATCTAGACTTTTTCTGTACGAGGGGCGATTTCTGTGGGTTCCCAATTCCCAAGAGCAATTTAGTAATTATATCAAACGCAATATAAATGTAAACAATTTTATACCAAGATTTTTGCAAATAGATGGCAACTGCAAAAGTAAATGTAATACCTATCAAGTATTATGGATATTTACGACAATTGTTTGAAGAATTAATAGTTCATTTTTATTAACGGTTTAATCTAAAATAGTTTCCAAGATCAGAGGAATTATAATTAAAACAACTTATCAAATTAATAGTTTCTCAACTTTATAACATGTTACAAAACAAATTCCAATCTTCTGTTTCCAATCCATTATCTTTGTGATCAATCACTTTCTCCGCATCTATACCTAAATTTCTCGATCTCGCGTTCATGAGGGCTAAACCGGTGAACCTTTCCTGACCCATTAATTTTGGTCTTTCAGCCATGTTTTAGTATACGTAATGAACAGAAGCTCCTCTCAGCTGATGCAAAGCTGTAGCCTACGGTATCGTTTGAAGAATTATTTTAGGCTTGCAAACATTTCGGAAGAAATTTCAACAAATTTTACACCGAAAAGAACCAAATTCTGGTAAAATAATGGCTACATGTCATGTTTACCGATTGTGATTCATGAAACGGTAAAACGCCATTGTAGGCCTATGTATCATAACTGTTAATTACAGTTGTGCGTGACCTATATAGGCGTCACCTTGGACCGAGGCTCAAATTGCGCCAGTTCCGTACTGTCACCCGCTCACTCACTGCTTCTGCTACCTCCACTCTTATCCATGCCTTCGTCACAACTAAACTTGATTATTGTTGCTCGTTCTACGCTGGCCTCCCGGATGGTGGTGGTCGTCTGGGGTGCTTGGATCAGATCTTGTGTTATGCCCGCCTTATCGGCCGTATACTCACATTTGGCCGTGCACGTCTCTTGATACATTCACGACGTTCTCCACTGGCTCCCCTCTGAGCAGCGGATTGTATTGTATTTGATCATTTATAAAGCGCTTCATATCTATAAGCCTTTCACAAGCGCTCCCAGTGCGAGGTACTCCGATAGAAAAGGAAGGTTTTAAAGTGAGAGAAAGAGGTAGTGGTGCCACCAGAGAGGATGGTAGAGTGCAAAGAAGGAGAAAGTCCATTCCATAGAGAGGGACCCATACAGGCAAAGGACCTGGATTGAGCCATTGTGGTCCTAACACGGAGAACGTAAAGGTCAAGCCGGTCAGAAGATCTGAGAGGACGCAATGACGTAGCAGAGATGGGACGGAAAATTTGGTGACAAAGATATTTTGGAGCAAGACCCAGTTGATATTTGAGCACGAGAATGAGAACTTCAAATTGGATGCGCACAGAGAGAGGTAGCCAAGGAAGTTGTTCAGCCATAAATGTAGAGATATGAGAGAATCGAGGAAGGTGAGCTATAAGTCTTAGCAGCATTCAGAACGGACTGAATAGGAGATAGACGAACCTTGGGTAAGCCAACAAGGAGAGAAATGCAATAGTCAATTCGAGAACAGATGAGCATGGACAATTGAGGTGAAGGTAGAGGAGGAAACAAATCTGCGAAAAGCCCTGAGGCGCCTAAGTTGGAAGTAAGAAGAACAGGTAAGCTTAGATAATTGTGTTCAGTGGATTGTGTTTTAGATAGCTGCTCTAGTCTGGCGCTACCTGTTGGGCCTCGCGCCTGCCTATTTTCGTGAGCTCTGCTGCCCTGTCCTCAGTGCTATTGGGGCTCTCGATCCCTCCGCTCATCTGAACGCCTACTGTTCCCTTTTGCCCGTACCTCCAATATGCAGAACCGCGCTTTCTCGGTGATGGCTTCTTCGACCTGGAACGGCCTCCCTCTGGAGCTTCGCCCCTTTCCTAGGACCTTCTCTCCTATGATGTTTCTCTTTTGGTCGTGCTGGAGTTGGGAGCGCCTCTGAGTAGTTTTCTTGTCCGCTATCTAAATGTTCGATATGAATGAATGAATGAATGAATTTCATTCTTGTTTTTTTCAGTAAAGAGTAATAGCGTATTTAATTATTATGAATGGTCAACTACACTTTAAGCGTATTTAATTATTTCATTGAATGTTGTGTGCGTGTGTGCAGAGACTATATAGCTAAAATTAACTTTAAAAAACACAAATAGCAATCAAATCCTCAAATTAAAAAATTAATTATTGGACTCTTAGGGGGGGCGATCGCCCCAATCGCCCCCCTCTGGATTACCAAGCTTAAATTCCAACCTGTTTTGTATTGTATTGTATTGTATTGTATTGTATTTATAAATTTATAAATCTCACAGTGAACACCAATCAGGCGCTCCCAGTGCGAAAGACTCCGAGCGAAAAAGAGTGGTCTTAAGACCGAAAAGAAGCACCTGGCCCCCAGATAGCATCAAAGAACGGGTTGATGAAGGGAGTTGGTTCCATAGTGAAGGCACTGAAGGGCCAATTTAAAAGTCTCTCTGGTTTGACTAAAGTGACTCATCTTCTACCTTCAGAAATATAATGTACTGTAATCTAATTTAAATTTATCAGCACCACACAAAAGCTGCATCAGTGAGACCTGTTTACTACGAGTGCTCTACCAAGTCGAGTCTGTAAATGCCAGGTTGTTTGGTCAATTTCATCACCAGGTCACACAATGGGCAGGCATTTAGAGTTCAACATCACCTTAAACTCTTAGGTCTAATTACTAAGATACAGGAGTTTGTTGATACTAAACAATGCTAGCAAATGTAAAGATGGAATAGTCACACTGCAGTGTCACGCCTTAAAGTTTAAATGTTACTTACCGAGTACAAAGGTAGCATTTACAAAAGTTAAACACTACTAGCAAATAAAATGAGAGAAAGCATTACTTACATTGTATTTAAACACTGTGAAAAATTCCTTTAAACACTGAAAATGCTTCGACAAATATGACTTAAACGCAATCATCTTGGTAGGATTCCCAAGGTAAATTTGAAAAGCCTCCCAAATAACTTCACGTGAAGCAACCGACCCAATTTCCAACTGGCACCTATCCATCAACCCAGCAGGATGCCCCACGCTTCTCGCGGGCCAACGGTTCAAATTTTCAAACAGTAATAACCACTGACTGGACGGCGCACCCTGTCGTCATGGCAACGGGTAAGGAGGTACTGGGAGGGGAGTATCTTATCTGCTTCATCAACAGGCACATCAGCATCGGCGCCTAACTGATGGAACAGATGGTGGTCTCAAGTGCTGAACAGTGTATCATGTGCTGGCATGGATCCAACTAAATTGGCAGCATCAGAGACACGATGGGAACATTATATCATTTAAAGAGCCTATTAAGCTCTTTTCAAGATTTGATAAAGATAAAAAGATACGATAAACTGATTAAGATCGAAAGATTGAGAAGAAAAAATAAAGATAAATGGATAAAGATAAAATGATGAAACTTAAAGGATAAAAATGAAAGATACAGATAAAGTTAGACAACGATGTAAAGATAAAGTTACAGAGATGTCAGATATACAAATAAAATGATGAAAATTACAGGATAAAAGAGGAAAAGATAAAGATAAAGTTAGACAGGTAAGATCAGGTCAGTTCAAGCCGTCAAATCGGACAGATTATAAAGTTAAAATCTAAGATCAGATGAAAGTAAATTCTGCAATCTAACAGGCAATAAAAGACCTTGGGAAGTTAAGGAAAGGCTAATCATAAACTCCAAATTTCTAAACTGCTACTCTAAAGCTAAGCGTGGGGCACTAGCTTAGTCACAAGCACTGTGTCATAGGCTATCAGAGGGGTTATCAGAGGGTTGTCCAGAGATCAATGTCCAGCAGAGGTCTGAATCCGGTTGCCAGAGTGACCAGAGAGAGGAGGCAGAGCAGCTGCTAAGGCAGGTTTCATTGAGGACTAGAAAGCTTGGAAGGCGGAGGATTGAATGGACTACGGTGAGAATTCTTGAAGAGGTGGGACTTCAATTTGGAGCAAAAACCTATGGGGTGTTAAGTAGAGAAGTTGAGCAGATGACAGTGGGTGAGTGGTGGTATTGCTGAAGGAACTGAGAAGGCTAAGTGTAAGTATTCAAGCATTGTCATCAGGGTTAGCAGACTGCTTCTAATACAAATAATCCAAAACAGCAGCAAAAGCCAAGTTTTCTGTGCATGGATAAGTGTTTGTTTTTTGTTTCTAGATATTGTAATGTACTCTGGCACTGAAAAACAAACACATCCAGTGTGAATACTTAAACCAAGTAATCATGTAAACCATGTTCTGAAATGTGCAATTTCTTTGGTATCTTCTCTGTGTGTCAGAAACTTCATTTAAAAGTATCACTTTTATTAGCTGCCTTTCTCAACAACAGTCCTCAAAGGCAAGGTATGTAAAGAGTTTAACTGTGTTGTGTGTAGGCGTCCGCTTGGACCATTCCTTAGAGAGTATAATATGTCAGTTCACTAGAGGCCTGAACTCTTCATTTTGACCTTCATGATCAAGCCTACAAAATCCATTTCCTTAAATTGTGTAGTGTGTGGATGTAGCAACAAAGTCCAAAACAGTTCTGGAATATTATTTAATGGATAAATTATTTTGTGTCTTCCAGTACTTTTGCAAGGCGTAAGCTTCGAAAAGTTAACATCTCACTTAAGCTTTCGTCCTTGAATTTCAACCAATCAAAACGCGTTTTCAATTTAAATTCCTTCGGAGCTCTCCATATGCTAACATCATTATATCTATGGTTGTCAAAAATTAGCCACGCCATGATTGTCCTCTAGCGATGATAATAATACCTCATTGGCCATATCAAAGCAACTGCGCCTGCTAAGATCAACACAACACTGTTTTGACAACTATGAGTCACCTGCTTGGATCAATCTAGAAGAAACTTTGAAGCTATAGCTCCTCCCATATCTCCCCACTCCCCTCCTCTCACATTAAAAATAAATTCCATCCAGATGTGGTCCCTCTACAATCCAACGGAGTTCAGCTTTCACTCCACCTTCACTACACGGACCAAATCACCCAGTAGAGGGCAGTAACCAGTACACAACCCAAATAAAAAGTTCTTCTTTGTTTGCAACCTGAACTTCTTATTCTGCTCAGAAAATCTTTTTGGGTTAACAGATTCAGGTTAAGTGCACAATTGTCTAGCGATTAGCATGATGAACTGTAAATGGAGAAGAAGAAGAGAAGAATAGCAGTCTGTTAAGCTAGCCCTGAGGCAACCATTCATGAAGTGTTAGCAACTTCATTCTCTTAGACGCGGCATATGAGGGTGGGTGGCCAGTCCTCTCCCTCGCTGTCTTATCTTCCCACCAACAGTGTATGGTTAGTGTACTCATTATAGCTGAGTTGGCTAGGGGAACAGAAGTCTCTACCCAAATTTCTGCCCTGGTGGTCATTTGAACCTCCAACCTCTCGAATGACAGTCCAGCAGGCAAACCACTAGTATCGAGCACCCCTCAAAACTGAGAGGTTGGGGTTAACAATGGAAGAAGGGTGTTTCAAATTTCCCTTCTAATTACATTATCAATCAATCTCAGTATATCATAATTACACTAATTGTACACTGTCAGGTGAAAAGAGGACTGGCCACCAGCCCTCACATGCTGAAACTCTATTTGAGGCTAAGAAAATGAAGTGGCTAACACTTATACCCATGACTGCCTCCCAACTTTGGTACATGTAAGCTACATGTAACATTGTAAGGTAATAAAACAAAGTGACTGACCAAGTAATCATTACCATGTTCTGAAGTGAAGGTAAGGTTTCATTTCATATTGAGCCTTCTTATTAGTTCTACCAAATCGGTTTTTTTACCCGCCAATAGGTGTTGTATCGTCAGCGTATCTCAGATTGGTTTGAGAGTGAAGGTTAAAGGTAAGGTTAAGTTACAGGTAAAATAGGCAACTCAGTTTCTTAAAGAGTAGTCTTCAAAGGACTGAAACGGTAAGGTAATGTTGTAAGGTTAGAGAACATAAGGTAAGAGGTAACGAGGCAATGTAAGGTAGGATTAGATGGAGAGAGAAGACAAGAGAAGACAACTTTGTTATTTACATGCCACTGTCAACAAGTCTTCAGAGATGAGTTAAAGTGGAGTAAAGTAAGGTCACTTGGACTAACACTAAGGGGAGCAACGGACTTGACAAAATGTCCAACAAGGACAACGGAGATCATTTATTTGTACTCATCCCCGCCAAATGGCTGGTGTCAGGAACTGGTGATGATGATGATGATGATGATGATGATGATGATGATGATGCTGATGATGATGATGATGATGAGTCAGGTTATATCAGAGAGAAAAGCAACAGAAGGTAACTTCATTATTTACACGACTCTGTCAACAACAGTCCTCAGAGCCGAACTAAGGTAACGTAAAGTTATGTAAATTCAAAGAATAAAGACATAGAATGCAACTTCGTTATTAACATGCCTCTGTCAGCAGCAGCCCATAAGGACATCATAGTTCATGGATTGATGTATAGTACAGGCTAAAATGCATACATGACAACATCAACATTTACAACAACTGGACAGCCGTTGCTTATACACTGTGTCCACGATAAAGTAGACCCCTAGACTTTGTTAAATATCTTGGTCAATTGTACTACTATAGGTACTAAATTTGGTGCACATGAACTTCAGTCTATTCTATCTAAACCTGCAAATTTTATGACAATTGATGCAACGGTTACGATTATATACCCTTATGAAATTGGGTGGTTCAGAACCAAGTTACCAACACGTAAAACGCATAGAAACGTCATTTTTCTGGCTACCGCAGGGATAGGCTGTTGTTTATAAGCGTCATTTTCGGAAACAATTAGACTACGAGACCTGTTTTACGTAACAGTAACAGTAACAGTAACAGTAGTTGGTTGTAAAGAAATGGTTTTCAGTGCAGAGGACAAGATTTTAATCAAGGAGTTGAGAGAGACGAAGGGGTATGGCGTAGGAGACTCATTACAGAATTTCCAATGAAAATTGGTTTCTAGCTGGTGTCAGCAAGCTGTTAAAAAGATTGCCACAACCGGATCAGTTGCAAGGAAACCACGAGACGCAACAAAACCATGGACGCAATACAAATATCAATGCTGTCAGAACTGGTGCTTTCAAGCCGCGCACGCATCTGTCGATGCGTTTTACGTGTTAGTAACTTGGTTCCTGAACCAACCAATTTCATAAGGGTATATCATCGTAACGTTGCATCAATTGTAATAAAATTTGCAGGGTTTAGATAGAATAGACTGAAGTTCTGTGCACCAAATTTAGTACCTATAGTAGTACAATTGACCAAGATATTTAACAAAGTCTAGGGGTCTACTTTATCGTGGACACAGTGTAGACTACAAGGCATGACAATGATTCGTCTATTTCACACAAAGCACTGGAATTCAAACCCCAGACACAGACATCAGATACAAACACATAAGCAATCAATCTATGAGAAGAAAGATGGACTCACCTGATTATAACATTCTTCAAATTTCCTAACTTTCAGACAACGATTCAGCTTGCTAATCCGCACGCTCGACAACTGAGACAACCCATCCAGAGACTCGAGTAAATTAGCGAAAAGGTTTTCAATGGCTTCCATTGACTCCCTGTCATACAAACAAATTCATTTTGTCATTGCGTGATTGTTTAAGTTTTTATCTTTATTTCAAATACTCATGATGTGATTTGTCAATATAGCGAGGTTTAACATTCAACACATAAGACTCGTATTTTAGTTTATTTATTGCACATATTACCCATGCACAAGGTCAATAACTCTGAAACTGAGGTATCCAGTGTTGCATGGAGTCTGCCAGTTTTGAACACAACCACAGAATTATACAAACTGTCAAAAAGAACATGTCTATCTGACAGGTCTCAACAGATGCATCCCAAGATGAGCAGAAAATATGCTAGCTCCATTCCTTTGATAAGGAAATCTATCAGCAACACCTCTGACTTGACACAGGGCCTAAACTTAAATGTGTGATTGGTCTTTCAGGTCACTGTGTCTGGAATGTCTTTTTGCACCTATTCAAGAAGCTAAAAGCCTTTCTGTTTAAAAAACAGTCAAAAATGTACTTGTTACGTATCCTGAGCATTAGCATTTGCGCCGACAGTAGACAGTTTTGTAAAGCGACCAACGATGCTACATAAATAGATATAATTACAATTACAATTACAAGTAGGCCTACTTAACTTTCACGAAATAGAATAGTAGCATTTTAGAAATTTTGAGTTTACAATGATGATTCCTTTACTTGCACTGCGGTACATAACAGAGGCAGGAAAACGTGAAAGCATGCAGACTGACCTGTAATCAGAGTTGTGGGATAGATAGATGTTGTCGTCGCGTAATCGTTGCAGTTTCCGTTCTGCCTCACCACGAAGCGCAGCAACCGAAGGAAGCCGGAGAAGATTCTCCACCTCATTGTTATGTCGACTGAGAAGATTGTTGATCTCAGTCACCGACTTAGCAACAGAAGAGGATTCTGACAGGTGCTTAGCAACGCGCATGAGGATGTGAACCGCTTCCCAACACCTGTTCATCAGTGGTTCGTACACCTAGAAACAAATTTAAACAAGTTTAAAATTTACCTTTTTCCATATCACGGAGTAGAAGAATCATTTTCCATGCTCTAAATTTACATTATCTGAGATCTATCATATTTTAAAAATCTATAAGTCATAATTAATTTTTTTATCTCTTCAAAATATCTTTCAGCACCGCTCAGAACTAACCACTTATTACAGCATGCCAATAATACTTTTATAAAGCACTTAGTTCTGATTGTCATGATCCAGGACTGAAAAGACTTATAAAAGTAGTCGTACCAAGCAAACTGGCGACGAAGAAGACGTCGTGAAAATGAATAATCTATCATTTTAGCATTCACGATTATTCATGCATTATAGCATATCGTTTCAGCGGCACATCTTTAATTTTAGTTTAAACATTACAGAAATCAATTCCAATTCACTGTGAACCTGATATGAATTTAAAAGTTGCAAGCATTGACATGTTTGGAAAGACAACTCTTTAGGCTACCTGTCGAAATCGAACCCAACGCAGATGGCATGGCGGCAGACGACCTCCGAGCTCAACTGGAAGATGCCCTTTCTCCACCACTCTGTACATCACATCAATGTTCGTCAGCAAGTCAATCTGCAGAAAACAATCAATCAATTTCGTTTATTCACAACACCAAGCTGACAGGTCGCAACAATCTGAGTCACTACGAATATGTCACTAAGAATATGTCACTAAGAATATGTCACTAAGAATATGTCACTAACCATATAGCCTGTTCCCTGGTCTCCACTCGTCTTGGTTATAATAATTCGGTTTATGTGGGTCTCTCAGACCTTGAACTTAACAGGCTGCAATGCATCCAAAACTCCTTAGCTCACGTAGTGCTGCGTGCCCCACTACGAACAAGCTCCTCAGTCCTACTCCGTCAGCTGCACTGGCTTCCTGTTGAATTCAGAATTAAATTTAAATTGGCCTGTTTGACCTACAAATCCCTCAGCACCAGCACACCTCCCTATCTTCAATCACTACTAACTCCTTACATCCCTCCTCATTGTCTGTGATCAACAAGTATCTTATAGCTGAGCCACTATGTCCCCATGTTTTAGCATCAACAGCTTCATATCTTACCCTCAGTCAAGGGCTCCTTGTCTGGGCATATGAAGGTGGGCTCTCAGCCGGACCTTCCCAATGACAGTATATGGCCACTCATTTCCTAGTTCAGTTAGGGATCCTAGTGGAACAGAAGTCTTGAAATATCTTTTGGCAGTGATGGCCTCGAAGTTGTCATTCCAGCACGCTAACCACTACAGTGACTATACTATCAACCTCTATACAACTAACACCTTCATATTGCCACCTGAATGATCTAAGTACATGTATATGCAACTAAGGATAGGCTGAACATATGTCCAGCAGAGTAAAGCAAAACAGTATGCAAATGAAGTATATGTCTGAAGTCCTGAGTAGAGGTACAGCAGTCACTTTATATTCAATCTGCTTTTAACCTAAGACAGCTGAAGCAAGAAAACTGTGTCCATAATTGATCACTTTGAATTATGATATGCAGAAGTCGATGAAATTGATAATCAAATATGCCAAATAAACATTGAGAAACTTGATCCATTTCAAATGCATCAGTGGCTTCTGGTGAATTAGCAAGCACTTTTTAAACATGTACAACTACTTCTCAAGCAAGTACAAGCACGGTTAAAACAATAAAAAAACTGCAAAACAGATCTGAGGACTAAATGAGGACTAACTGAGGACTAACTAAGGACTAACTGTAAGGTTACAAGACAAGAAAATCATTAATCTCTTTCACATGTTTATCATCAACAGTTCTGCAGGGTGTGCTCCTTGGATTGAAGGAGGGCAGGGCAACTCAACAAGGGGAGAAGAAAGATATCCAAAGGTTAAGGAGTAGTATATAATGGATCTTGAAAGAAGAAATCAAACACTGAAAAACCTAGCAACATGGCACGGAATAAATCTATCTAGCTGTTGCAGTCAACAACTAACGGCTTTTCAAATTGGCAGCGAACAGATGTTTAACTTATTATCTAGTCTACCACTTAAGAGCGGCTAAAGTCCTAAATGCAGAAGCTACCAAAAAGTCACAACCTACAACGCATATAGCAACAAGAAAAAGATCAGTCCCTTATCCACCCTAGGAGTAGGCAAACATGGGATGAAGTACCATAATGACTTCATTTTCTAAAATACAATACAACTGTAATTTGATATTGCCCTCCTTACAAAGTTCAGCAGTGCACACACGACGAAGTCGCAGATCTTCCAATTGACAGTGTACAGCCGAAGTACTCGTCATCAGTGGAAGAGAAATCTTCAAATAACTTTCTCTTTTGGTGTGGATCTAAACTTTAACCTCTATATAGACAGTCCAGCATGCTCCCTTAACCACTACACTAAAGCCCCACTTCTACAGCTAAAAGCTTTAACCTGTTGGCAACTTTTCTAATTTCTGAGCATCTTTGTTTAAACTTAACACAATTTGCAAACAATAATTGAAGACTTGTCGTTTTCCAGCTACCCGCACTTTGAGGTGAACTCATAATTAGTGTGATGTAGGTATTCCAGCATGCTGACCACTAGACTAAAGCACCACCTCTACAGCTAAAAGCTATTCACCTGTTGACAACTTTTCTAGTTCTCTTGAGCATCTTTGCTTAAACTTAACAGTTTGCAAACAATACAAGACTTGTCGTTTTCCAGCTACCCGCACACTTAGGTGAACTCATAAGTAGTGTGATGTAGGTACCTGATTAATGATGATGATGATAATGATGATAATAATGATGATAATAATAATGATGATAATGATGATGATAATGATGATGAAAATAATAATATGCCATCCATAATTTTTGTAAACTTGAGTGACCATATGATGAAAATTTATGCTCCTTGGATGAAAAGGATAACAACAACAAACCAACTTTTGTTCTTACTCAACTTTAACATCAGCACTTTGCAACATAACTTAAAGTCTCGTTATTATGTGCCTAGATTTCTAGCTAACTATAAAATAACAAACTCAAAGCTGTAAAAACGTCAGAGTTGACAACAGAGCAGTAAATAAACGCCTAGCATGTGACATACTTGCGAAGAATGAACTGGATTGGAGTTTCTGAAGAAAGGGGATCGGAGAATAAGTGCTTGTGATATACGATCCACTAGGATGTGTACAATGTCCACTGTACCCTCGCCTGGACCATGGACCTACGTAGAAACAAATAAATAAATATTTATAACAAGAATGCAAACAATGTTTCAACAATGCCTGGTGCCTTCAAGGGCAGCAGTTGACAGAAACGTGTCACAAAATGATGAGAGATAGTTTAGCACTGAAAAACAATGCAGTGAATTGGAACAGAAGAGACAGAGAGGCAGAGAAACAGAAGAGACAGAGAGGCAGAGAAACATAGAAGAGACAGAGAAGACATACAGACAGACAGAGATAGAGACACAGAAAGCAAGAGGAGACAGAGGAGAGAGAGTTAACAATATAGTATTGGCAATACCAATACCAATACTTCATAATAAAAGTAGACAGCGATACCAATACTTTTACCAATACTTTTTGATAAGTAAGTTTACGTTTAATCACGGCTTGTAGATTCTTTCCATTCACTCCAACAATCATAGATGGCAGAAAGAGGCAATTTTCGAAGAAGGAGGCAAAGCGTACAGAATTATTTATCGCTATTCCTTGATCGCGACGAGCAGATGAGAAAATATATAAATTAAGCTTATAGTGGAAAAAAGTATTGTTATCGAATCGCCGACAGGCTAAAAAAAGTAGGAGACACATGCGATACCAACAAAATAAAACTATCGCGATACTCGCTGAGATACTGAAAAAGTATCGGCGATACCAAGTATTGCGACGATATTAACAGCAGAGAGACACACAGAGACACAGAGGCAAAGAGAAAGAGAGACAAAGAGACAGAGAGAGGCATATAGAGAGACAGAGAGAGAAAGAGAGATAGATAGAGAGAGAGACAGGCACACACAGATACAGACACAGAGAGACAGAGAAAGAATGATAGAGAGAAAAAGAAAGAGACTAAAATTAAGACCTCCAAATGAGCAACAATTCATATTCTGGAAACAAAGGCCCAGAAAATCTCCTCTAACAGTTCAATTTCCTTTCTGCACTTAGGGTTGAACCTATGTTACTGTCCTAGTGTCCCATTACATGGTAAAGTAAGGTAAGGTAAGACATAAGACAGTCTTTCCTCATCTTTTCTAAACTAAAATCCTGCCTTTTTCCTCGGGGTTGCTCGCACTGGGAGCGCTTCTGAAAGGCTTTTGCTGAGATAAGCACTTTATAAATGGCCAAATAGAATACAATACAGTAAGAAGGTAGAACAATGTGAGATATACTATAGGTAAGACAAGAAGGCAAGGTACAGTAAGGTCAGATAAGGTGCATAAGGAAACGTGTTGTAACGTAAGGCATGGTAATGTACCGTCCAGGGTTTCCAAGTACTGTATGATCTTTGGCTGCACTCAACACTAGACAGCTTCAGCTAATCTATTATTTAAACTGGTTTAACAAAACAACACCCTGTCTCACCTTTGACCTCTGCAGTGCAGACATACCAATCCGAACAAACGTTGAGCTCTGACCAAGAGTTTACAACATGTCAGCCAAAGACAACTTCCAACTACTCTGCCAACATGCCCACGTGGAGTCCATAAGGGCAGGGGCGTCCATCCTATGGGGGGAATGAAGCAGAAATCTTCATAGCCTTTTCAGGAGGGAAGAATTTTTTTAGAACGTTAAAATCAGTTTTTCCATCTTAGAAATTAATCGATTTGTTTTTTATTTGATGCGCCTCAGCTGATACATCGGTGCAGTCAGAAATTGAAACTAGGCCTAATCAGAGAAGATGAACATTCATGGTAGTTTCTAGTTACAGAAGCACAACGATTGTAACAGTCCACGATGTTGATGCAAACTTTCCGGTTCATCGGGCAAGACGATCACCCAGGCAACATGACGAGAAAACTGAGAAAAGGACAGTTTACGTAAATGTATTGGTGTTTAGCCTACGCCAGGGTAGTTGATAACAGAGGATAACTTACCGACACACAGTATAGCTAACCTGTGTAACTGCGACCTAACATGAACTGATTCAGTTAGATGATGCAGGCACAGGCAGTGACGATGATGACGAGCAAAAGACATCTATCGACTGGACAGTGGATTGAAAGCAACTATGTTAATCCATTACGTGTGACGGTGTGATATGGCAACTTTCAGGCTATTGTATACGCTCATCAGCTTGTACAGAATCCTGGTCTCCCTTACGGTGACCAGCTGCTCAGCTGAGCGAGTATAATGAGTTGCATCCGCATTGTGAAAAATCGACTGCGATCAACCATGGTTGATGACTGGTTTGCACCTCTGACAGTATTAGCCTGTGAACGAGACACTATCACAAAAACTGGAAGAAATTGTTGATCGCTTGGCTACGCACTCTGCTGCTCTGAAGAAGCACCTGAGCATCTCCAACCTCTTGTAATTTTAGTACTTATGTTAGTACTGTCTGGCCGCTATGGCGGAATGCCTCTGTCTGTGTACAAGCCTTCATATTATACAATGCATAATGTCTCTTGATTAGTGAACTAAAAGTTAAAGAATCCAACAGTTAAATTGTATTTCCAATTTCGATAATCGAGATTTTCTCTTTTGTCGACAGTCGACCAATCATCTGGGGTCGTCGTCGTAGGGGGGGGGACAATCTGATGACATGAGGGGGAATGCTTCATAGGCGTAAGGAGGGATGGACGCCCCTGCATAAGGGACCCATATATAGAGCCAGCATGGGTCCCACCTACCACCTAATACCCATGAAAATGCTGTCAGGGTAAGTAACTATCCTCCTCTGCAATGCGTCTGCAATCACTACCCCCTGTCCTGGGTGCCTAGGAACATTGTAATATTCCATCACAGATCAAGGGAGAGACAAGTTTGAACCAACTAAGAGAAACAGTGATATTTTACTGATACTTGAAACAGAAACCGACAGATCTTGCAGTTGCTGGATCCTATGTAAGCAGTATATTATTGACCCAGATAATATTATGCATGTCTACTGTCTACATGCAAACAACTCTAGATGCTTCCATGTCAGTCTATCAATTTATGACAGTTGTTGTATATATGTGTCTGCCTTCTGACATCAAGTTGCAACAGATGTAAATGTGTGGTTGTGTGTCTGTGTGTGTGTGTGTGTGTGTGTGTGTGTGTCTGTCTGTCTGTCTGTCTGTCTGTCTGTCTGTCTGTCTGTTTATCTGTCTGACATTCTACAGCCAGTACAGAACACATTATCTGCACTGGAGCAAAGGACAACTGAACATAACAGAACAAGTCATTACCATGTAATGAAGTGAATTTTAGATAGCCTATGCCTGTAGTGACACAGAGGTTAAATCCATTGCTAATGTGACACAAGGGTCAAAGCCAAGGGTTAAAATGCACACCAATTTGAAGCCAAGAAACTGCCAGCCACAGCAGCAGAAGCAGCCGCTATAAATCATTGCGCAAACTGGAGAATTCTGCTTTGGAGGATGTTGATGCGGAGAGATGCTAACAGAGCCAATACAAGAGTAACAGTCATCGTGGAACTTAACAGAACATCTCCAGGGCAAACTCACAAAACCCAGAATTCCAACTACTACTACAACAATACACCTCTGTCTGCATAAGTGTCTGCCTGGCTGTCTGTCTGCCTGTCTGTTTGTCTTCTCGTCTGCCTTAGGTTTGCTTGACTTTCTATCTCCTGTCTGTTAATCTGCCTTTTATTCCCTCTGGGTCTGACTGCCTCTGTCTGCCTGCCAGCCTGTATATTTGCCTGTAGGGTAAGGGGAAGTCTGTCTGTTACTCTGCCTTTTATTCTGTCCGGATTTTGCTGCCTCTGTCAGCTTGTATGTCTGCCTGCCTGTCTTTTTTATTTGCCTGTAAGGTAATCTTGAGGAGGTCTGTCTGTTTGTCCGTCTGTTGATCTTTGTCTGTCAGTGTCTCTGAATGCCTTGGTCATTCTACAGGCAGTTACAAATACCAGAACAGACAAGTATCAGGTGGATTTTTCCTTTTGGCATTTCCATCCCGTTGTCTGTCCATCTAATTGGCTCCTTCATTGCCTGCTTCCTCCTCTTCACCAGTTGTCTACAGGCTCTAACGTCAGCAGACACTTACATAGTGGCAGGTAGGCACAGAAGGATACAAGCAAAGTCAAGCATGATGTAAGCAAACAGGCTGTCACACAAGTGTATAAGCAAGCAGGCAGGCAGACAGACAGTCACACAAACAGACAAAATGCAATATTCAGGCAGGCAGTCAGACAGGCAAGCTGGCAGTCATTCAGGTAAGTAGGAACACAACACACAGGCTGTCAGACCACTGAACCAAATTAATTAATAAATTAATCTGAGTCTACAATTGTTTTATATCCAAAAAGAAAAGAAGATTTGAAAGTGAACTGAAACAGTGACTGACCTCAATCAAACTGATTGTCTCAAGAAGAGCGCGGACAACCTCTCGCGTGGTATCACGTGCGTCCACAATCAGCGTCAACTGTTTCCTGCTTAATCGAAACACAACAATGGATTAATTAAGACAATCTCCAAAGCACAGATCATTCATTTTAATTTCTCTTCTTATATTTAAATTGTGCTAATAATCATCACACATAGTAGAGCAGTCATTTGCATTACACATAGGGACTGAAATCCGGGACACAGAGATGTGGATGCAACTCGTTAGTTACCTGGCATCTTTTAAGAATTAACCGAGGCTCAGCAATGAGTCAGTATAAATAAAAGATGAAAAGTAACCTGCTACAATGCCACCTAACTGTAAGGGGTCATGGTGGTCAGGTGGCTAACATGTTGGTTATCAACTCTACAACCTGGTTTTGAAGGCGGCCTGTCATGTGAACACGACATAGACCAAAATTTTGAATTATGCAGTAAAAATTCAGAGGCTATCATCGCCATACTCCTCCTCAAATGTTATTATGCATTTATTAAGCACCACTAACTAATGAACAAGCATCAATAGATGGTACTGGGCAATTGTCGGTGAAGGACTTGCTCAAGGTCCCTACAAAGTAATCATCTCAGAGGAGGCTCGAACTCGTACTCTCCAACGTTACAAGGTGAGCACTTGAACCAATCAGCTTTACCATATCCCACAAATGTTCCAATGTACCACACCATTGTACCACTCATTGGCTTTAGCAGGCACAGCTTTTAATATGTACTTGGAAATAGATGGAGAACATTTCTGAATCCCACATGTAAACACAAATCTCCATGAGTAGCTTCACTGTCCTTGTTGTTGTTGTTTTGCTAAAGTTAATATTATTGTTCAAACAGTGTGTTGTCACAGCACTTTGGTTTCCTGCCTTTTTAAGTATATCTGTATTGGACGCTTAATATAGAGCCTTTAAGTATCTCACAACAGCACTGCCTAGGCCAATCTGGTTAACGCCATCTAAATCAACAGGCTGAGGGAGTTCTGAAGCAAATAATAGAAACCCCTTGTAGGGAAGAGTGTTCAGAGCTGCCCCCAGAGTACCAGTAGGAGACGAGGTCTGCTGGTCCTCACAACTGACCAACTCTTTAGATAATTTGCCTCGAAAAAAGGCTTGCAAAAGCAATGTGTCCAGTAATAAAAAATATAGTCACTACTGAATCTGATACATTTGTCTAACAGCCATGTGAGACCACATCAGTACATGTCTGTAGGATTTAGATTTTAGAAGATGAAGAGCAATTCCTCAATTCAACTCTACAACTGTATTTTTACGCAATAATACAACTGTATTTGATATTGCTCTCCTTCCATAGCTCAGAAGTGCACACGACCATCCTTCCATGGTGCTAGCAATTCTGAGTGAAGGACTTGCTCAAGGTCCCAACACAGAAACTGCCAACCCACGCTCTCTGCGTCACAGGCCAAGTGCTCTGACAATCGGCCACCACACCACAATCAGTGTTTAATCTGACGTCTCTTGCAGAAAAAATGAAAGGCATGTAATTTTGTACAGAAAGTGTGAAATTGATAATCCCCCCCAGGATTTATGGTGAATTTTTGTTGGAAAACTTGCTCAAGGAAAACTCGTTACTAACACAGAAAAGTCTTGAAAACAACCCCCCTTGAAAAATTTCCGAAAACTTTTGTTATTACCCCCTCTGCGTCACAGGCCAAAAGCGCTCTGACCGATCGGCCACCACGCCAGAATGACAGCCAGCTAGGTATGAAGTCTTTTTGACTTGATTTTTACCTAGCCTCCGTCCTCTCGCTGGCACCTGCTCTTCCCATCAATGGTGCATACGGTGCATGGCCAACGGGGGCGGGGAGGGGGAACTTGACAGTCAGGTACAATGAATAATAATAACAACAACCACGACAAGATAATAAGGGATTACATGCACCTCGGGTAAAAAAATAAGATGAAGAACATAGTGCCAAAGCATGGCCAAGGCTGAAGTAAAGGGCAATGTACACAAGTTGAAAAATCAATGACAATCACATGATAGCTTAAAAAAGCCTTGAGCTGTGATTTGGATGTCTCCAGTGATGGCGCATTCTCCATATGGCCGGGAAGACTGTTCCATTTGATAACCACTACATACTCATGCACCCATAGGATTCAGAAGGAGTGGGCAATGTGGACTTCGTCTAGAGGTCAAGATTTGAAATGAATGAGAGGATTGCAGGCAAGTGGATACACATGGCATGTGGGATACACTGGTGACAAAGCAAGTTCGTTTTGCTCAACCACAAAATTCGCCCTTGATAAAAGTCCAAGCTACTCAGTTATTATCAGGACATTTACAAATTCATCATCATTACAGTCATGATCATCATCACAGTCATGATCATCATGATCATGATCATCATCATCATCATCATCATCATCATCATCTATCATCATCAGCAGCGGCACCATCATCATCACCATGAGTTCCAAGCGTGTAATGGTGAATGGTGATGGGTGACAAATCTTATGATCTCCCATCTTTTCAGTTCATTTCTTAAATTCAGATCATGTTTAGTCCAATTCTTTTCATGCCCTTGTTTATATGGTCTATCCAGCATTATCATGACCTTTTAATATATTAATTTGAATTACCTGGTCTTTATGTTACCTGGCCTTTACCTGGCTGAGTCATTGACCATTTAAGAGGAATTGGGTAATTTTCTATGAGTTGAAGATAATTAATAGTGATGCACTGGGATGACTTCCAGTACAGTGGCTGAAATCCTTATCCCTCCACACAGCCTCCTGCATCTCCAGCCACGGACCCAGTGCTTCTCCATCTCAGCAGAAGCCTTCTCAGAAGGGCTGTTGGATCAGTTTCAAGAGAGTGATAATAGACGGTGATGACAAGGCACCAGCAGAGGCTGCATCAGACAGAGGCTGACAGTGGTTCAGAGGCTGACTCAGCAGAGGCCGAGTCTAAGACAAAAGAAAAGGGGTGTTAATGAGGGTTAAAGACTGCAACGACCAAGCTCTTCCAGAGAAGCAGATCAACACCTAGAAATGGGATTCCTATCCTTCCTGCCATCAAGGAACAAAAATCTGGCTCTTTTTACAACCTACTTTTCTCTTTGGCTGAGTCTGGGTCAGGAGCGCCTCTGAGTAGTTAACTTGAAGGGGCGCTATATAAATTACATAGATAGATAGATAGAAAACCGACTGTGTGGTACACTGCCCAGAATGGAATAAATTAGATGGTAGCCCAGTCGCTACCTAGTCCGGATTTCATTGGTGAAAAACTTCATCCACCTCAAAAAAAAGAAACAGCAGTCACTTAAGCTGCCAGTTCTCTTATGTCACTCATGTCTTATGTCTTGACCTTTTTGTTCCTTGTATTAAGACTGCCATGGCCCAAATCCCGAGCTTTGTCCTGAATTGGTCCTTCACTGTGAAATGACCTCCCACCCTCAGTTCACTCTACGATTCTGACTGGAGGCCTTGCTGTATCTCTCCCTATCTTAAATCTTTTTTCTCCCTCGGACTGGGAGCGCTTCTAATTAGTCTTCACTGTGGAAGGCACTTTAGAATTTTTTCAAATGCAATACAATACAACTGAGGTATAAACTTAAGGCTGCCATTTCAACTTGCTTTGCTTAACCTTGGTTTCCATAACCCAATGAATTTTAAACAGGTATTGATTGCAGTTTCACTTAAAACAACTATTGACTGATGACTCATGCATTATGCTAATAGCACTACGATTGTACTTCACCTGGACAGGTGTTGATAGTAGAGAAGAAGTGTCGTCAGGTTGGCTATCGTCAGGTATTGTGATGTCCATGCTTGATGCTTACAGTGGATCAGGACAACGCCCGCATCACGTGTCTTGTCACAGCATCCTACAACAATACGAACATTACTACAAACTAAATAGAAAAAAGCAGCAGCAGCAGCAGTCCCTTAAGCACGTCCTGAGGCAGCCATGGGTATGAAGTGCTAGGGACTTCATTTTCTTAGCCTCGGCATATGAGGGCGGGTGGTCAATCTCTCCCTCACCGTCTCATCTTCCCACTGACAGTGTACAATCAGTGCACTCATTATAGCTGAGTTGGCTAGGGGGTGCTGGTGGAACAGAAATCTCAAACCAAATTTCAGCCCTGGCGGGAATTTTAACCCTCGACCTCTCGCTTGACAGAAACACGATTACAAACTAAAATCAAGAAGAAGCAGACAATCCTTTCAGCTAATCCTGAGAGCCATCAATAGGTAAGATGTGTCAGCGACTTCATTTTTCTAAGCCTTGGCAAATGAATACGTTGTCAGTCTTCTCCTTTGCCGTCTCCCTTCCCACCGACAGTGTATCGTAAATGTACTCACTCTAGTGGAGTACATTACAAATGCTAGTGTAACAGGCATATCAACATCTTAAAGCATCTTTCCGTCCTGGTGGGAATTTTGGTGGGAATTTGAACTCGAACCTCTGGGTTCACAGTCCAGTAGACTCACCACTAGACCATCATCCACCCTCAGATGTAAGTGCATGTATATAAACAATAATGTATTTATGTAGGTAGTCATAATTAGTACACTTTGGACTATCAGAAAGGAGGACATCAGAAGGTTAGAGGCGTTTGAGATGTGGGTAACTTGGTATGGTGCAGGATGGAAAGAGGAGAGACCTACATTTACAACAACAAAAGTGAAGAGAGGAAGAGGTCACATACTGACAGGAGACTCCCTCCTGGGAATTATCACAGAGGGAAGAATGGAGGGGGCAGGAGAACGAGAGGAAGACCTTGACAGATGCTGCTGGACTGGATGATGGATACAAGAAACTGAAGGAGGAAGCCCACTGTAGAGCAGAGTGATAGCACTGGACGTTTGAACCTAACATGCCAAGGGCAGAAACTTGAAGAAGACATGTATACATGCATGTATGTATGTATGTGTGTATACATCTATTTATATGAGCATACAAGCGAGGCCTGCTTTCAACAAGTCTCTGCTGATGGACTGATAATGATAATAATAATCTTCCTTTATTATTTCAAACTGACACACTGCAGTATGATTGCAACTCATTGTATGAACAGATGATCACAAGGCCATTACAGGAGTTGAATTTAACTGTTTTGGCAACCATACAAGGCTCCCATCACATCCTACTGCTCATTTGGCGAACATCATCTGGCAAATGAAAGGCTGAGTCTGATGCATGCATACTTTGGGAGGGTAGTGGGGAATCGATCCCGTGTCCATGCTGATCCTCTGCTCTTCGTGCCAGAGTGTTACCATTACCCTAAACTCCTCCCATGATAACGATTACAATGACATCACAAAACAGAATCAGTGCTTCTGAACTTCCTTAAAACTCTCTTTCGGAGCGACATCACGAATTACCATTGTGGGTGCTCGATGATAGTGTAGTTGTTAGCATTCCGGACTGTCAATCGAGAGGTTGGGGTTAAAATCTGGGTCAGAGCAGATATTTGGTTGAAATTTCTGCTCCACCTATGCTCCCAAGCCAACTCCACTGTAATGAGCACACTGACTACACACTGTTGGAAGAAGAGACAGTGAGGAAGAGTATCGGCCACCTGCCTTCATAAGCCGAGGCTAAGAAAATGAAGTTGCTAACACTGTGCACCCATGGCTGTCTTCTTCAAGAACTACCATATATGATCATAGGTGCTGTAATGAGCTGATTTTCAAAACTGAATTAAACTTAGATTAAATTTACATCCACGATCATGATTTGATTAAAAGAACAGTCCCTTAGCCAACCCAGATTAGATTAGATTAAATCAGATTACATAAGATTTAGATTAGATTAGATTAATACCTAAGTAGACTGCGACACCGGAATTCAACAGATCCGGATGGACATCGTCGGCAGAATCTGGAATGTCGTCTGATTCATGGGATGGAATGATGCCTCCGTCTTCCAGTTGCAAAGGAGGATGCAGGAAGATGCTTCCAGCAGCATCTGACATCATGCTCGAAACATCTACAGATCATTTTTCATCATTTTCAGTTAAATCTTAGTAAAATTGTACAATATAAATAATTTAAGTAATTAATTTCATCATCATTGTCACCATTGTATAATGTTGTCACTGCATTTGTCATCAACAACAACAACAACAACATTATCATCATTATCTAGACTTAGTTTATTTACAATAACAAAGTAGACATTGTGTTTAATTATTTACTTAATTAGTCAGCTTTGTCAATCATTCAATGTGTTTTGCAAGATAAAGGACATGCTGATAAATGTTTCAAGTTAAACAAGATAAGAAATAAACACAGTCCATTGAACCTACTAAGGAAAAGCAGCTAAGAAAAGGGTGTGGCTTGAACTTTATCAATGTGGTTGCAAGTGTGGGGCAATTAGGGATTAATGAGTCCTTTCTTTACACAGTCTTTTCTCTTAATAAAATGTAAACCATAATAGCAACTGTAAACTACAAATTTCTAAAGCACCACTTGAAAGCTAAGAACAGTGTACTGTGTACCAGCGCATTAACGATCACTGGACTTCCTGAGTCAAGTCACAGCTGAGTCAGATGGAGGTTTAACAGAGCATGGAGATTTGCAAATCTCTTTTTTTCTATGTGGAGGTTCAAACTAGCATCAAGTGAACTGTTGGTGGTACAACCCAATGGCAAGGTAGAGAACTGACACGTCCGCCCTCATAATTATGCCAAGGCTAAGGAAATAATGTAACTAATATTATTCATATCCATGGCTGCCTCTAAGGGTTAGCCTACGGGGTTGCTAACCTTCTTCTGTGATACAATTGGAACAATCGGGAGCACTAACAATAACAGCAAAACAAACAACAATGACAACAGCAACAGTAGCACCAGAACAACAGCAACAGTACATGTAACAGCAAGAAGGCACTAAAACCAACATGGCGGCTGATTGGTTAGAGCGCTCGACCTGTAACACAGAGAGTACTGGTTTGAGCTTCACCCAAGGCAGTTACTGCGTAGGGACCTTGAGCAAGTCCTTCATGCGCATTTGCTACCATCAATGTTCTGTCATGTGATCATGTGCACTTCTGAACTTTGGAAGGGAGGGCAACATCAAATACAGTTGTACTGTATTGTATAACAACAGCAGCAGTTTATTTACTTGATTTCTCAGCCACTGAACTTGATAAAGTTGAGAAGCTGGTTTCGTAAGCGGTGCTTCCTTTGTTCGCTTCATCTCTGCCGAACACTGATGAGCCGTCGTCCAGAGCGAGCGCCTCAACGCCTCTCTGTGCCTTCAGAAGAGCAAGTGCAAGAACAGAATGAAGATCGTCGTATCTAGACGACATAGTCATGTGCCATTTTCAACGAATCGCAGTGCGACCAACTACAAACCTAAACGCTCTAAAACACAATCAATCAGCGCAGTTTATTAAAATTAAAATCTCAAATAACTGATTACAGTTCAATGCAACACAATAACAATGCAACCAATAAGACTGTAGTGTACTAAAACTCTAAATGCATCACTGCCAGTGGGGGGGCGGATTGTGGGAAGGCAAAAATCCACAAACCAGTATAAACAATCAAAGCTCAATAAATCATGGCTAATCACAACTGAGCCAAAAAATCAGTGGTGTGCATTAACACACACTAGAGCAGCCGATAAACACCTAAGAAACCCAGCTCAAACACCTAAAACCAGCACATTCACCTGACAAACTAAACATTAACTAACACACCTCTACTCTAAAGTGCACCTATGAATATACCTTATCATCATGATACAGGTATTAATTTGGGGCACTGAAATATTGCAAGATTTTATATTAAACAACGGTAAATTAAAACTGTGTCAAAGCTATCAGATGCAGTGTGGTATTTCTTGACAAATGACATACAACAGTAGTATATTAGTGACAGCAGTACTTGTATTGTCAGAAGCCCTCATCAAATTCAATGTTTAGGTATTGCAATAGGTATTGTTAAATTGCTGGACTGCTGTTAAGGCTACCTTAGTTTTCATGAATCAATCAATCAATCAATCAATCAATCAATCAATCAATCAGTTGAAATTTATATAGCCCCCTTCAAGGTCTCTACTCCGAAGCGCTCCAGACCCAGACCAAGTGGAAAGTCATCTTTGCATATCTTTCCTCCCATGGATGAAAAGGGCCATATTCAGTGATTATATATTTATTCAATTTATATAGCACCCATTTCTAATGGCAAGCATCAATCATTGGTGCTTTAAAACAACTGAGTGTAAAGAGTTTGCTCAATGTCCCTACCTCCTGTACATGCAGTTATTTTACTCGAGCCTTTATTCTACACTGCAACACAAGCGCTCAGCCACATGTAAGTAAATATTTGCACACAATCAAATCGGATATTTTTCTTGAACTCCAACATTATGCAGAGCCGTAAAACAGCACTTCTGAGAATCCTAAAAAGTGCCACATGATTATGTTATATTTCCTTTTAATGTACAACGATGTCCAATATTTTGCCACTAAAGGCAAACAATTATTTTTTTATTAATGCTATTGGTACTGTTATTGCTACAATTATTATGAAAATTTACAAAGCATAAAAAGTCACACAGAAAAGTAAATCTCAGATGAGGATAGCCAGTTGCCGGGTGGAAGATAAATGAAAATTCATAAACATTTCTGACCAAACTTTTATCAGATGCCTTTCCTGCAGTTAATTTCTCATCATGCTATCACTCACTGACTGGGAAGGGATATATCACTCATATGCTGTATAGATGACTTCTGTTACAATAACTACTCTTATTCATTTATTTTATAATCCTAATTACTTACTATTACTTCTCTGTTTTATAATAGTGTTTCTAGCTGTATGTACCACACTACATTTGCAAATGGAGATCAAAGAATATACTTACTTATTTATAAAACTTGAACCTGGAAACCAGAGAAAGGTAATCAGCCCCAGGCTGTGCCACAAAGTCAGTTTACAGGAAACTGTATGCATAAAAACAATGCTTATATAAACTCACTCTTAGTCAGTCCGTAGACGATAAATCCTGAGCCCTACAACGCAATAAATCCTATGGTTTACTCATTTTACTAGGTTCTTGCACAATACATACACGTGACCAAGGTGAACCATACATTCGCCAAAGATCAAAAGTTGCTAGTTTTTATAGCAATGTAAAGCTACAGTCCTGTTTGATCGAGTTATAGTCTAGGTTTTACGCAAGATTTCTTTTGCTAATATCAATAAGTCGTCTGAAGAGTACATGTAGTCCATTTGGCTGAAGCCTCTAACATAACATAAGCCAGAGGAAAATCCGACTAATCCAAGAATAGATACACAGTAAGCAGACCCAGTTTAATATCATACCACATATTTAGCATCCACTGGAAAGCATCCAAAGCATCCCTCTCTCCCTCCTCCACCTGCTCCTCTTATTTCTCCTCCTCCTCTTTCTAGTCCTCCTCTTTCCTCTCCTCCTCTTATGTCTCCTCCTTCTTCTTCTTCCTCTCTCCCTCCTCCTCCTATTATCTCTCCTTCTTCTTCTTCTCCTCCTCATCCCCTCTTTCTCATCCTCCTCTTCCTTCTCTTCCTTCTCCTTCCTCCTTCTTCTCCTCCTCCTCCTTCGCCCCTCAGAAAGAACAACAAGGATCAGGTTGAGATTGTCTAAGGCAGCCACATACATGTAGATGACTGACTCAACCCAGACCCTCTCTTCCTCATCCCCTGCCTCCCATCCCCCTTTCTCCTTCCCGAGGCACCCCATTATCAATATGCAGCCGGAAAACATTAGCAATGCCTTGGCGGCAGAGGACTGAACTAGAACAACTAACTATCAGAGACACCTTAATCACCAATTAACTGATAACAGCAGGTCTTATCAAAGGCAACATTATGAATCCACTGATACGGCCTTCAGCTTGAGGGTTGCATATTAGAGTTTGGATGGTTGGGGCTCTTCAAGGCAGCCAGGGCAGAATGACCGAGACAGACAGACAGAGAGACAGAGGGCCATGGTGGTAAACACAAAAACGCAACATAAACACAGGAAGAGACTGACTCCACACTCCCAGATACTCCTTCTCCCTCCTATTAAATCAATGCATGACGTCATCGATGCAGGCAACCAATAGCAGTGCTCCTTCTAACAAAGGCATCCGACAGCAGCTGCGGAGCATAACAAAACAAATCATCCAGTGACCTACATCAACCATTAACACTCTCATTTTGTTTAGTTTCAACTTCCGAGTCGCAGTTTCGGAGTTTGTTCATACAATTTCCCGCAACGAACAAGTGACTGAATTGATGCATTATAATGCACTATAACCCACAAATTACTACTAACTCATTACATCCTAATCACTAAACTAAACTAACTAAACTGTCAGTCATTTGGTTAATGTGTGCAAACGGTAATATGGAGAGTATTTTGGATGATGTTGATGTGTGAGGGACCTTGAGCAAGTTCATCACACATGATAATAATAATAACAATAATAATAATAATAATAATAATAATAATAATAATAATATATATAATACTTATGTAAACTTGACTAGTGAGTAAAGGCATCGGTTCCTATGGGAGAGTGTGTCACATCACGAATATTAAGTTTGGAGGACACCTATGCTCATGTCACAGAATTTTTTTAATTTTTCAATATTTTACAAACACATGCACCATGGAAATTAAATCAGCACAAAAATATTGGCAAGACATTAATACCATATGTAAAAGAAAGGAGGCAATAAAAGAAAAATTCTGTGAAATTACGGCACAAAAAGTTTTGATGACTTGAGCGGTCTTCAGAAATTTTAATGACATAAAACTGTAATCACAAAAGTACTAATCACTAAAGGCCATAAAACCTTGTCTGTAAAGTTATGTATGGCTTTTGGTTGTCAACCCAATTTATAAACTTCTAAATCCACAAGTGACCCCTATAACGATTGAAAAGAGATCAAGGATAGGACACTGATTTATCTCACCCCAATGTTTATAATGGATCAATACCACTGCTAGTAACATCAGTTTCAAGATGTAATAAAAAAAACAGAAAATAGAGCACACAGGTGTTATGCATAAATGGCACACTAACCAACCACATAGCTCTAGTACAGGGATGGAAAACCTTTTTTAAAGTTCATACTAAAATGCCGCTAAAATCTTTTTTTAAATACGGTTGCATGCCCCTCGGAATTTTGCAGTATATAATTGTTTATCTCACGTAGGTTTTAATTGACAACGCATAACAAAAAATGAATTAAAAGACCTTATTTCAAAGATGGTTTTAGAATGGTGTTACAGTAAAGTCCTCATAAAAGAAAATGTAGATTCCTACAGTGATTTTGCATTCTAATTTTGAAATTCCGCATGCCCAAAAAAGTCAGCGCGTGCTACTATGGGCACAAGTGCCATAGGTTCACCATCCCTGCTCTAGAATGCAGTCCCAGGCTTAAAGCTTTCTTTCCATTCAGCATCAATTCCATGGCTCAAACAATATTATGAGAAGGCACACAGTACAGGCATCATGAAATTATTATTATGGCCTGTAATTATTTACTGTATTATTTATTAAGGTAATTTCTAATTTATATAGCACTACTAACAGAATCAGGGGCACGATCTGTGCTGTCTGAACTATAATAATTGTTAAGTTGTTGTTAATGGTCCTGTGTTCCGCCGCAGAAGTCGCATTGGGAGCACCTTTGAGAAGTTTTTATGAGGTGATGTATAAATATGCACTTACGATTACATGCATACATACTTACTTACATACATACTCAATTGGTAACTAAGGAGCATTAACTAGCAGGACCTAGGTTCCTTTAGGTCTACCTTATGTCCACAATGATGAACTATTCTTGTTTCCTAAGAAATGGAATTCCTAGACTTGAAAATGTTCTTCTGTTGGACCAATAAACATACTGATTGATTGATTGATTGATTGATTGATTGATTGATTGATTGTCTGACTGACTGACTGACTAACTGATTTATGCAACATACATATGCCTGATTAAGTAGGCCTATTAACGTCTGGCACGAAAACCTCAGTTTAATATAATTATTTATTAACAATGATAATAAGTGAATTGGCATCACCATTAGAGCAAAACCTGACAGCTCTAGCGTTTTCTGATCAGTAAATTAGAACGAAGTGCACACTATCACAAAAAATGAGCATCACAAATAAAATATCTTAATTGTTCATCTGCATTCTGCAACACATGTAGGCCTACTCCTCAAAGGTAACAGCAGATGAATAAATACACATAAATGCATAAAGTGAACAAACCTTGCGTTGATACTGAAGTAAATCCAACACTAATAAAACAACCCCGTAAAAGTAACTTTTCCGTCAGTTTTTGTACAATAATACTTCGTTTCTTCGTCCAAGTTTCCTGCAATCAGTGCCTCGCCGTGCGGCCGCGTAGCGCCATCTGCCGTGCACTACTGTAACAGAGGAATAGTCATCGGTCAATGTAAGCGCACTGCAACATCAGCAGCCTCCCAGCTACTACTACGATGGAGCACACAATCATGGCACGATGTTGTATGCATACACGGTTTCAACGTCACTTGCCAGACTACGTAGCCTACTCCTGCGTCTGTAGCACAGCTGCCGCCACAACTCAGTCGGCCCCTCCACCCTTATTCCCTGCTGCTGCCTAGTAAAAACTTGCATTGGGCGTGGTAACCTCTAGGAGGAGAGCGACCGACGCTAATCATCTTTATTGTGATAATATTATAAAGTCGTTAAACAGAAATTATACGTAAAGATCAAAGAATATAGGATTATAGGTTATAATGATGTAATAGTAACAAGGAGAATGTGAAATAAATGGAACGTGCAATAATATGTAGCCTATAGCCTACCTAGCGCCAACAAAACACTTGTAATGCTGTGGTAGTAGCGACTGTTTTGGGATAGGCTACTTGGAATTGAATCGCAATATCAGCTGTCACTCTAATGGAGTGAAAAGCAAATCTATTAAAAAAGTTAAATCATATATCTATTTTGAATTTGAGTTGTTTCGACTTCTCGTGGCTGATGAAGATCAAGATTGTTCATGTAGGCCTAAACAGTGGCGTCTACCTATTGGGTCTGGGGTTGGGAGAATAACGATCTCCCACGATTGTCAGAAGTGAGGGGAGTTTTCCGAGTTTAACGTAGGCCCTATATTAAATTTACAGTAGGGCCTAACTGTTCTGAGTGACTTCTGAGTCTTATAGGCCTATATATGGCTAAGTCGGCCAGAGTGGGGAGGTTGTTCTCCCATTCTAATTTCTAGGTGGGAGTTAAACGCCACTGTATGCAAATATATTGGTATAATTTTATACTCATAATAATTAGCCTATGGTGCTGCATTCTGCATTATCAGTCCCAACTCCAGGTTAAAGAGAGATATTCAAAGACCAGCATTGCCCAATACCTTCAGGCTTATTATTATAGGCTTAGGCTATAGCCTATAGGCTACCAGTGCTACCACTGATCTTACATCTGACTCTGAACGCCTATGTCTGTTCCAATGTTTATTGCCAACCTTCTAGCTTTAGTATGTTCTCAACTGTGCAGACCGGACTGTGACAAAAGTTAACGTTTTTTAGGTATAGACAAGAAACACTGCATTGAGAATGCATTGACATTAATTTTGACATTCTATATATAGGTTCTCATCATCCTATAGGTCAGGCCTTGATATTCGGCCCCATAATAAATCAAGGAGCTCCTTAATTGTTGTCAGTCTTGACTCTTGAGCAAGCCAGGCTGAGGATACCCTGTCTTTGGCGGCTCATGGTGACTTGATTGTGTCATGGCGACGACTTGCGAGCACTGTGCTTTCTTGCGAGCACTGCTTTCTCGTGCACTGGATCAACCTTCTGGCACAATCTTCCACTGAAACATTTCCAACGATCTAAAACAGTTGACAAAACGTTCTAAGGTTTTACAAAGACACAATAACGTGCCATGAGTTATTTATAGTTGCGTTCTAGTTTCGCCGTCGATGATTCAATTTATGGCGATAAACTCTTATCTGCTTACTGACATTAAGCGATTACGCACGATGCGCTAGATGGCGGCTGTAGTGGAATGTGTCATGAGCAGTGCGACCACTGCTTGGGATTTTTCCCAAGACTTTGGGATTTTGGGGTCCAACTTGGAATCTGGGGATATTGCCTAGCAATCTTGGGATTTTTCTAAGGTCTAATGTAACAGACTAGTTTTTGCCGTACTTTGTAACAGTGACAGCGAATCAGATTAGAAAAACTCGCTCAGTCTGAAAGACGTTTATTATTATTGTAACCTGTAAACATTGTTAATTCAATGTTATGCTTCGGCGTTTTCTTTGCGAGTTCTTAACTAGGCATTTTTGTGAATAATTGTGATTGTTAAAAGTTAAAACGCATTTCATAATAAATTTTCATCACAGCTTTTTCCTTTTTGGCAACTTGGGACGCACACTTTTGGCCAATCTTGGGATTTTTCTGGCAAGAGCTTGGGATTTCAGAAAATGGAAAGTGGTCGCACTGGTCATGAGTTATTTATAGTTGTTGTTCTTGTGTCGCCGTCTGGCGTTTGGCGAAGAAGGCGTTCGCGGATCTTTGCTGAAGTGAGGTAGGCGGCGTTCGTGTGTGTTGCTTATCGTTAACAATTAATACAGGTTAAGCATTGTTGTTAACTTATTACTTTCTTAACTGTACAGGTGTTAAGACGTGTGAGTAAGCCTTTATCTATACTTAACGCATGGTTAGGTTTCAGTCGGCCGAGCGCTGTTGGACTTGAACGTGGCAGGCGTAGGCCGCCGATTGGTGGTCGACCGGTATTTTGGCCCTGTATGGGCGTCTACTGGCTGGGGTCGATACCCGGAAGCAAGGGCCAGATCCGATTGTTGTCGAGTGTATTAGGTTCCCAAAAGCGAACCGAGACTATCTTAGGGTTTTGAGGGGTTATTTCTTACAGGAATTTGATTCCAATAGATTTAATTCAGAACGGAATTTAATTGTGCAGCGATTCATGTACGTTTTGTGAAGTCGATCGTAATAAAGGATCCAGTTTAAGTGAATGAACTTTTGAGAAGAGAAGCAATTGGGAAGTGAAAGGAAACCGAGTTGCATATTTGAAATGAGTAAGACTGAAGATTTGTATTTTTTGCTGCTTTTTAATGGTGATTAAGCTTGGTTGTTTTATCTTATTAAAAGTTGCAAAATGGCATCGAATATGGAACAGTTGGTGCATCGGCTGGAGGAAGTTACTGCACGGCTGGAAAGTGTAGCGGCCAGAGGTGGAGATGCGGAAAGTGGAGACTCGACTGTGGATCTTGGTTTGTAGCAGTGATGAAAGCACTGTAACTGTGATAAAAAGCTTACAAATTTCTAAAGCGCTACTTAAAAGCTAAGCGTAGGGCACCAGCCATTTTGTAGCAGTAGCACTGTAGTGGTTTCAGCAGTTGCCATTGCAATACATTGCATTTTGTCGCATATCTAAAGTAGCCGTTTTTATGGCGGCAGACTTTTCGTAGCACTTGTAGTAATTGTTTCATAGGAGCATTTCTGGTGATAGGATTGCAGTAGCAGTTTTGGATTAGCAGAATCGTAGCAGCAGACTGGTATACTAGCATATTATCTGGAACTTATTTATGTGTATGGTTTGGTATTGCTGTTAACCATAGTATTGAGTATTAACACTTCATTCAAATGGATCAGTTACCAGTTGTTTACATACTTTTGCATGTGGACCAGATTCCTTTCCACACCTCCTCACTTACCTTCTTCTGCTCTTGCTACTGTTCCTTCATGTTCCTGTTTACTATTTACATGGATAGTCTGGCTGAAGTAAGCCAGTGTCACAATTTCTTGATCTGAGCTGGTTTAATACTCTTAGTTGCTACTGTTTAGTAAGTCAGAAATTCTTGAGTTGTGCAGACTTGATATTCTGAGTTGCTACTGCTTGTGGCTAAAACTTTAGCAATTTTATAATTTTATTTTTACTGATTGCCATGTCTGCTTAAGGTAATTACAGTAAGTTAGAGTACACTTGTTAAGTAACAGTAAATTTTTGAAAACTACTGTATTTTTGGTACAAGGCAAGTTTTATTCTTGAATCTGTAACCACTATCCATAATTATTTGAATTATATACAAATTGGGATATGAAGGAAGGCACATAGAGGCTTTTCTTAACTTAAACAAATCATGTTACCTGTATCATCTTAAAATGTCAAAGGAAATTGATTTGAGAGGCAAAAAATACCTTTGCCACATCAAAATCAATAGTCCATTTTCTATTATTATTAAAATGTGCTTGCTTGTCATTCATCGCCTGAAGTGGCAAGCCATATTATGTTTTTTACCAGGTGGTTGATGCTTCTGTGGTCTTGTTATACTAGTGTGAGATGGTAGTAGATATTTAGTATTAACACTAGAAGGACGGCTCTTTTCTACCACCTAAAAGGACGGAATGGGTCATTTTTGACCCATACAGTTTCATTGATAGAAAACATGTATTTTTAAGGATAATTCTTCTGCAGCGGAAAATTCCGCCCCAGAAGTAATATTTTTGATATAATTCCGTGACAGAAGACCTTTGCGCATGCGCAACTTTCGGCGCATGCGCATTGTCCAAACTGCGTTACTTCTATCAATTGGCGTAGTGAGGGTCGGTTATGGTGAGATTAGGCGTTGTGAGGGTCGGTTAGGGTCAGTATTAGTCGTCATTAGATAAAATGCTAAACACCTTCCGCCGCAGAAGTAATTTCTTCATGCGCTGCGTGGCGGAATATTCCGCCGCAGAAACACCACGCATTTTTGAACAATTCCTGACAATAACTGAATGATTTACTGATCTCATTGTTATAAGCTTTCAGAATGTTAAACTTTTAATTTATTTATGCTGCCCCTAAAGTACCTGAAGGTAGGCCTACTACTTAGAGGCGTCAAGTTCCTCAAGCGATACTGACACGCTCGTGCTTCCCTTTCAGTGCATCGTTGGACATTGCCGTCTCTGGATGTTTCCCTGGATTCTGTAGCTGCTGCTTGTGTGCTGTCACGATGTTGAAATGATGAGTGACCCCATCTGTAACCACGACCTCGTCCTTGACCACGAACCCCCTCGACCACATGCACGCACACTTCCAGAGATAGGAACTTCAGGATTTGGAATGGTCTTGTCCACCATGATCACTTCGACACTTTGATGGGCGTTACAATGAATGAAACTTTGAGTTTCGAGTCACACATCACCCGTATATGTTGTCAGGCCAGACAATCGCTGTATGCCTTGCGCATCCTCGTGGCGCATGGTCTTTCAGGCCCTATGCTATACGACGTGGTTCGTGCTACAACGGTGGCCCGAATGCTCTATGCTGCTCCGGCTTGGTGACTGTTTGCAGGGCAGCAAGAAAAGAACCGCCTTCAGTCGGCATGCGGCGTCTGATCGTCTGCGGTACCTGCCAGAGGACAGTCCGTCGTTTGAGCATCTTTGCAACACTGCCGACTCACGCCTTTTCTCTGCGGTCCTAGGAAACCCGGGGCATGTACTCCATGGACTACTTCCCCCAAAAAGTCGCTCCCCTACACCCTGCGCCCGAGATTACATGACCGTATTATTCCACAAGCTGACAATCTTTCACGCTCGTTTATAATAAGAATGTTATACTCTGTATAAATGTATGTACACCAAAGAATGCGGATATGCAATTGGTTGAATAAAGAATATACTTACTTACTTACTTACTTAGAATAGAAGAACTGCTTCTTGCGTCAACGGACAGGTTGTGTATTCCGGTATCTTGAGACAGAGGCATCACTATCATTGTCTCACCGATTTCTTGAATCAAACGAAGGGCTTGGTTTGCTGTATGCATATAATCGTACATGACAACTCATTTTAGCGCAGGTATTGATAACCCTCAGATATAGCTGTTTTTATATCAATTGTGTTTGAAACAATAAACAAAACTGTTTACAAATGGCGGGAAGAACGTGAGTTTTGCAATGCCGTCATAAATAAGTAAGGTTAATATAAGATAAACACTAGAAAAATAGGCATTTGCAGTAATAGTTTCATGGGTCAAAAATGACCCCAATCCGTCCTTCTAGGTATTCGCTGTTCTAACTCCTATACCTGACCAGCTATTAATAAGATTTTTCTTCTATGCCTTTGCGACGACAATGCCACAGATATCATAAAATATTTTCCTTTAATGTTTACTGGGTGCTACATGGCACGCTCGCAAAGTGCGCTATGGGTCAAAAATGACCCATGCCGTCCTTCTAGTGTTAAAGAAGATTGATGAATTTAGAAAATGGGAAAATAAATAATTTAGACAACTTTAACAAAACTGGTTGCTGTGACTATGATGGAAATGGGCATAATATTATATGACACCTACCTAATCATATTTTGCTATACAGCTGGACAGAATATAGTATACCTCATCTCTCCATATATTAGGCCTGCCTACCTTCGTGGCCTACTTTTACTACCTTGCATTAGACCTGACATACTGGTACTTGCATCGTCTTAAATTAGGTCTTTATTACTGAAAATTTAAGTACATATTTATGGCCCAGATGTGTCTGCTTGTCAATGGTGCTGAGTCACTGTATATTCTCAGGACCACTGCTGCAGTGCTGCTTGTATTCACAGAACATAATTAGGCAAGTAAAAATGGACCATTGCTGCTTGTATTCACAGAACATAATTAGGCAAGTAAAAATGGACCATTGCTGCTTGTATTCACGGAACTTAATTAGGAAGTACACATGACTTGAGCTCATTACTATCTAATGGACTGAGTGGCTGACAGGAAGTAATTGCCTTAAGCTTATTACTTTGTACCGGTAATTGACTGATTGGCTGAGAGGAAGTTATTGACTTGAGCTCGTTACTTTCTGATGCGCTTCAGTTTTCTTGTCTTGTATATACTTGAGCTATATAAGTTCCTCTGGGTTGACTGCAGTGACTGCTTTTGTAGTTGCTATGTTTCAAGTTCTTTTATGTCTTCTGTGCAGATCAAGTGGCGCCATCTGTTGCTGCATTTGATGCAGTTGTTTCTGGTTCTTTGGCCAAGTTCATTGCAGCCAGCAACAAAATCGGTGGAGATGTCAAGACGCAGGTGATGCAACGGCTGATCTTCTTTCGTTTAGAAAACTAGAACTCACTGCCAAAGAACAAGAGGGGGATAGTATTAGTCTGTGTATGGATAGTCTTGCCTGAAGTTTTCACGGACCCGGTTCGATTCCCGTAAGGTTTAGCTCATACCGTTATTTCCTCGGTTGCAGCAAAAGCACAATGAGCTTGTGCCTTGCATGGCTGCAACTTTGTTGATTTATGTCTTCTGTAATTTGTGTTCTTGTGAATTATTTAATCGTCATAACATGTACATGTACAGCGCAGTGCGTTTGTCAGGCGCTTCATTAAAGAATATATATTATTATCATTATTGAGAGTTCTGTGTATGCTTTCGGCTGTTTATATACAGCCATTTACGAATGTCACAACACTGTACACCATGGTGTGTAAATGTTATAGTTACTTTACTGAGCTGTGGCTGGTAACTGTTAGAAGCTGTTACAGAGTAGTGCTATATGAATGTAAATACAGTTATAATGTAAGTTGCGATTCATTCATGTATTACGCATTGTTAGTGATTAATTTATTTTTCAGTATTCAGTCATTTATTCTTTTTTATTCAGTATTATTATATTTGTTATTGGTCATTAAATCATTCATCATTTCGTTCCAATCATTCAGTAATCTATCAGTATTCACTCGCCATTTATTCCTTTTTTATTATGTATTATTTATTGATTCGCTTTAATGATTTCTTATATTGATCTGAACAGGTGGATATAGTCAAAGCTGCCTTTTCTGCCCAGCGTGACTTTCTTGTGAAGGTATCTAAGAGCAAGGAGCCTTCAAAAGATGCCCTTCAGACACTGCTCAAGCCAACCGCTGATAAAATTGCCGATGTTCAGGTCAGAAAATTTGCAGAATAAATCTATGTCTGGGAAAAGTCAGTTTTTTTAAATTGTCATAGTTTTGTTCTGTTTAGTCTTTCAGTTTAGCCTCCAAAATGGTGTGCATGTATGTTGATAAATATATCATCCTGATGATAAATTATATAATAATAATGCTGATAAATATATCATCCAACGTGTCTTATATAGAAAGCCATTCTCGTCACATTCTCAATTACTCTCAGGACTTCAAATTAACTAAACAATTCATCAGGCATTGTTGATAACAACTTATTGCCTTATTGTCGCTCTAATATGGGCTTCTCGTTTTATGGTATGATCTTGCTTATCTTTCATTCATAGCTCTTGTTCAATCACAGTGTGCCTGATAGCAGTGTGGCTATCAGTTTTGTAACCAATAAACGAATATAATAATGTGTGTATGCACGATTATGTGTGCATGCGCATATATGCATATGTAATCAGTACTTTATTTTTACGCCCAAAGGCAGAAACAAAACATACATGCACAAATCTGAACAAACATAAAATTAAACGCACAGACTGCGAAAATGTTCGTAAAAATCATTTATGCAGCTAAATTTACCGTTATGCCGACGAGTTCAGAGTACAAGTAATGCAACATGGGCGTAATATCTGAGTTACACATGTGTATGTTATTTCTTTCAAACTGTGTCTTGTGCATTTTGTAGAGCTTTCGTGAGAAGAACCGTAGCAGTCAATTGTTTAACCACCTCTCTGCCATCTCAGAATCAATTCCTGCGCTCGGATGGGTCACCGTGGTATGCTCAGTTTCACCATTACTCTTCAGGATTAACAAAACTTTATTTCTGTATTTCATACATATTTATTTGTTTAAGAAACAGTTATTATGTTCAAGCAATGTCACTGTAGTGCATTGAAATCTGCCTCAAATGGATCCACTTGAAAGCAAACTTATATCATCCACTGTGCATAGGCCACAGATTTTAAGAGACTTAAAAACTCACTCATTCCATCAGTTTCCTGTTTGTCTGTCTGTGTCTCATGCTCACTCTATCAATGGATGAGCCTGCTTCTGCATTTACTGGCTGGATTTGTGGTAAAGCTTTAATCAGTCCTTCCTACCTGTAACTGAGCTTCGAATTCAGTACCTTTTGAGAATGTTTTAAAGCCTTTTACTGCCTCTATATACAAAAGATGAACTTTTACAAACTAAGATTTCTCTTTATTATCATACTTCATAGTTTTATGCATACCCATTTTATTTGCTTGTCATTTTCTGTACCTGTTCTTGACCTCTTTCAGGCCCCTGCACCAGGACCTTACATTCGTGAGATGTCTGACGCTGGACAGTTCTTTGCCAATCGAGTTCTCAAAGACTTCAAAGAGAAGTATGCTTTTCTGTGTTATTACTTCAGGCTACTTTCATTTTCTTAAGATGCTTTTGTTATTCTTTACCTCGTCAACAGTCTAAACATGTTTTAAAAATTTAGATTGGGCTGGAAATTTTTTAATGTAAGCAGTGATTAACCATCGTCATTGTTACCTAAGCCGTGATTTTCACTGCTATCTTGTGTCTTAATTGTCATTATTTGTTTTTATTCAAGTGTGACCTTTGCAGCTGTCATGGTCATTGCTGTGGTCATCATGTTTGTCACAAGACTTATAAATAATTTTCATCTTTACCACTGGTTTACTTAGGTCACCATTGTAATTTTTTATTGTAATTACGACAATTTCTGTAGCATTGTCAATAGTAAGCAACTTCTAGGATGCTTTACATGCACTGTAAAATTTACTTTAATAAATGACTCCCTCATTATCATTGCTACATCAATATCTTTCCATATGGACTGTATTGTATTGTATCGGTATAAATACTCCTACTGCCGTTTTGAGAAATTCTGCACCAGCCTTCTGGAGCAGTCTGCTTATTGGCATTACACATAACAACTTCTCACCAGATATGTTCGTTAAGAGGCTGAACACCCATTTTGCCTGATTTGCTCTTGTTGACCAACTGTGTGGCTAAACCATTAATTTGTTCAGTTCCTTGCTCAGCCGATGAATGTATTCATTCATTCATTCATTGTATGGTATTACTTGCTTAATTATTTACTTTACTTAGTCTTCACTGTGCAGTGTTTGTGTTGCCATTAATGCTGTTGGTCAAGTCTTTGTTTATCAGTTTCATTGAATGTTATCCTGTACAGTGTACATAGTATAAAATGATACTTGATTTGGTCCCTCTAACACTCATGCCTAATGTGTATTACAAATGAATTTTATTGTGTTCCTTGACAGAGATCCAACTCATGCTGACTGGGTAAAGGCATGGCTGGGTACGCTGTCTGAACTACAGGCAGTTGTCAAACAACACTACACAACTGGAATTCAGTGGAACAAAAAGGTGAATTTTTGGTGCTGCTTTCCATTAGCTTAATGATCCATTTAAGCTCATTGTTGCTGGTGACTGTATAGTGTATAACCAACTTATACAGGTGTATACCTGTAATGCAGCAGGTGTGTTACTAATTCTGGTGTATACTTAAGTCACTGTAGTGTCTAATTGATCTGTGGTGTATAAATGACGAGTGTAGGGCTTTCACTGTTGTTTGCCACAGTCACTTGAAAGGTGCTATATAAGTTTACAGACTGAAAATCTGCAGCCAGTTACATGAGATTGAATTTAAAGGTTAAATAGTCGATATTCACTTTAGGTTGGGGTCGGCTACAGACGTCTGTAAAGTACTCTTGGGATGTAATTTCTTTCATCTTTTATCGGAATTCATGAGGTTTTGGGTGCAGGTTGTAGTAACGTTGGACAGTGGGTGGAAACAGGATGAAAGTCGTGGCTCATGCAATGGATGAATCCCAGGGTCCTGGATACAGGGGGAGTGCATCACAGGACTTGCTGTTCACTTCTTAGCTTATGCCTATGCTAAATACTGGTTGCATGACTCCCTCCTTATTCTTAGCGAATGTGCATCCACCCATCAGGTTCAGATTGACTAACTTCGCACACATAATAAATGCTTTAAATAATGACATTATCTTGAAGTCATTTTCTGAAGGTGAGTTAAATGAGGAGTCCGTGTTATGTGTTATATCGCAGTTTGCGATGTAGTCAGGCGTATAATAACGAGGCTCTGGTGTACTTGACTTAGGGTGTTGATGCATCTGCAGTTGGTGGAAAACCCTCAAGTGCGGCGAAACCAGCCGCTGGTGGGGGTCCTCCTCCACCACCTGGACCACCACCACCACCTGCTCCAGTTGACGTCTCAGCTTCGGCTAGTTCTGGTGGTTCTGACGACTCAAGGAATGCACTATTCTCAGAACTGAACAAAGGAGAAGATGTCACAAAATGTAAGCCAATCTATATAATGTATGTATTACATTGTATCTGGACTTTTGTAAAGCACATATTAGGAAGCCCTCGAAAGCTCTAAGAACAGGACAGTACAAAGGATCTGAACATGTGGGTCTTAACACAGCTGGGAAGAGTAACTTGAGCAGAGTTTATAGGGACAGCTCGAATGTCAGATGAATGAAGTGACCTGACTGAGCTGAAGCCGTCATGGTTTGACTGTGTCAGGCCTATAATGTGCCAATCACAGATACTTTGAGGATGATGAACGTGTGTATCTGGACTTTGAGATGGAAACTAGCTACAAACACAGTGCAGACCTGAGTTATGAAGATTTAAAATAGTGTGGATGATTAAGGTATTTCACTAATAAAACATTCACCCATTATTCAGATTCTGATTTACTGACGTTGGAATGTAATAGGTTCTTTCAATAACTTGTTTGAGTGCAGTGGATTTCATTTGATTGTGATACTGCATCGATTTCATGACGGTTTTGTTTGGTATATCAGCACTGAAGAAGGTGACTGCTGACATGCAGACGCATAAGAACCCTGGCCTGCGTTTCAATTCACCTCAACCATTTAAGCCTACGACTACTGCAAAGCCGTCGGCAGGCAAAGCGGCCACTCCTGCCGCCAAACAGCAGCCAGTCAGCAAGCCACCACGCTGTGCCTTGGAGGGTAAAAAGTGGATTGTCGTAAGTTAAAACTCGCTTTATTTGTCAATTTTCTCCTGCTTGAGCACATTTCTAAGTGTAGGTGGTAAAGAAATAAATGAACACAAACATAAAACTTTCTTACACTAACTTTCTACCTGTTTGATATTTCGGTAATATATACTCAGAGTTTTATATAAATTTGGTTTCCATGTATCCAATGATTTTTTAACAGAATTTGCTTTCTGATGATAAATCTAATGAGAGTTTCGTTAATAGGTGTACTATGTTGCATCTTTGTTTATAATCTGGTATGAACATCATTGGTCTTTTGTACCATGGTGCTCATGGAGTATGTTCCTGCCGTAAATGTGGTTTTCAGACCCTTGTAAATGCTGTAAATTTTTGGGTTTGACAATAAAAAATTCCTTGTTCAGACCCTGAATTTGGAATTTGGTTTCGTAATACTGTCTAAGTCATTGATGAACACAGTGTTGGTTAAGCCATCAATCAGTAGGCTGATATAGATCAGATTATAAACAAAGATGCAACATAGTGATGAAGTCACTTACAGTTTTGGACTACTTAATAACTTTCCATGCAAATTTTCTGGGAAAATATGTTGTTCCTCGTACAGGTCTTATCTTTGACCAACACTCACAGTTGCTGGTCCTGCCATTTGGAACTGTTTACCTCCTTGTATTGACAAGTCTTACGAATGCTTTTTGCTCTAAGCTTAAACCTTCCATCTGTTTATGGTTGATAATGTTTCCGGGCAGTGGTAGCTTTATTTGTTGGTCCACTGGTTGTTAAAGAATGATTGTTCTTTTTTTGTAACTATTGTATATGAGTCTGTTGTTGCATGTTCCCTTTTTGTGGTTTCAGGAGTATCAGCAGGGCAACAAGAACGTTGTCATAGAGGACACGCAAATGAGCCAGACTGTGTACATTTATAAATGTGAAAACAGCACAATTCACGTCAAGGGAAAGGTCAATGCAATCACTCTTGGTGAGTCATTTTCCCTCTGCAGCAGGGTGTGATTTATTGGAACAAGAAGGGGAACATGATCCTCATCTCCAAGTGGTTCATTTCTGCTCTTGCCCATAGGTATTTCCCAGAACTGATTAAAACGTTCTCTCATTGAAGGAGTATAAGGTTTGCTCCCAATTCAGGTTTTCTCCTAGCCCTAACATTGATTTCTTTGCAGCAAATTATTGACTTTTGAGGAGTGTGTAGAACTATGAAAACAAGTGTGCTATGTCTACCTTTCACATCCCTCCGATGTTGCTAACCACTGAAATTTCTTCCTGCCTCGGAGATATTTAGTACTTTCAGGACTGATGATGTCCAGATGTTTGTTGTAGTGGCATTTATACCCATGAATTTGTATTATAATAGATCATGTAATAAAAAGTCTTACATGTAATACTAGCAACATTTGTTAAACTGATTGCTGTGGAGTAGAAATTTTTTTATATATTAAAAAAACATTATTTTCAGTCGCTATATGGGGCGGGGAGATGGTTGAATGGTAACATGCTGGCACGAAAATCATAAGGACGCAGGATCGATACCTGCTAGCCCCGTAAGGTTGACTCAGCCTTCCATTCCCTAGAGGTTTCTGTAAAATGAGCATTAGGACAGATTGGTGCCTTGCAGTCTGCCATGCAGTTAAATTTGACTCCTCTTCACCTTGTTATCGTCTGTTACTAGTATATCATGTAATCTTACTGTGTACTTGTCAGTTTGAATTGATAAAAGAATATTATTTTTATTATTAATAAATGCTTGTATGCTGATGTGGTTAGATGGTAGCTAAAATCGAACTTTAGTTTAAGATTTATGTTTTTTTGTTGATTGTTGTATTGTAATTGATCCTCAATAAACAAAACATGTTTTAAACATATGTGTGCTGAACGTTTTCTTATACAGATGGGTGTAAAAAGACAGCCCTTGTCTTTGATGAAGCCATATCATCCATTGACTTTATCAACTGTCAGAGTGTCCAAGTCCAGGTATCAGCAAAACTTTTTAGTTGTGGAACTTGTTTTATGTTCAAAATTTTTCAGTTTACTATGCAATAATTGAACTCTTTCTTCTGCACTATTTATTAAAATTTGTAAACTCTTTACTCCAGTCTTGAGTCAGCTCTGTCGGTGATCATTGCATCCTGTGGCCCATGGAGATATGCAGATAGACCAGTTGGAATACCAATGATTGTTTTGTGTATTGACTGTATTATTGCATTTGATTTGTGTAGGTGATAAGTCAAGTGCCAACTGTGTCCATTGACAAGACGGACGGTTGTATGATCTACTTGAGCAAAAAGTCACTGCACACGCAGGTTGTTTCTGCAAAGTCATCCGAGATGAATGTCCTCATCCCAGACGATTCAGGAGAGTTTGTAAGTCAATTACTGTGCTTGTTAACAGAGAATGAGACGGTGGTGGTGGTGATATTTGCTGGGCAGTGGTGATGGTATTTGCTGGGTGGTGTTCAGGCATGTAGCAAGACTTAAATTCAAGAGGAGGCAACTTCACAGACCATTGGCAAAATCCTGGTTATTGGGGTCATTAGTCAATGGAAGTTCCAGTATATAAAAAGCAAGAGGAGGCAACTGCCTCCTCTTGCCTCAATGTAGCTACGCCTATGGTTGTGATAGTGGTAGTTGTGGGGTAGTGGCGTTTGTGGTGGTGATGTTGGTGGTTAGGACAGTGAGCATCATTGTATTGAAACATTTATAACGGTAATATATGTATCAGGAAATTTTTATAGTACTGTCAGTTACCTCACTTCTCGTTAGCCTAACTGATGTTAGAGTGTTCAGAGTGAGAGATTTATCTCTATATGAAATTGTGCTTGTGTGGACCACTGATTTGAGGATGTGATACTGGTCAGTCTTATCTCATCACGGTTATATTCTAAAAGCCAGTACTGATTTCTTTGGCCTGCTTTCTATAGTGATAACTTGCTTTTATGGAACGTTTGTTTTTTGGCATACCAAATCTCATGTGCAGATCATGTAGAACATAGTATTATATTGAAGTAAACTTAAATCTCCGACAAAAACACCTAATTCTCTTTGAAAAACTTAATTGTCTTTTGTAAAAATTAATTATAATTATCTGTTGAAAAAAAGCTAATTCTCGATTTAAAACTAAATTCTCTGTTCTGGTTTCTGATCATTGTAGAAAGAGTATCCAGTCCCAGAGCAGTTCCGTACCAACTGGAACGGTAAACAACTGGTTACCGAAATGACTGACGTCAAAGTGGGCTAAGCCAACAGATGTATCAACAGCCAGTGGACCTGATCACTTTCATGAGAACTTTGCTCTAGAGACTTATTTTCAAAAGATGAAATAGCCCGCATTATTGCCAAAAGCTACTGATTAAACGTTCGAGGTTGTCATTGCTTATCTGCTTCCAAAAATAAATTCTCTAGTTTTCTTTGAAGATAAGAAACTTGAAAGGTCATTTACTGGTTAATGTTGCTGAATTCTGATGATACATGTGTTTAATGTTGTAAAATAAGAACTAAATTTGCTTGTTTAACGTCGGACTAAATTTTGCATTCTCTGTTTAATCACTTTGAATGTGGAAGTTAAAATTTTCTGTCAGTTAATGTGGATTACTTGCAGTTGAACTTAGATGGCTGGATAGTTAAGGTATTCAGGTAGAAGTCAAAATCTCTTTTATACGAAGTTGTGTGTATTTTTAGTGCAAGATTTTATGTAGCTCAAGAGCACGCCTGTCGATGTATGTTTTTGGTGCTCAGTTCAGTTGAATTATATACATAAACATCAGTGTCTTTCTTTGATGTCTTTCAAACAATTTCTGCTGGCAGCTGAAACTACAGTAATGTATATCCAAAGTGATCATAAACATGTACTGTCTTGTGTGCAGGAACATTAGCAAGCTGCCTAAAGTCAGACATTTTGTTTACTACAAAAGCCACACTACTGTCGGGCCTTAGGCTACAATGATCATCATTTATTACCACACAATTGACACCTGGTTCTGGCTTATTTGTGTCTCTTATTTCAAGATGTTACACGTAATGCAGTTATAAGAGTGTATTGACACCCTAGGGCGCTACCATCTTGTATTTTTGCGTCTGGATATGGATAAAGACATTGGTACACATGTAGCGACTGATTGTGGATACCATGTCTACTGTAAGTTTCAAGCCTCCATTGTTCTCATCTCTCAATGAGTTTCCATGTCATGCTGTTTTCTCCTCGTTGAACTGCTTCTGTCTTCCTTTCTCTTCCCATGTCTCTGCCTTGCCTCTATGGCTCGGCCACTCCCAAACTCTAGCAGATGCTTAGCTGAGGAAAGTTATTTGAAATGTTGGTGACCCACGTTGCTTAACGAGTTGATATTAAGAAAATTTGAAAACACGAGTACATACAAAATGTTTTAAAGTATGGCCTTTTTGCCTTCTGAAGTTTGTGCCTTTGGCAGTAAGTCTATTTCTGGACCAGGGAGCGATTTGTGGGGCCAAGCAATGAGGAATTAAGGCCTTTCATTCATCTGGAGACATTAAAATCACCGCTCAAGACCAATGCTTTTAAACTATCATAATGACTGTCTTTGATTTTTTTTTACTCACGCACAGTGCCCTTCAATCTCGGCCTTTGCAACAACGCTATTATTATTATTATTATTATTATTATTATTATTATTATTGGCAGTAGAGGCATGAGCAAACTAGAGGCATTGAACAACGTTTTATAAATTGTACGTACATTGACGACTTTTATTCGGAATTGGTGGCAAGGCAATAATCAATAGCGCTACACGGCATGTTTGTTAAAGGGCTATCCATCCATTGACTATATAAAACTGAACAAAACTATTGATCACCAAATAGTTGCAGGTTAAGCAAAGAATCAAGTCTAAGGCTTATTGGATTTCAAAGTCGGATCTCCGAAAGAACCAATTTGGTCCCGATGTTTGGAAATGCCTTCAATACCAAAACAGTGCATTATTTTGTTACATGAGTTCATAGGCTGCATGCACGATAACAACGTTTGTTATGCGAACAATTTTCCATGTGATTACATATTTTCCATAATAAGTACATTTTTACTTCTACACATGCTTGTAAGCATATCTGTGCAAGCAAATCTCTAATTAAATAACAATAATTGACAGTAATCAAGTTTTTACTTTGGCAAGGATGTCCGCAGGAAGGGAGTCATCCAATGATCCAATGCTGACTGGGGAAGGGATGCCTATGCTCAAAGCAGCTCAATACGGCGCTCTGCATCTAAATTCAGTAGATACAACTATTTCAGTACAGAGATCCTGAGTGGCCGAGTGGGTTGGTAGCCCGCTCACCACAGTAATCAAGTTTTTACTTTGGCAAGGATGTCCGCAGGAAGGGAGTCATCCAATGATCCAATGCTGACTGGGGAAGGGATGCCTATGCTCAAAGCAGCTCAATACGGCGCTCTGCATCTAAATTCAGTAGATACAACTATTTCAGTACAGAGATCCTGAGTGGCCGAGTGGGTTGGTAGCCCGCTCACCACAGTAATCAAGTTTTTACTTTGGCACCGGATGTCTTTAGGAAGAGAGTCATCCAATGATCAAGATCTTTACTGGGGTGGCTCGGTCGCAATTATTCTCGTGGAGTACGAGCTCTGCCTCGACAGGGGCGTCTACCAAGGGGGGAAGTGGCTCAAGTTGACAACTGAAACACAGGGGGGGTAAATTTTAAATTTAAATTTTGGGTGTGGAAGATTTCATAAGTCAAACGAAATGCACCTTAAGCTAAAATGAAATAAAGATAGATAAAAGGCCTTCCTCATAAAATTTGCGTAGTCATAGAAATGAGCTATAATTTGCAGGTTAATTTTTCGAGCATTATTGAAAGCATAGATATGATAACGTTATTATATGAATTTATATCTATGATTGAAACGTCATCCACTAAAGCATAGACAGCAGCCGTGTCGCTAAGTTTTAGTGTTTTACGTGTTATATACCAGTCTATTTATGTTTCTTTTATTTTTCTTCTATTTCGGAATTTATAATATTGAAATAACTCTTTCAATCGATGGATATTACGTTGACGTTTTGACCACAAATTATGCCGCGTGAGAAAACACTTTACAAGTACCGGTGTTTGGAGCCAGCGTGCTCTTTCCTGATACGAAGCGATAAATGGCTGCAGCATTGCCAGGATAAACATGCTTTCAAATATGCCAGGTAATTAATAGTAGTGTGCCAGTGTTTAGCCTTAACATTTGACTGTTTTATACAATATCATAAATGTATGTATATTATAAGGGACCGTATGGCGTATACGTAACGTATACGTATATTATATATGGATAAAACTATGAGAGGCACCACTAGAAATGATAAACCACTTTTGCTTGAAACTCCGAATTCAGCTGTTGATGATGAAGAACTATGCGATGATATTACTGGAGATGTGGTCGAAAATGTGGATAATACAGAAGAGTCAAGGAATAGACGTGCTTGGGTCGAATATAGCCTACATTCACAAAGCCACTAAGGGTTCTGCAAGAGCTGTCTGGGTTTCCAAATCTGAACTGTCTGTACAGGAATTTGGCATCCCTTGCAGTCACTAGTTGCAGTGCAGAGCGAGCAATGAGTAGAGTTAAAATTGTCAAGAACAGGTTGCGATCAACAATGCTGGATGACTGGTTTTCGGCATTGCTTGTGCTTGCTGCCGAGAAAGATTTATTGGATAATATCAATGAAAATGACATCATTGATCGCTTCGCAATGTGCAGTTTGCCACTGCAAAAAGAACTAATTCATGGATTTAGTAATAATTGACAGAATGGTACTCTGATTGTAATTTTGTACGATTTCTTTAGTGTTAACTTGGTTCAAGTTTAAGTTGGTTGTTATAACAGAAATTAGCACTCATGATTACGCCTATGTATAAAAACTAATACTCCTGATTTCTAAAGGGTAAAGGCTATTAACGATACTCATGATTATATTTTATATGTATATATATATATGTCATAACTCATGGCAATGATGACATATTACATGATATTCTGCTATTCTTTTTTGTTGTGTGAGAATTAATGGAATGATTTCTCACAATTATTTTAGAACATATCTTATACGTTCTGCAAAAATCCCTAACCCCTTACAAAACCAGAACTGAGAACCTCTCGCATTTTAGGCTCCACGAGCATGCGCCCTTACCGATGTCGCTACCTTGACCATACGACCTCGACATAAGGATAGCCTGAGAAAGTGCTCAGGATAGGGGGAACTTGAGCCAATTTATCATAAATTATAGGGGGGATAGACGCCCTGGCCTCCGACACTAATCATCTTCGATATGAAAAACGTGTCGTTAAGCCGAAGTACGTACATATTTCAGTACAGCCTGACCGTGTAAATACGAGCTTCGGTCACAGAGCAGACAGCCTGTACAGAATAGGATCTAATTTAATCAGAACCTCGGTATCAGAGAACCCATCCCGTGAGACTTCTACAGCGCCCAAAAACGAAGTCGCGGAAAACAGCTTATTCAGAGGCGCTTAGTCTAAACAAAATCGATAGACAGGTAGGGTCAAAATCGGTTCCAGGTCAGATAACAAAGGGTCAGTCAGACGTAGGCCTACGGCTAAGGTGGAGGTGTTTCGAAATGAAACGGCGAGGGAGGTAAGGAGCAGAGGATGAAAAGTGTATTATAAGCTAAGTGATAGGACTTTTATTGTATTTTTCATGTATTTTAAACCAGTTGAGTGATTTGAAGACAGGAGCGATGTGGTCCTTGGGGGTTTTAGCACGAGCGAATTCTGGATAGCTTGAAGGCGGTTTATTTGGGTGGTGTCTATAGGCTATTCCAGAATAGGCTATAGCGAGTTGGCAGTCTAGTTTACATGTAGACTAGTTAGGCTGACTTCTATTATAGTGAGGGCACAGGTCTTGCCCCACCAATTTCCACTGGTCCGCGCCATGTATACATTACATCATGTTTAGGCCCTATAAGAGACGCAACGCACCTATAAACCTCTTTATGTTCTCAATTCTCAGAACTTCAGAAGGATCGAAATCAAGCACTCTTCATTACAAACGATGTGTCCGAACGGCTATTCACTCCGGCCTGGGTTCGAATCCATGGACCCTTTATGTGAAATCGGCAGATATTTGTCGACCTGCGAAATTTCGATGTCTTCTGTCTTCCTATGGCTCTGGGAGCCTGCTTAACATTCAAATACTCATTTCAAAGCAAACGCACAGGAATATCTTACAAATATAATAAACTGGGCTTTCATACGGTTGGGAACTTGGGCTCATTATTAGGCTACACAAGCATGGACGTGAATTCATGGGCATAAACGGCGGCAAAGGTCCCTCCGTCTGGAACTCTCTGCCTCCGCATGACCGCAACTTTCTTCTGCGAGATTGTCTGTCGCTCTAAACTCAGGCCTACCTCTTCCAGTCAATTTAATGGTTGTCCGGCTTCAATGTGCACTTAATGAACTTTGTCAGAAGGGCATTCATTATCCAACTACAGTTGCGTATAAAGGTGCCCTCACCCAATCGATTCATTGAAAAATGAGCTGGTATTGTATTTTATAGGTGTCACACGGTCGCTACAAAACACATGTAGGCTATATTTACATTTAGGCCTACTCCTTACTAGGCTTCTAGAAGTAACCTCGTTTATGGAACAGTGTGGTATAGCGCGCTTGAATAAGCTGGTGCCCTGCGCTTGGTTTTCGAGTGGCGCTTTAGAAGTTTGGAGTTTACGATTACGAACAGCTAAGCCGCGACATGTACACTTTATACACGTTATACATAACCACGTCCGCCCTCTGTCGACACAGTCGGCATAAACACCAACGGAAGACCTCATCCACCACATCCGGGCATGGCATGGAGAGGCAAAGCACCGATCGCCTTGGTTGTCGACGTGATCTCCGAGTCCGTAAATACTGCATTCCGTGCGTCTGCCACTTGGACTTCGTGAGGTGAATAAATACGCAGTACAAGCATGGGTGTCCGGAGGGGGCAAGGTGGCATTTGTCCCCCTGGATTTTGCGCATATTTGACTAAATTATTTAGTTATCATTTTAGTTTTTAACGATGAATGGCTTTGATTTTTGTCCACAGTTTTATTTTTATCCAAACTAGTCAAGATAACCTGAAAATGTTTGAAATATTTTTAAACATTGAAACTTTAAGCAGTCTTGTTTTTGAAAAAAGGTCAGATATAGCTGAAAACGGGATCCCAGAATGCTAACAACAGCTGGGCTCCATATAATGTCAAATGCTACCAATAGCGCTGGCGGCTGTTGGACTCAGCGCCAGATCTTGGTCCCCTAATCGCGGGAGCGAGTGCTGCTCGAGGGTGACGAGATCGGTTGCTCTCGGCACCCTCGTTAGTCCCCGTGCCAACAATTTAAAAAAACTCTGCCACTCCCCCCCAGGTCCCCCCATAACAAATTTCTGTGAACGCCCACGAGTACAAGGCAGCGGTTCACATAGTAATGAGAGGTAGCCTACTCTACGTTCGCTATGTTAAGTGTCTGCAATGGATACACATATTCTACTTACATGTACTGTACATTCAATAGGAATACATTTTATATACGTGCGCATATGCACATATACATACGTGCATACATAGATACACATACATTTATAATAAGCAGTGCCCTGTCAGCATTTACATTGGTATTAGGCTAGATGGGACCCATGTGGGCTGTATGTAGGGCCTATACGTGTCGCATATGGAAGCATGGTTCCTATATTGGCCCCATGTGGGCATCATCGGCGTAGCTACATGGAGGTACGAGGAGGCAGTTACCTCCTCTTAAATTTAAGTCTGGCTACGTCCCTGGTGGGCATGATGGCAGAATGTGAAGGGGAAGATTTATGAACTAGTCAAATATTTGGGAAAAATTAGAAAATGTATCTTCACTGTGAGGTATAGGCTACATAGTCTGAACTAGCCTACTGGGCTCGAAGGAAGTTTCCGACTTTCCGTGCCCCACACAATTCGCATCCTGTTTGAAAGCTTTATACAACTTGTCGCCAATTAGGTTTAAAGTTAAGCTTACTCAGTTACGCTAGAAACGATCGACTTATAATTAAAATGCTGCATGATTTGTTTACCATTCCAGCACAGCATAAAGTTCCGTCAGTTGTAACCCCACTCCGTCATATTTACTCACTTTCAAACAAAATCTTTAGAACAGAAAATCTGGCACATAAGACTTACGAGTTTTACCGCTAAGGAACGCAGCATGCATTGCAAGTAGATAAATGCGCGCGGCCAAGTCATCTGCAATGGACAGCGCGCTCTGCCATAGAGAACACGGCGAATAAGCGCCGCCAGTGAAGCACACGCGCACACGCACATAATAGTCGATGCTGCATGGCAGAGAGAAGAGATAACGCCAAATCGAGGTTAATAGGTCGAAAAGGTGTAAGCGAGAGAGCGCTTTGGCTACACACGACAAAGCGAGTCTAGTACACAGCATGCATAAATATATAAGAGTCTCGTATCATCTACGCTGGCAAAATGCAGGCGTTGGACTAAACGCGACGGTAAGTAGCCTACTTTAATAAATGCAGTGCAGTAATAATGATATGCGGATAATGAAACAGTTTTCGTAACGAGATTACCTATAATAAATTGTGCGTGTAGGCCCTATTGTCTAAGTGGTTTGTAACGGAAAGCTCTGTGACGCGCTGCTGTATACATAAAGACGGGTAAATGCAATCGAGGTCAGTGGACTGTGTTGAAGTAGACTAATATATTGTGTTTGCGTACGATACGCAATGTGTGGTTCGCGCAGTGTACGGCTTGACCTCAATCGCGGCAGTAGAAACGGTAGAGCGGAGAGCGAAGCTCGGGGTTTGTATCGAAGCTGTGTTGGATTGACGGCGGATATCCATAACACCGCCTATTTCGGACATTTTGACCCAGATACGACGACGTTCGTCGAAGGCAGGTGGAAGGGAAGGAGGGAGGACTCTACGAGCGCCGGTGGCATTTCTTTGGGAGTATACGAGGTGCATAGGATATGCCTAGACCACATAATCTGGGCCTCGGTTGGCTGCAAAGATCGATATTTTGGAACCTGGTCTGAGCGTGCACGGGTGAACTAGATACGACCAGCGGGCGTACAGCAGCGACGATAAGAAACGTTTCTGCAGGCTATTACGTAGGCCTATACCGAACGTTCGTCTGGATGTGTGGGCGTCGACTTTGACGAGAGATTGTTCCTCGCAGACAACTGCATTCAATCTACTGGAAGTGGTATGGTAGGCTTGTGTTGCTAACTACCTATATTACCTGAAACTAGTATAATATAACGGTAGCCTAGGTTTATGCGTAATAATTAAGTCCTTGAACTATTACTTATGAGAGTAGGCCTATATAATTATCAGGCCACGTCAAATTCGTGCTTGATCCTTATAGGCAGAGGCGAAAATCTGTACATAACTTTAGGGGGAGATTTTTCGGAGGCCCGATTTTTGCACATTTGGGGTGGCAGATATAGCCTCAGTCAAAACTTTGGGGACAGACCCTCTCTGTTCCCCCCCCCCTGATTTACGCCACTGCTTATAGGCACAATTGTAGTGAAGAATGGCGTAATAACAGAATTACCATTAGGATGTTATATTGGCCTATATACTTTGATTGTATAGCATTAGGCCTCTAATAATGAAACCTCTAATTAACAGCTAGCGCATAGGCATAGGCCTACCGGTATGTACCGGAGGGTCTATGTCTAGACTTGCTCTTGTCCGCGATTACAGTTGGCAGTCTGGGGGGGACCAGCGGCGTGACTGCGAGGGTCGGCCCGAAACTGAAAATGAGGGAGCTCGCCTCGCATCTACTTGGAAGTTTATAAAGCCAGTGCAAGCATATAGCAGGTGCACAACGCAGCACCTGGTACCGGAGGACCACTGATCCAGACCTGCCACCCTCCCTAAACCCATGGATATATCGAAGGCGTGCCCCATGGTTACGCCAATCACGCCATTGACAATGATGGAACGTATACTATACAGAAGCACATGTAGGCATATACAAAAAACTAAGTGTCAATGACTATCCTCATCCAATAGGACTTTACGAAGGTAGGGGTATCGAACTTTAAACTCGGCTGTGAATTAAAATTCAGATATATATATATATATATATATATATATATATATATATATATATATATATATATATATATAAGGGAAAACTTGAGAGCTAACAGGACAACTAAAGAGCTGCTAGGTATACTATAGGCTAGAGCCGCATGACAAAATGTCAGCTGCAGACATATAGCGCCTTCGTGAGTTTCTTTATAAGGCGCTATATAAATGGCCATATACATACATACATATACGTTTCAGCAGTGAGAACGGTTTGACTGGCCACCTTAAAACAGCTGGCGGACCACTTCGGGCCCGTGGGCCACAGTTTGGGAACGGGAACCAGTAATAATTATGTCTTGAAAGCGCACAGCCGATTTCTGTCGCCTTTTAGTTTGATCTGCTACAGCCTAAAGGTTAACAATTTCGTTTGCAGGACAGTGTGGATCCAGTGGCCCATGCTTCTGAAAGTTCTTGAGGTCGCCAATCATCTCGGTTGGTGTAATAGTAATCGTATCGTAATCGTGGACTCCAAATTTCTGAAGTGCCGCTTGAAGCTAAGCGCCGTAGGGCACCATCTTATTCACGAGCGGTGAGTTGTCATAGTGGTTTTCCAAATGGCAAGCAAAAGGAGATCCAATTAAGTGTAGCATGCACATTGGCGTAGCCAGAATAAAAAATGGGCTGTGTGTGACTGAACGACGTCTCAACGGGAAACAGCGGCCTTTGGGGCCGTCCATAAATGACGTCACGCAATTTTGGCCGATTTTGAACCCCCTCCCCCTCGTCACACTTCGCACAAAAAGTAACACCCCTTGTAAATGACGTCACAAAGCTTTGACCCCCAAACCAAATTTCCATGGCAAAGCAAAATGCTCCTTCATGGAACAAATAGGGAGAGCAAACATATTTTAAAATCGAACGGTGACCAAATATTGAAATAATTAGAAACTTGTTGATAATATATGGTGCCCGTATACATTAAAATAATAAAACAAATAATAAATACTCCCCATGAGTGTATGCATTGTAAATTTAAATTGTTGTTATTTGTTAAATATTTAATTACATAGACCTGATAGTAGTCACCCCATGGGCGGTGTGTGACATCGTCACAAATGACGTTTCAACGGGAAACATCGGTCTTTGCAAAAATTTTGATAACAGCTCGTACGACGATGATTTATCAATGGGCAAGCACCTTTGATCAGTACATCATTGCACAGTTCAAAACGCTTCATCACAAGCCGTATCACGACGAACGGGATAATCGCACTGATGACTTAAGATTGTGCGTAGTTTAAATTAGTCCGTGCTAGCATGTTAAGTCGCTGCGTGGGTAAGCGGGCTTATCCAACTCAATGCGATTTGGTCGTTCAGAAGACGAATGACTGTGCACCAACAGCTGCATTTGGACGTAGGGGACACAAGTTGCATAATGAAGCGAAATATACGTTTATTGCGTTATTGATATCTGCGTCTATGATAACAATGCATTCATTTACAGTTGGCCTTCTGAACGCGTAGTTTAACACAGAAAGTTTTAGAATAATATTCGGTTATCGTTCAAAGTAACAACCTTACCACCCTTGCCAATATGCTCACAGCGCACTTGTTAAAGAAGCCAAGCGCGAATGTCAACATTAACGAAACCTTCCGCTGCTGCCTGTACTCATCCGCAAACAAACTATAGTTCCTTAATAATGTATCGAGCTGTCCAAAACGATAAGCGAAAAATGTTTTGTGCTTTTAAAATGTGATAAAGCATCGATTTCAAAGCCTGCTTGACGCGGTTGAAAGGTGTGATAACCCATTGAATCGTCGGAACGCTTGCAGGAGGTCAAAGTTCAACGATATGCAAATAAGCATACATGGCCTGGGAGATTTGCTAACATGGCGATGGTTTTGGCTTCGAATGTTATATTTTATATTGTTTAGATGGTTTGTTTGCTAAATATTTGATCGCAGTCCTGAAAAACTTGCCGGATATGACGGGTGAGTATGGACGTGAAAACGTGACGAATGGTCGGTCAAAAGTTTAGTAACTTTGCGACGTGGCGTTTGTGCTGCGAACAGTAGTATACCCTGTCGTAGCCGAGCGGCCATATTTTTTCAGACGTCCGTCCAGAAAACGATCGTTTCCTCGAATATGCTGCACTATTATTTCATTTAATATATTACAAAATTAAATTCCGGCACGTACGAGTCTAGCAGGCTGATGTTTCGGTGTTAATTTTCTGAACTTGTCAACTGAATTAGTCTGTCGAGTTTTCCGAAGGCAGGCCTGCGTGGTAGTAAATAAACACCGACTGAATCGAGTGATTGGCTGAAATGGCTGATAATGGGTGGTTGTAATGAAGAAGGATAAATCTTCTGGGGCGGAAAATACCGCCGCAGAACTACTATTTTGGAAGGCGGAAGAGCTTTGCGCATGCGCAACCCTCGGTGCATGCGCACTGTACAAAATGCGTTACTTCTATAAATTAGCGTCGTTATGGTCAGGTTAGGCGCTGTGACGGTCGGTTAGGGTTAGAGTCGTCATTAGATAAAATGTGAAAAATTTCCGCCGCAGAAGTAAGTTGTCGCACATTGCATGGCGGCATTTTCTGCCACAGAAGCACCACGCAGTGAAGAATCCGATGGCCATGTCCGGCCCAGCCGGATACCCTGCCCGTTTGAGGCGGCGGGAAGATAAGATAATGCCAATTTCCTGCATAAGCTGCTGAAAACAAACAGTTTATCACTTGCACAAATTTTCATTTAATTGAACCGGAAATTATGTAATAATTTTTCAGTTTCAAGATTGGCGTGTAATGTAAATTTCTTGATGCCTGTGAATGCTTTCAGAAGTTTTAGCAGCGCAACTGGAAAATATTTGAGGTCTTTTAACTGTTTTGACTAAGATATTTGCATATTTAGCAAACAAGCACTGTTTTCTGTAAGCTTTATGATCAATTTATTATTATAGAGGTGAATAGTTGACTTTCTTGAAGTCTGAAATTAGTTTTTTAGTTAAGCTTTACTACTGTTTTAGTGTATTTGCTTGTTTGACTACATTGTAATTGTGTTATTTTTGTGACATTGAATGCTGTTTGACAATTGCTGTCTAATCTACGTACGGCAATATCAAAGTAATTAGATTACAATGTATGTGCCTAAGAGCATTTGTCAGTGTGTTCTTACTTCTTCTTACTAAGAACGCCCACAAGTATATTTTTAGGCCAGGACTTCTGTCATACAAAAGCTACCATTTATACACCAGGTTTGAGAACTAAAGTGCTAACTGAAAAGTGATGATTAAAAATAAAACCATTGACATGGTTGTAAGTTAGATGGGGCTATGATTGACACAGTGGCTGAGCATTGATCAGTGATTGATATAAATGCTATTCCAGATGCTTTTGTCACTGGATTGCTTTCACCACAGCATCTGGAGCAGAACGATGGTCGGTAGTGTGCTGGGTCTGTGATCTGAAGGTGACAGGTTAAACCCTGAGCAGATTGTTATTGTAATTGTAATTATGATAGAACATTTATGAAGCACCACATTTATGAAGCACCACTCAGCGATTCAGAGGTGGTCCCGACCCAAGTCAGTGCTGTCGTTAACAAATGAAATGGACTTCAGGCACCTCCAAAACCTAAGAGGAGAAAGGCTGAGTAGGTCAAGCTGCAGTTACTGCAGAAGATGGTTCCAACTAGACGGGCCGACATAAGCAAAGCTTCTAGATTGAGCAGTAGCCCCTCACATGCGGGGAACAACTGGCAGAGAGCAGAGCAACCAGGGAGTGGAGAGACCGAGGTAGTCATATCTTCTTCTGACTGATTGTACTTGAGACAATGTTTCAGCAGACTGTGTGGTGTAGTCATGTGTATATTGGCCTAAATGTTTAACAGCCTAGATGATCAGGGTTTTCCCACACATGCTTGCTTGAAGAAGCCTTGAATTAGTTTCCTTTCTAGAAGGATGATTGATAATTATAGTACAATTTCTAGAACAACTTCATTCCATGAAATTCTTGCCTTGTTGAAATTCCAGTGTTACATATATTGTCAATGTGTTGTTTTAATGTATTTTAAATAAGACATTTACTGATGTTTGTGCATTACAAAAACAATACTATACAGACTTTCAGATTAGACTTAGGATCCATCTGAGTTTCTCACAAATATTATATCATACAAAATACAGTAGCATTCTTTACAGCTTGTGTAATTTCATATGATGTTTTAAAATCAACATTGTAATCTTCTACCTACAGTCAACATGAATGTTCTTGCCCGACACCTCTGACTGTAACCAGTATAGCCAAAATTTAATATGATTTGTTATTGTGTATATGGTCTTAAAAATTCAGATCAAATGTGTCGTTTGCTGCCATGTTCTTAGGATATCACAGTAGTCTTGCAAAGAATTGACTGGTACACTTACTACGGATATGAAATACAGCTTAGGAGTAATCTGAACAATGTCCAAGACAGGAAGAAATATGATTCTATATGGCCACGTGATTCCAGTGGCCATAAGATATTGTTAAACACTTCCTACTATTTTTGTAACAACTTTTACCGCATTACTACAGCTGCTCTGACTTTGAACAGTTTGTCGTGTGAAATACAGATTAGTGTACTTGTGAGGAATTGAGAAATGGCCGACACAGTGGAAGATGAACAAATTATGGATACATTTGTCTTTTGACTATTTGTGAGATGTTAACCCTGGTGCATTGTCTGTGTTTGTATGTATGTATCAAGATGCTTGCATAGTGCCTTTTAAGTATTTTTCAAAGTGTGAAATTGATAATTCATTTTTGAGCCATGTATGTAGGAACTAGGAATGTTTGTGTGTATGCTTCGAGTGAGTTGGTGAAAGCATAGCTTACAGTGTCATACTTGTATTTAAATAACAAGTGCAAACTGAATTTGTTGCCTGAACTCTTGAAACGGATGCGTTAACCTGATACACATCTCTGTTCCGCAAGCGCTTGAAGTCTATAGAACTGTTTTATCGAGGGTACTTGTTGTCCGGTCGGGAAAGCTACTGATGAGTGTTTGCTTGAAGCTGCGCTTTATAAATTTTCAGTTATGTTATGTAATCTAGTGTTTTTTGAAATATACATGCAATATCTTCATAAAAATATTATATTAGTATGGTCTGCTTATCAGGTTAACGATATTAAAGATTTTACTTGTTTCTTCCCAATAATATTACAGTTGTATGACCAGTATGAATATATGGTATTTACTGGTAAATACTGGTATATTCTGTTCTCTTTTGTTTTTGCTGTTGTATGTGACAGACTGGAGTGCTATTGTCGCTGTCTTAGGTGTCTAATCCTAGCAGATTTTTACAGTGTTCGGTCACATGTGTTCGATAATACTGCTGTTGAATTTGTGGCTAAATTCAGAACTGGTTTTACTGTCTAAGCATTAGCCTTATCAGGTAGAAAATTCTCTGCAGATATGCTGCTGATTCTAGTTTGACGTCTGGAACATAAATATCTTAATAGCAATAATCAAATTAAACCTTTGCAACTGTTAATTGTTACAGAGGTCATCGAGAATAAAGATGTACAGTATGGGGATCTGTCCGATGTTAAGCTCTATCAGATCAAAACGGAACAAATCCCGGAAACGAAAGTCAGCCCTGATCGTATCACACAGGAGCGGAAAGGCCCGGCTCCTGTCAAATGTTAGTATTTGCAGCTGGTTCTTGCATTGCTTGTTTGTTGCTGATCAGCTTATGTGTCATCTTGGTTGTTATGATTCTGTATGATACAATGGTCTGTTTGGTAGTGAACAAAGTCTGTAGTCTAATGGTTGTGGGTTCAAATTTGCAGAGCGGGCTGTGTGTAACATGGACATTGGACGCACATCGATTCCCGCTACCCTCCCAGAGGTTGACTCAGCCGTTCATTCGCCAGGTGGCGGTAGAATGAGCAGTAGGACATATGGGTGCCTTGGATGGCGGCTGTGTCAGCTTTATTATTTTCAATAAACGAATATTGATTGATTGCCAAATGTTAAATTTGACTCCTGTAATAATTTGTGATCATCCGTTCATGCTATGACTTGTAATCACACTGTGGTGTGTCAGTTTCAATTAATAAACGAAGGTTATTAATAAGTTTGTGCACGACACTTATCTCTATCATTAAGAAGTATAATTGGATACCGGCATAAGCTGTGTAGCTAAGGGCATTTCCTCTGATGTACTGACCATTTGTCCTTGACCTAGGGATTTGTCCATGACTGGCAAAAGGACCCTTATAACGGAAATGAGTTGTATGTAAATGTATGTAGTTGGATGTATGTAGTTGAAAGTAGTTTGGTAAGGTTGATGTGAATGATTCTGGTGGCCATATAAAGCTATCGTTAACAATGGCTACTGTCTATGTTGCAACTTTTATAGATTTTTAAAACCTTTAAAAGGCAATATCTAATACACAGTGAAGACCCTGTTAACTCTTTCGCAGTGACTGTGGTTAGTTTATGACCGCACAATAAAGACGCGGCTCTCTAGCCTATATAACTATATAGTTATAGTTCTATTTCTATTTAATTGTATTTCTATTTGTTCAGTAGAGGAAACATTGTGAGTGCTAAAATCCGATATGTGGGTTTTTCCAATGATTTGGTGTAGTTAGAACCAGGGGCGGCGCTGGCCGGGGGGTCCAGGGGTCCGGACCCCCCCAGCTGTCGTTAAGACCATTTATCCAATTCGTGTAAATCCGAATAGATTTTTTTTTGGGAGGGTGGGGGGGTCTGGTTTCGCTGACAGCCTTGCAACTAATGTCATGACTTTGTAACTCTTTCCAATATATTAAATTAATATTATGATCATCACTATTTATAAGAGAGACAAAAACTTATAAGCAATAGTTAAATATCTTTTAAACTTGTCACGACACATATTGATGTTTGATGTTATCTTCTGTTTCAATGTTTACAAAATCAAATTAATTAAGATAAAATAGTAATTACATGCTTGCAAATTTTTGACCAAGTCAACGTAGCATCTAACAAATCAAGTTCATTTTTAAGCTATAAATGTTTAGTTCAGAGTGGCTGAAATGAGCTCCATAATGGCAACATTATACTCCAAAAAGCGTTGGTCTGGTTTCGCTGACAGCCTTGCAACTAATGTCATGACTTTGTAACTCTTTCCAATATATTAAATTAATATTATGATCATCACTATTTATTAGGTCTACTCAAATTCTTTAAATTATATTTAACTTACCTACTAAACCTCTCTGCAGATAAAATAGTAATTACATGTTTGCAAATTTTGACCAAGTCAACGTAACAAGTAACAAATCAAGTTCATTTTTAAGCTATAAATGTTTAGTTCAGAGTGGCTGAAATGAGCTCCATATGGCAACATTATACTCCAAAAAGCGTTGGCGGGTCTGGTTTCGCTGACAGCCTTGCAACTAATGTCATGACTTTGTAACTCTTTCCAATATATTAAATTAATATTATGATCATCACTATTTATTAGGTCTACTCAAATTCTTTAAATTATATTTAACTTACCTACTAAACCTCTCTGCAGATAAAATAGTAATTACATGTTTGCAAAGTTTTGACCAAGTCAACGTAGCAACTAACAAATCAAGTTCATTTTTAAGCTATAAATGTTTAGTTCAGAGTGGCTGAAATGAGCTCCATATGGCAACATTATACTCCAAAAAGCGTTGGCGGCTGGGCCTCCGCCCAAACCCCGCTGGGGGAGCTTACGACGCTCCCCAGACCCCCTAATCGTGGGCAGCTTCGCGCCTTCGGCGCTCGCAGTGCCTAGCAAGTTAATTTCATTTTCGTGGACCCCCCACAACTAAAACCCAGCGCCGCCCCTGGTTAGAACATAACTTTTGGTGATGCTTGCTTGTAAACATTTGCATCCAGCCATTTAAATTTTGAATAGTCACATAATTATACAGTATAATTCTGGTGATGTGTTCAGTTACTTGTGATTAAATCGGTAGTGCTAAATATGTCCACTTTTTATCAGTCTTTTCTGTGTTGCCGCAACTGTTGATCCTGACTTTGTGACGACTCCATGATAGAATTTTGTTTCTTGATGTATTGTCTTTTATGAAATTTTGTTTTGAGTCTGGCCACAAGTAGTCAATTTTTAAATGTTTTTAAATTTCTGCAGTGAACATTGAACTGAGAATTTTTGCAAATTTATGTGTTACAGCACAGATTGAAGTGATACCATGCAAAGTTTGTGGTGATAAATCCTCAGGAGTACATTACGGAATTATAACATGTGAAGGTTGTAAGGTAAGTCGTCACTTGTAAAATACCTCTAGGAGACTTTGTGCCTGTTATACACCTTTTTAAGAATTTCTCCATGAAGCTGAATAATTTTTGTATTGCAATGCACTTATAGCCTGAATGTCAGCAAGAAAGAATTTTTGAACACTAAGGGTAAAGGTCTTTACTGGCTGCAGTTAGGAGGCTAATAATTGTGGAATGTGGATGTTGTGAACAAGAAAAGGGTGGAGTAAAATTTCTCACAGCCTCCCAACGTACTCACTCTGCACTTGTCTTTGGATTATACTTTTTCCCCCAGACTCTGAGCACTTGATGTAACTCTCTTAAATAATGATGAAGTAATTACTCTTTCTATTTATAATTGCCTTATTTCATATTAATTGGTGTAGCATGTAATGGAACTTTTTGGCTGAAGAACAGACATGACAGTGGTGTTCATGTGTGTACATGTATTTCTGTTGTACCTAATATGGACCTCTTGCAAGCACTACTGTCTAGGTTAACTAATGTAATAGATCTAAACAGTTACAAGTTTATCGGTACATGAATTATGCTTGTGTATGTGGAGAAGGTCTCCAATGGCGGTCTCATACAAATGTGTAGAAATGGATGAAAGTTGATGCATAGTCTGAGATTCTTGTCTGGTGTGTGTGTGTGTGCCGAAGATGAAGAGTGATGCCAAGCCAACGAATACTTATAGGACATATTGACACTTGCTGAATGCTGACAGATCATTCCAAGCGTAACAGTGTAGAACAATCTACAGAGTCCCCAGGAATCAATGTTCCCTCTAGGCACGGACTGCATGAGCAAATATTTTAGTTTGTGAGCAACTGATATAATGTTACAAGTGAATGAATAAAAAATCTGCAAAACATACATGACATTTATCGATGACACCGTTGATTATGCTAACAGATTAACAGTTCTCTATTCTGGTTCCTGTTAGTGAATTTCAATGGCTTCTGTGGCTCAAATGCCCTTGCAGAATCTGCTTTCCAATCGCTCCTGTTATTGTCTTGAATCCCCAAAAAAACAAACTTTGTAGGTTCAGTTCAACCAAATGAATACAGCAACTGATAAGTCAGTTTATCACCTGGCTGTGTGGTGACGATGCTGTTGAAACACTGGAAGGTATTAGTGAGCTATCCTCGACTGTAACTTCTTTTCAGGGCTTCTTTCGCAGAAGTCAGTCGAATCAGGTATCTTATCAGTGCCCGCGAAACAAGACTTGTTCTATAGACCGTGTCAATCGGAATCGGTGCCAGTACTGTCGTCTACAAAAGTGCCTGGCTCTTGGCATGTCCAGAGATGGTCAGTCATTGCTCTTGACTCATGTATTATGTAGTGCCATTTTCCAGAGGATTCATGGATTCACCTTCTTATACTTGAATACTTGACTTTGATTGCAGTTGAAGAGACCACACATTCGTGCTTTGTGGTAATCGTACTGTGGAAGTCATTACATTAGATTTGATCGCGTGGTGTCATGAAATTGTATGTATTTACCTATTATTATTCCATGACTTGCCCTGTATTTCAAATCCTAGCCCCACCTATGATTTCTATAATGCCTGGTTGAGACATTTACTCAGCTGTGTTAACTGATATAATTTGTATTAAGTAAATTCATTGAGTATAATGTGAATTCTGATGCAAAGCAATTTAGGGGACACAGGTAAGTTAATTCAGTTTAAGAAAATAACTTCCTTTTAACAGCATGTAATTGCACAATGATAGATGTATGGCTTCCATATGTGGCAAAAAAATAGGATTATGGTGTAACTGGAGTTGGCTAAGGTTTGTGCATTCGGTATCTGCAATAAATGACCAAGATGCTTGATGCAGTGGACCATGTTACGTGAGAATTCAATTTTTAGCAAAGCATGTTGTAATGAGAATCTCCAGTTGATGTACCTGAACATTGTACTTCTCAAGGATGTCTTAAGGCACTGAGAATCTGGCTGGCACTGCCATTGCATTGGCGCATCTAACACGGTCGCCAGTGTAACAGTGGACTGTTGATTGAAACTGCTTGCAATATGCTTAGACTTGAAGAGTGCCTCTCAAAACACTCAGAACTTTGCAGACCAGATAAAACTGTGAGCAAATATACCACAGAGATATTGTTTTCTGAGCGTTCAGTTTAGATATGAAATGGCAGCTAGCGATTATTTGTCTTCGTTAGCTGTGAAGTTTGGAAGGATGTCGAAAAAGCAGAGAGAGAAGGTTGAGGATGAAGCAAAGTATCACAAGAGTCGAATGAGCGGATTATCTGAGGATGGTTCGTCTCCTCGATCAACTTCCATCTGTGCAAATGACGCTTCAACAAATAACAACAACATGGATCTGCAAAAGTAAACTTTTATGTAACTGTAAACGTAAACTGCTCAAACAATGCGCACACTGATTTAATTATTTGTCTTTTCTGATGTTGCCTGACTGTGTGTGTAACCTCGAGCAGTGCAGAACTTTGTGCTGTTGTTAATCGAATGTTGTGTGCATACACTTCCCTAAGACCGTATCTTAAAGGATTGATATGAAAGAGGGATTTACTTAACTTGTGTTACCCAAAATGGCCCTTCTGAAGCGTAACGGTATATGCGTATCAAAGAAATCAGCCCAGAGTCTTATTTATTAAGCTGCATCCTTTAATGACGAAGAGTATTGTTTACGCACTAGCATTTAGTGCCTCATTGCATGTAAAGGTTTAAGTATGATGATGCTACTAAGCAATAGATATTTGTTTGATTCTTTTTTATGGTGTATGGTTAATTATTTCACATTGTTACATTGAACCTTACCATGTGTTTGCATGCTTTTGCTAACCTAACATTATGAAACCTAAAGAAACTCCCGCCTCTGACTCTCATGCATACCCCATGGAAGTTGGTCAGTATTCATTGTTTAATCTCACTTTACTGTATGTTCTCAGCAGCTTAAAATACCTTTCCATTCCTCATGTTTATGTACTTGTAACTGTGATTAGTTTCTGCTGTTTTTCAGCCCATATAGTCAGGCGTTACAGTATCAGGCGAATGGTTTTATTCCGTACTCCTGGATTCCAGGAGCATCGTATCCATCCCCGACTGGAACTGTCGAGACTCAGGTGACCTTTTCCCCGCCAGCCTCAGAAGCAGTCAGCACATTGGAGGATGAAACTGACCTCAGTGAGTATCAGTTTTTATGTTGGCATAATGGCATCAAATTATTCAGTCTGCCAAACATATTTGTCAGTTCCCAGTGCCAACCATTTGTTAGCAATGAATTACATTCTGTTGAGTAGCTCGTCAAGTCTGGTACTTTGCTCATGTACAAATCATGCAGTTGCAGTGATACTGTGTTCAGTGTGTTCCGCGTTTGAGCCTCTGTTTGGTAATCATCATGTTGGGACTTCCAGCAAGTCATTCGTACAGTTTGTAGTTGTATTGGTTGATGGTTGTGTTGTACAATGCTGCATTTCTAGTTTGCCACTGCACAGTGTCGTGAACTTATTCATCATCATCATCTTCAGTTTCTGACACCAGCCATTTGGCGACAACGAGTACGATTAAATGATCTCCATTGTCCATTTGTCATGTTTAGTGCTCTTCTCAATGTCGTGAACTTATTATTAGACTTTAAATAGTCTGATCTGGAAATGTGCTATGTTATGTGTCTACATACATACATGCATACATAAACACAGCAATCAGTTTGCTTTATTGTGAGCTGTGGAAGACTGAAACCTTAGGTTTTAGACTATATACCTTAATGTTTTTTGCTGTAACTGTCGAGAAAATATTCTGCTCCAAAATATTGATTTGTTGACAAGCAGAGTTGAGCAGGATGTTCTTTAATGAAAATGTCAGAGAATATCTTTTATAGTTTGCTCAGGATATTAAACCATATGTGCTGAAGCATGGTATGATGTTTTTGAATTCATTATATGTAGCATATGTATTGTATACGGATGACCCTGTTTAGTGCCTTTCAGAGTTTTGTAAAGACACCATACACATACTTGATATACTTAGATACTTACTTACATACTGACTGTATGTGCATATACCGGTACATGCACATATGTTTCACTGGATGGCACAGTAGTTCATCAGTTTGAGCGCTTGTCTGGCTACTGAGTGCAGGTTAGAGACTGCACAGAGACAGGTGCAAGACCTTAATGCACAGTTGGTCAGCAACCACTGACTGTTGCTTTGTCACTAGGTAGTGTCGCCTAGCACTTAACGATGAGCCGCATTGGTTTCCCAGTCACTTAGTACACTCTTGTTGTTAATGTTAATAAATTAATGCAGAAATAATAATAATAATAGCAAACTTTTTATTTCTCGTTGCAATTTAGCTATATTGCATCTGACGGCAGCTTGGCTAATGTTGCATTCCATTGGATGTTGCCTTGTTAGTACTTCCTGACAAGTTACTGTAATCCTCAGCAAAATGTGTTTATTTTTGAGTCTGTGCTGTTGTGATCTGCTACATGACCTCCTCGTGTACAATTCTGAATAACGGTGATAGAGTGTGCAATATCAGTAACGAGTATTTACGTGTTCTGTTGCAGACTTGCTGACAAAAACCGTGGCTGAGGCACACGTTTTGACTTCATTCTACACGAGAGAACAGCTCGATAGGCTTCGACACCTGATGGCGCCACCTGAACTCCTGAGTCGATACAAACAACTGGTGCCTATAATTCTCTCTTATCTTATCTTAACCCTTTCAACTCGAAAAACCGATATATCGGTTTCGTTAACCCAGGACGCCTGGGAGCACCAGTTGAAAGGGTTAAAGTTAAGTAAAGCCTCCATGTCCAATGGTATGGAATAGGGGACATAGTCATTTCTTGCTCTTTATCCGTTGAACCAGCAACATATGAATCTGAGGTCCTGTACGTGAGGCCAGTGCATTGCAGAACTGGCCATTTACTTCCCAGCCTATGACAGTACCATATTCTGCTTGGTGACAGAAACATGTGGAGTACTTCAGTGGACTGGAACATACAGTTGTAGTACAGGCCAAGTATGCTACCAGTGGACAATTGTGTTGCACAGTTTAATATCACCTGACCAGATCTTATCATCTGTGTATGAACTGATTGATCGTCTTTCTGATCTGGTTCATATATGTAATATATATGGAAAAATCTGACTGAAATTGTATGCAATGCCACCGGCAGTGACACAGAAGCATGTTAAGTCAACATTAAGTTAAAATTGCATATAGTTAAGAGCAATGGCTCGGAAACACGTTTTAGTCTATTTGAAGTTTGAGAGGTTTTTGAAGATGACTTATAGATGCCTAGACACATAAAATTTATGCTCCTATATATAAAATTTAATCTCCCTTATCTTACTGAACATGATGTAATATCTGCTACCTAATCTATCTAATTTCACCTGTGTTATCTAATCTCTGAGTCATAAATCTATCTAATCTTGGCGCTGTTATGATTATCATGAGAAGCAAGCCATTGGAAATGGTCAGTCTTTATGGCTGTCAAGATGCCTTCCACTGGAAATGCAAACTGTTTTGACCGATGCATAAGAAACATTTTGTTCTAGTGGGTAACTGTGAACTGATGTTTGTTGTAGAATCGTCAAGAAGTCTGGCTTGAGATGGCGAATAAGCTGACGGAAGCTGTCCAGCAGATTATCGAGTTTGCAAAAATGGTGCCTGGTTTCATAAATCTAATACAGGATGATCAGATCATGCTACTGAAAGGAGGTTAGTTTGCATCGGATATTTTGGTTAAAGGCGGGTAATTTACACGGCAAATTTTTGATTAAAGGGGCTAGTTTACATTCTGAAAGCACATTTTTTGACAGGTTACTTTTAAATATTGTGAAAAGGGATTAGTGTGTGGGTGGTATAACATTGGAAGGTATTTTTGATAATTTTATTTATTGCATTTATTATGCATGCAAGGCCAGTAAATATGAATTTGAGGCATGAAAGAAGTTAGCCTGAGCAAATCATTAAAAGTTGCTATATACCAGAATCTACAATACAATCATTGGATTCTGAGTGTATGAAGGGGCGCTATATAAATATCTGAAATGAATGAATGAATGAGTATGACCAAATAGCCCGCTACTATTCAACAGAGCACTTCTGAGTAGGCATCCTTGAAGGGGTGTTTATAAATTTTCTGAAATAAATAAATAAATAGATACAACTGACTACAGGGTTGATTTATCAACATACAGATCACATAATATTATGGTATATCAATCAATCAATCAATCCTTTTATTGTTTCCAGAGAATAGTTTACAAGTAGTGATCCAGAGTAATCATTAATCACCGATCATAAGTTTGGCAATTTAAAACAGACAGATCACATGATTATCTCATTAACTTTTGAGGGAAACAATTGGGTACCCAGAAGGGACTGAAGTCCTGCTAAGTTAGGGATACCCGTGTACCATGTTAGCAGAGGGATGACGGTTGAGTATACACAAATAGCATTGTCAGAAAAAAGAAATAAGAATAACTAGCTTAACTAACAATATAATATAAGTGTAAGCTTGTGATTTTAACACCAGTGCAGGTTTTATATCTGACATATTTCGTTTATTTAGGGAGCTTCGAGATCGCCCTGCTGCGGTTCTGCCAGGTCTTCAATCCGGAGAACAACAGCGTTCTGTTTGGTTCCGGATGCATACCAGTTGACATTTTCCAATCTCTTGGTACGACGATTCTGCTTTTCCAAAGTTTCTAGATTGTGTCCACAGACTTTAGGCATGGCTTGCAAAATATAGTATGTTTTTTATTTGTCTCGTGATGGTGGAATACCATACCACCTTATAGTGTTGTGAGGCAGAAAAATTGTCCGGAAAATGTCATATTTTTCCGGAAAATTTCGGAAAATTTTGAGTGTATTTTTCCGGAAAATTTCCAATAATTTTCCATCAATAGAAACTTACTAATAACAATAAGCCTTTTCAGCTTTAGCAATGCGCATGCGCAACTATCTCAACTTTTACTTCCGGGCATGTGCTTCCATCTATCGGCCACCCTCACAAACAAAAAGAATGATGCCGTTTCCGATGTTGCTAGTGTGACGCAAATATTAGAAAATATTCGATTTGTAGATTGTTTGATTATTTAACCGGTGTCGATTAAAATCATCCATTTTCTGCGATTTCTCAAGCCTATCCGCCATGTTTCGCTTTGTTTATGAACGGAGGCTACGGAGCAAAGACCCTAAATATAAATGGCCTTTGGAACGGAGAACTATCACCTATCCCGTCATGCCTTGCGGGAAAAATAAAGCTGAAAAGGCTTATTTAAATGTAATAGTTTTAAACATCACTCACTCTAAGCTATCTTATGTAGGTATAACTGATACTTTTATTCAATAGAGGGCACTGTTAGTGCTTACTGTTCAGTGTGTTCACAAGGCTCAACAATGACAATACATTTAAGAATTAATTGCAATTAAGCTTCACTGTTAATTTAGAGAAAAATTTTTATGATTTAGTCTCCTTAATATTTTTTAGTTATGAAAACATGAGACAAAAACAGCAATTGATGCAGTAGTAGGCTAATAGCGCCGTGAATAAGCTGGTGCCCTGCGCTTGGCTTTCGAGTGGCGCTTTAGAAGTTTGGAGATTACGATTACGAGGCTACTATAACACCATTTTAATACTGCAACAGAATAATTTTTATGAGGCCTATTATACTATCATTTTATGGACGCCAATCATCGTCAATATGACGGCATCATTAAATAAACGTATTTACTACTATTATTTTATGTTTTGAAATATAATGTTATTGGCATTGCCATTGAAGTTTGAGACCAATATATTTTGAAATCTGTTTAATGTTTATTTTAAATCCTTTAAGGTGAACGTTGCCTGCATTGACAGAAATACTGTAAATAAAAGGAACTTTAAAAAAAACAGAAATTTTCTAGTGTTGTCTCATACTAAAATCTGACATTATGAATTAAATGTATTTTTCCGGTTCTGCGGAAAATTTCAGGAAAATTTCCCGAAAATTTCCCGAAAATTTTCCGCAAAATATTTTTCCGGAAAAGCTACATCACTACCACCTTATGACAGTCTCGTGGTACGACAATTCTGCTTTTCCAGATTTTTACCACATATTTTTGGTTTGGCTTGCAAAGATGACTTGTTTGTTCCATTATGGTGGAATACCATATCACCTCATGACTGCTCAGCCCCCCCAGCCTTTGGAGTTGCAGTATCCCTTGCTTAATACCCCCCTTTGGGGTAGTAGGCAAGTGCATATAATATGCTTCAGTTTTCAACTGACACCTTATTAAATTAGCTCGATTGGTTTTGCAGAAGAGGATGAGACGCATGTACTGAAGAACATCATACAGTTTGCTCACCAACTGGTATCCTTGAACCTCACAGACACTGAACTGGCATTGCTCTGTGCTGTCGTTCTAATTAACCCAAGTGAGTTGTTGATCTCGTTCTGTTAATCATTTGCAACTTGGTTTCCACATTGGTTTCCACTGTTTACAACTTGTGCAGTGTCTTGCTTAAGGTTTTTAAACAGAGATAAAAAAAAGGTGTAAGAGATCTGACATAAATGATGATTTAATTACCGCTGTTTTTTGCTCTTGTTTAAATGAATTGTAAATTAAATGTTAATTGAATCAATATGATCTAAAGTAATCTTACTGAGTCCATTATAATTTAATCCTATATAATCCACTGTAAGTGTCTTTAGTCCAAATGAACTTAATGTACCATCCTTCAGAAACAAGTTTTCAACTAAAAATGCAAAACTTTTCCACCAGAAATAGCTCTAGAAACTTATTTTGGTCACACCATTGTAGATCTGTTCATTGTAAAGGCATGGTAACATCACATTGCTTGAAAGCAGAATCTGTTGTTGGATGTCAAACAAGGACCTTTTTATGACGTATCGGTTTGATTGCATATAGCTAAATAAAATGATGAGAGCATGATTCCAAAATGCAATGCAGCGTATGAATTCAATCTCATAATAACACAGTCTCATTGTTTAGAACTTCCCTGTGATTATTTTATTTGATAATCCAATGACTACTAAGTTGAGTGGTTTAGTGTCTAGTATTACAGAGGAATTTTTGAATATAATGACTTCTTCTGTTCCAGAGAGACCAGGCATTAAGGACAAGCTTATAATCCACAAACTGAATGATCGGATTGATGCGGCGCTGAAGATTGAGTTGATGAAGACGAAATCCTCGAGCGACATCCGCATCCAGCTCGCGGAGAAGATTGCCACGCTCCAGCTGCTGAGCTACCAGCATTCATCGCTGCTGCTTCGCTTCAAAGAACTGAATCCGACCGTCGAGTTCCCAGCCCTTCACAAGGAACTCTTCTCACCAGAGGGCGTTGAAGTGCAGTGTTAGCGATGCCACTGTAACCGGCAGCTGTACAGAGCCACTAGCTATGCATTATCTAACAACAGGAAGATGACCGGTGGCAGCGACGCCCCAGCCGTGCAGCGCGTGCCATGAGAAGGAAGCAGAAACGATTGGCCGCTAGGATAAGAAGGATTGGAAGATGACGGCAACACGGTGTTGTGCATTTCTTCCATGTAATCCTTGCCATAATTCCTGTTGGAGTACATTCTCCCTCTTTTAAATTCTGTCCGGTAATTGTTGCATTTAAGAATGGATGTTAAGGTCGAGAGGAGTGACTGCCACTGCTTAAAGTTCTTTTGAAATCTCCTGTGGTGCTTATGTGATCAAGTAGCTTTTGATTGTATTGTGGGAAGGTTAGGGTAAGCGGCTTGACGTAAATTTTATTCAACTGACGTGTGTTGTTATTTTTCGCGATTTCCACGACGAACGTGTCTGTTAGAACGGTGTTTGTATATACGGTCACTTTGGGTGTTCTCTGTGCCACTCAAGGTACATTCATGCAAGAATCCACTGGATTCTGAAGAATATGCAGTCCACTCCAGGAGCAGAAAGTGCAGTTAGATTGTGTTGCATGTCAACTGTTGAAACTTCAGAAGTCTAGTTAACTTGACCTGAATTGTTTGACCGGTCTGGATCCTAATTACGTGGCATTAATCACTCTGAAAGGTTGTCACTGATGCAGGTGACTGCTGAAATCATGCTGTGTTATAAGAGAAAATTTATGCGATGCTTTTTCTATACATTACGCGTGATTGGGCTTTTGAGAGGCTATTATTGGGTTATATATGCATTTATATCTACACCAGGTCGCTTAAAAATTATTTGTATCCACGCCTTTGGCATGGTCAACAAATATCTCATGTCTGGCAACTTTTGAGAAATGTAAAGTTTTTGGGACTTGCTTCTAGCTGGGTATCATAAAGTCCAATCATGGGTTTGTGTTTGTTAGTGAGCGATGTTTACAAACTTGATTATTCAAACCTGGTTTTGAATTTCTTTGAAATTTCTTTCGGAGAAAACATTTAGTGATAGGAAACGATTATGGGCAGCTGAGAGAGAGAGAGAGAGAGGATTTTAGATTTCTTGTGATTTGTTTCACGTTAAAAAATACAACGAAAAGCTTTAGGGCTGAGATTGTATGTGTGGCAGCTTAAAGATAGACAGATTTTCCACTGATCCTGCGTAGGAGGACTTTGTGTTTTTATCAGTCGGTTGAATCGAACAGCTTTGCTTAAGTCTGTCTGTACGGGATGGTATTGTTTTGTTAATTGCTAACTCTTTCTTTGATGTTTGGTGCAAAATTAATCATTGGTCTGTATGCGGCTGATTTTGTTTTGTTTTGTTTTACAACCATGCACATATTGTACATAAGTTTATGCCAATTATGCAACATTATATATGGTAAAACATAATGCATGATCTTGATTTTGTATAAAGTAAAAACCTATTATATTTGCTTCTTCACTTACTCTCGCCGTTCTCTGAAATGATTAACCTTGTGTCTTGGCTGCAGAACTGTTTAGACGTGCAGCTGTTGACACATTTTTACAAAGTGCTTAGTCTGGGATTTACTATTGTTAGCAATGACCGATAGATGTATTTTATATTACGAGAGACATTGCGAAAAGTGCCTGTTGATGCTGTTAAACATTCTGTGTGTATATTGCAACACTTTGCCTCTGAGCTATATTTTATGGGTGAAGCTGTATAGCACAGTGTACGATAGAACTGCTAGGAGGTGCTTGAATCCAAGCACCCGTGTTCTGAAATTGAGTAGTCTATGTAGTATATGGATATTATTGTTTATAAATTAGCATTCAGTTTGACCTTCTCTTCTGGCTCGTCATCTGACACCGTATCCTGTTATCCAGTTACAGTCGAGTGTAAGTCTGGGTGTTTAGGGTCAGTTTTGAGTGTTGCAAAGTCCACAAGCAACAAAAAGTTGAAGTTTTACATGAAGAATTTGTAATCGTGCTATTATAGTAAATATCTGGCAAGTCTAATACTATTTCTGCCAAAAATTCTAAAAGATGACTTACCATTGGCTTTTTCTACAAGTTTTTAATGTTAATGGTAATACACGGTTATGTTAACGATGTATATAATAACAGGGAATAAGAAATATATTAGTAAATATAAAAATAAATAAATAAATAAGTAAATACATTTAATGACATAAAAATCACTTTGTTGATTATTGTCATACTAAGTAGTATAGAAATTCAACAGCCTTGAGCCATAATGGAATTGTTCAATATAAGAATATTTCTCAACTTCTGGCTGCTTCTAACTTTAAGTGAACTGAATTTTGTGGAATGATAATGCGCTCCACCTGTGTCTGAAGTGAGTTTATGAAAGAATTTCTTTGTACAGACATAATGCACTGACGTTTTGTCAGAGTTTGGAGCCAAATTAAGACCGCTCTCAGAGTAGAACTAAAAACGTTCTGAAGTTAACCGGATTTATGTATTATTTCAGTCTTGATACTACTGTTCAATGGTTGTGTGCCTGTCCATTGCTGAGTATTTTATGTTGGTTGCTCATGTTTTTAGCACCATCTTGAAGATACAACATCTTTGTGTTCAAGAGCTAACAGTTTTTAAATTGCTGATGCAATGATGAAGTACTTGTGAAATGTCTAGGCACTTCTGTAGCATCACTCTAATTAGTGGTGTACTAACTACTTGGGGAAGGGGATTATGCTTTATATTAGTGGCCAGGGAATGACAGTTTGGGTTGCACAGATTCTTCCGTTTCTTACATTTGCTGCCCTTTCCATGTAGAATTTTACAATAAAATTAACTCTAAAACTAATCTAGAAGTTATCAAAGATGTGATTTTGTGTATAAGGTTCTCCCATGGACTCCATTCGAGACTATTTTCACTGTGATGCACCCCTCCTCTTACAGCAGAATGTCTTATACGCTACTGATTCTATTAATATACAAAGCATATACAATTGGTCTCTGCTGACTATAAGATTAGCCAAAATCTATGGGCATTCTCTTCAGAATCAACTGACTACACAACCTTTTATTGAGGTAGCCTCTGTTGTGCTGCTGTCATGCAGTATTGGTTATAGGCGATGATTGTTTTATGAATTCAACAGATTAGGCGCTGCACTCGCTAAAAGTTATTGCATGTAAGTTTGCCGTCCCTGTGGTGAGCTTGAGTACTTAAACTGGCTACATTGGTAGGAGCCTATGTCCCATGTACCTCTATGCATTCGGTTGCTGGTTCGCGTACCGACGGCGACTATTCAGAGAATTAAATCTCGAGCTAGCATGGTCTGTAGGCTACATTAGGACCTTAAATGGGGTGGCACCCATTCAAACAAGCAGTGGTGATAGTGAATATCACCTAATCAATCATGTTGTTGACAAATGAGTAGGGTCAAAGTCATATGGTTGCTGTTGTAGAAAAATATGTACATTTACATTAAAAAACTAACATGGGATAGCTTTTATGGTGCCAGTGAATAATGCATAGGGCATCAAGCAATGATGCATCAGAAGTCCGGAGATGTACAGACAGTCATTGAAGTCTTAAGAAGTCTTGGATGTGACTTGGGTAAATTCTGTCATGGCACGTTTTCACTGGAAGCAATTGTAACCTGATTTTCATAGTGCTGTTGCGATAAGCATGCTGCTTGTTCGATATCTTTGATTTTGTGCTTGCTTATTTGTGCATGCTTCGTACTATGTAAATACTGGCCTGATGGTAAGATGCTTCCTGTATAAAAACAGACTTTTTCCAAAGTACATCTTATATAATTTGCCAGGATGATCAGCTCTTGCAGGTTCAGAAAACCTTGATTAGACAAATTTTCTTTTCAATAATATAAGAAATCTTTAGCATTATTGGTTGTTGATTTGCATGTAGCTTTGATATCGCAAATTTGGATAAAATATTGCGGGTAAAATATTGCCGTGTGATGAATTGCAAACTAATGCACAGTGTGTAATCTTTAAGCAGAATGTTGAACTGGCAATAATCCTACGTAAACGGAAGTGGTTTCTCAGAATTATCCTTGTGTAATGTTATTCTGTTAATGTTGTTAACTATGGCAGATGGGTCGAGGAATTTCTCGGGTTTGGTGGAACATCTTCATTTGTCTCTCTTTTTACCTCAGTTGGTGGATTGCTAATGAGTTGCCTATTTCTTGTGTGTTCATACCATGGCCTGCATTTGTTTGCCAAAGAACAAGTGGTCGTGAACAAAAGTCGTGGCACATTGATTCATGATGTACATTTATGTCGGAATATGTCACATTCTGTGGAGCCGTAATGTGTCTCGCAGTGGTGTAACGATGCAGCCTTTGTTGGTGGATTCCATCACTTTTGGCAGTGTTTGTATACCTAGAATGTACTGATGCAAGAGACAACTGCAGGGCTTAAAGCGATCGTTACGACTTACAGCCCCATCCAGCTGCTATGCACGCTTCTCAGTTTGTTGCTATGCACGTCTTCCATGATTCAGAAGGTGCCTCACTGTAGCTAACTTCTTCAGCACTGTGGACTGTAATGCTTGGAAATCATTATGAAATAATTTATGTTCGCAGCTGTCTGTAGCTAAAGTTTGGCAGATCAAAACGTTCAGATTGAACGGAAGTCATCAGTTATTTGACTAAAGATTCGCCTCGATTGTCTCACGAAGCACTATATAACATTACAGCTGTGGAATACTTTAGACGTTATACATATAATACTGTACCGTGTGGACTCATTTATGCGGTCTATGCACCATTCTGCTCAACGCAAAATCATGTTTTGTCCCTACAGCTGTTAACTTAACATGCTCTGTTTAAAGCAGCGGTTTTCAAACTTCAATTCTATTGTACCACCAGGTAAAATAATCGAATGTTGGCGTACCACCAGCAAAGGTCAGATCAAAAACAACAGACGAGCGCGAAGTCCACATGCAATTAATTATTAAAGGGTACATCTTGCGAGGTCTGGGGTGGGTATTGTAGTCGTAGGTAGACAAATTAAAAAAACACAAAACAATTTGAAGAAAGGAAGCACTTGGTGGACCATAAAATCATAGAAAATAAATTTAAATTTAAAAAAATGTGCATATGACTTGGCGACACCTGGCATTACCACTAGTGGTGCGCTTACCACCGTTTGAAAACTGCTTGTTTTAAGCACTGTACTTGACCTGCAGTATGGCGCTAAATATTGACTTTTTCAGCATTGTCCCTTGTAATACATACAGTCAGGTGTCAATGCTATATCAAAGGCATTGACCCCAATGACCGCAGAGTCCACACTATACATTTATATATGGGATGTATATGTAAGCATTAATATACATGTAGGTATGAAATGTGTATGTAAACATATATAAAAGATGTATCTGTACGTATATTGTGCTGTTTCTTTGTGTGTGTTGGTGAACAGTGGGCTTTTGAGGCCAGTTTGTTTTGCACTATGCTTCCTGTCCAGTATGCATTGGGATTGCCTTTTGTTGGTTCGTAGAAGACGTTATGGAAGTGGCCAGACGTGTGCTGGAGATGGTGCTAACAAACTTGGTTCTCTTACTCACGGGCTGGTACTTTGGCTGTTGGCATCTTGCAGGGAAACTTGAAGCATATAGTTGGGGGCAGAGGAATTCTTTACGAGTGCTATGTAGGGCAGTGCTACTCAAATTGTGGTTCGCGGCCCGGTACCAGTTTGCAGTTGGCTGGTGACCATGCGTCAGAAAGATGGTCAGAATTACAATTTTGAACGTACTCAATAAATATTAAAATATATACACTGTAAAGCATAAAGCATGAGAACACGACATTCATGTTCATATATGATAAACAGTTTTTAAAATGCAACAATAGAACAGCCCACAACAGAATCATACCTATGGCAGACTCTCTATCTCGTAAAACATTTGTCACACGGATGCTTTATACTTAAATTTATTTTTATATGTACACCAAAATGCAGTTAGCAGTTGTCTTATCAATAAAGGATATACTTTACTTAACAATAACAAAAGTATTGTTGTAATTAACAGTGACAGTATTCAGAAATCTTAATTTTAAATAATCTGTCGTGTATGTAAGTTGATGTTGAAAAGCACCAGTCCGTGATGAGTCCAGTAAAACAATTACCAGTTCACGGCATCAGAAAATTTGAGAAGCACTGGTTTGGGTTTTTCTGTGAATGGAGACAGATTTAGGGTGTTCTTGTCCGTCTTTGTGTTCTGTAAATTGTTTCCCTGATATGAGCTCAGCAGGATATTTTAGGGTTTGACTAGATTGCAAATAAACCTGGACTTGGGAGGGGAACAGGCTTTTCACCTTTGTGATGCAGGTTCGAAACCTGGGCACATGACGTGAAGTGAAGGTGTATCACATTATCTAGTAATTCTAGATGTTAATGTGAGTGGGTGTAAGTTGTCTTGCAGTAGAGCACTATGACAGGAGCCCAGAGCAAAACATTGATGTGATAAAACAGTGCAATTCTATTGCACCACTATCACCTTTAGTGTCTTACTTCTTACAAGTGTCCACTTGCTGTGGCTGTGTTACCATACAGTTTGAAAGTAATGGCCACACTACTACCTAATTAACAAATATTGAATTTCATTGCAATACGCTACCGGTACCTTCGTACCATTACGATATGTGTGGTGTAGATTTCTTGTGACAGATGGGATTGCCTACATTGTTCCGTTTATAGTTGCACTATTATTCGACACATGACTAAGGTCAACAGGTCACCAGAAACATTGTTTGTCTTTAAATATGAAGTTGCCCATGTTGACTTCATACGGCTGGAAGTTACTTTTGAATTACAGGATAGGGTTTAATGTTTCAGTTCAGGAAGGTATTTGTGTTTGAACTTTGAAGTTTTGTATCAATGACGCTATTGGGCTTGAAGTCTCCTGATTGGGCTTTGTGTGGAAAACTGACGGACATTTCTGATTTATAGGTTCATTCCATCTGCCAGATTTATCTTTTACCAAATTTTTATTTAAAAGTGTAAGTTTTAACTAAGCTGTGTCTTTTGTTGGTTTTTAAATTTTAGTGCCACTTAAAGCAGCTATTTTAGATTTTCATAAGTTTGGTGTTTGAATTTTTGAATACATTTGTTTCAGGATTTTGTAGTCATATAAGGTTTTGGTTTAAGAACTGGAAACGTTGAATTTCAGTGCCGAATTGCAGAATTTTGTGTAAAAATTTGGAGCCAGTGATTTAAGTTATATGCATGTTTTCATTTTGAAATGACCTCGAGAAACAGATTTGAGCCAGTTGTGTAATAATAAATGAAGTTGTGATTTATGCCATGATTTTAAAAACAATGTCAGTTTGTGAAGTAAGCCAGCCACTGTGACAGTCTACAGGTTCAAGTCTGCCAAGATTTGGTCACTACGCTTATTTAGGCATCTTGAGCAAGTCTGTAATGCTGAAGTATTTGGTATGATGCTTTGCCGCTGTTAGAGAGGGGTGCTTCGTAAAACGATGAAATAAATGAAAAAGATTTTGTATGCCATTAAGAAGTGCCTTACTGTTAAGCATGCATGCATTGAATCCCACTTGCGTTGTATATCTTGTGTATAGCTTACTGATCTATATCTAGTTTTCAGGATGTCTGTGGAATTTAACGGTGGAGAAATCGTGAACTGTTTGGTTGTATTTGCGCTTAACGTTTCGTCTTCAGCGGACAATGTCATTTTAGGCAATGACGTCAGTCTAACGTTTTTCAGAATTATTTTCTTAATCGTCCGTCGATTTTTCTGTGAACTGTTTTGGCAAGAACTGTGTAAACACGAAGCAATGTCTTTGTAACGATTGAACCGTTTGAATCTTTCTCATCGCGTCCTATCGCTGTAATCTTCTTCTACTCTGTTGTTTGGAAACTGATCGGCGATGTATTCGTTCGTGTCTTCCCTCGGTCATTCATTCATTCAGTCACACTCGGCTGTTTAAGTCCCTGCGAGCGATGGAAGAGTTCTGTTGGTCCATTTCTGTTTTCCGGTGGTAGTCGAATCGTTTGGATAAGGGTGGCCTTGTTGTGTCTCTGCTAATCGCCCTCGTATTTGTTCGATTGAGATTAAAAAGCTCTGCTAAACATGACTTGTCATTTCATGCGAGGCGTAATGTTTGGAGGCGGGTAGGCCTACTCACGCAAAAGTTGGATGTTCAGAGAAGAGTGAGGTTGCCACACGACTCCGTGTAGCGACGGTGGCATATTGGGCCATCCATTTAATACGTACGCAGAAATCGGGGAAAAATTGACCCTCTGTCTGTGCGTGCGTTTACTTTTTGCACAGCCCCCCCCCACCTGCGTACGTACGCTTGACACGCACCCCGAATCCTATAGAACAGTCTATGTTCTGACTATCCATGTGAATATTTAAAAACTTAATATAACTCGGTTAACTAGTCTAGAGCTATATAATAAGTGGGTGGACTGAACATCTGCTGTACTAATAATAGACCAATGTACAGTTAGTGTTTAAAGCAACAGCACCAACAAGCACCCGGGCGTCAGAAATCTTGGACCAGCGGCAATCTGCCGTTTTAATAGACCAGACTTGAGGATGTGTAATCTAGTCAGGTACCAGCATACAAGTGTGTTTGATACCTATGCTATAATAGCCCTAATTCTTTCTGCCTATAGTAATTGTCTGATTGCCGGACTGTGACTCGTTTGAAGAAAGGCCAATACATGTATAGATAAAGTATTATCGAGGGTTACATCCCCGTTTCCTATGCGTAGGCTACGTACATTAGCAGATACATTTGGGTTACCCCTCCCTCCTCCGTACGTAGGCCTACTTAATTGATGGTATCTTTGCAAGCCTGCAACATCTGCGCTCGCTATCAAACGGATACTCTGAAAGAGCCGTTACTGACCCACCCGGCCCCATCCTGCCCATGGAATAAAGTTGGCATCGACTGATGATCGACATACTCAATTATTCATGCATCAGGCCTATCTGATAACAGTTTCTGAAAGCGTAATTCTTCAATTATTCGTGTAATTAAAATTATGGCTGAGGTCTCGAAGTTAAAAATTGTAGCGTATGCCTATTATAAAATCTACGTTATTTTCAACCATCCGAAAACCGGTGTTAAGCAGCATAAGGCAACTTGCAGTCATTGCTGTACGACTCCAACTATAGTTGAAAAGTTGACACAACGTCAAACTGTACAAGACAATCTACACCGAATGCACACAACATAATGAGTTGTACTTTTTACTGTTATCGTGCAGATGACAAATTATTAATGACGTTGATTAAGCATTGGTAAAACTCCATTAATTCTTTCAACATAAATTGTGCTGCTACTTTTCTATGCCATTTATATTGCGTGTTTCAGTGTATTTTGGTTTAGAAGGACTTGGACTCGGACTTGGACTCGATCTCTTGTGACTCGGACTCGGACTCGAGCAGCTCTGGACTCGGACTCGACTCGGACTTAGGTGGACTCGGACTTGACTCGGACTCGGCTTAGGTGGACTCGACTACATCACTGCTAGGTAGACTTGGTTATAGTAGGAACGAGAAGGGTTTGCAAACCTAGGCTTTGAGTAAGGAGGTTGGGATTGAGTCAAGGTAGCACTGTTTGTTTTGAGAGGCTTGAATGATGGTAGTGATTTCTGCTTTAGTAGGAGGCTCAAGCAGGTTAAAAGATGCATAGGTGGCAAAGCTGTGTCATTGGGATCGCCTGGGGAAGGGCCAGTTTGCGTAGAGGTTGATTTTGATAAGATTGCGACTACTGGATGAATTTGAGTGAACAAGAGATGATAGGTAACGTTTTTGGCTTATAGAAGTTGGCTGTGGTATCTATCTATTTGTCAAGGTTTTAAGTCGATGAAATGTCGTCATACATGCATATTATACACACATGTACATACATACATACATGTATATGCACATATGCTTGTCTGCATATATCATCTAGGAATGTATGTAATTAATAATTTGTAGGTACTAAGGCCTATATATAGGAAAGACTGGTGATGTTTATGATGCTTTTCAAGAACTTTTGAAAAGACCTCAAGGGGCCGTTCACATATTATATAACGCAAAAAATCTCAATTTTTTGCCTACCCCCCACCCCTAATAACGTTACATAACAGCAGCTGTGACCCCCCACCCCTATATTATATAACAGATATGCTTCCTACCCCCCTCCCCCAGTCTATAAGCACATTCAAAGACATACAGTGGACCTTATTGTATTACACAACTGGAAACTTTCATTATTATTATTATCATACTGTCAAGTTGATATTGTCGAGGATTTATAACAATACAATGTTAGTTAATAGCACTTTAATAGTGACTGGATTATGTTAAAAGTTTGTAGGCCTACTGTATTAAATGTAGTTACTAGACTAATGCAAATTAGCAAATTAATCGTTTAATACTAGAAATGCAAGATGCATTAATAAAGCTAACTAATACAGCATGAAGAAGTGTAGCAGACATTTAAAAGTTTTCAAACCATATTAAAACACTTTACAATTTATAGAACATAATTAGTCCAGTCAGTCCCATGGCAGCTGTAGTTCATCATTTATCACCTCATTCGCTCATTCATCACCTCATTTAAGCTGCCGTAACTTACAACACCACTATTCTAATTATCTTATTTTCAACTTGTAGCTGTCAGAACTGAGTCAATGGTATAATAACCAATTAATTCATGGCTAACTCTCAGAGCTATTAAAGACAATTTTGTTACCTTATACTTGTCACAAGTTGCGACCTGTCAGTGTGATACTTTGAATATTAAACGAAATTTATTGATTTCTTGATTGAGAATGCGTCCTAAATGAACAATATGGCCACCCTCGAATAGTTTGAAATAGAGCGCTGCTACCTACCAGCTAGCCACATCCCATATTATGCAAAGCACTGAGTGAGTAAGTAACTAAAACACAATTAGTAATGAAGAATATTTATTAAAATATTACAGTGAAAGTCCAATGGTCAGACAAACAAGCAAAATAGCATAAGCTGAAAAAGTTTGTTATATAACGAAACCTTGAACCTACCCCACCCACCATAAACCTATAACGCTAACAAAACAGGAACCCACCCACCTACCCCTTGAGCGTTATATAATATGTGAACGGCCCCCAAACATATGGTAGGCTAACGGTTATATATATCGGAGAAATGTTAGACTACATAACAACGTAAGACTATGACTAGGCCTACTCTTTTGGACAACCCCTCTGATTAGACGCAGCGCTCGTGAATAAGCTGGTGCCCTGCGCTTGGCTTTCGAGTGGCTCTTTAGAAGTGTGGAGATTACGATTACGATTACGATGATTGTGTCAGTGTGTGCTCTTCGTTTTCTTTCTACGTCTGTCTGTGTGTAGGTAGATGTGTCAGTCTATCCATATGTTGTGAGTCACAGAAGACGATGATGCATAATACATTATTACAGATGTTTACATAACAGAACTTGGACTAACATTGAGACTACACTGGACGAGACAAATGACCTAGGACAATGGAGGTTATTTTATTCGTATATACACATCGCCGCCACATGACTAGCGTCAGGAGCTGATGATGACATTGATACCATAATTGAAGTCTGAAGGTTGCCCATTCTGCGAACTGTAGATATGTAGGCCGGTACCCCGTCAGAACGGCCCAGGACAAATCGGCCCCGACAAAACGGCCCCGACAATTGGGCCCCGACAAAACGGCCCCGACAAAACGGCCCCGTCAAAATGGCCTCGACAAAACAGCCCCGTCAAATCGGCCCCGTCAAATCGGCCCCCGTCAAATCGGCCCCGTCAAATCGGCCCCAGTCATATCGGCCCCAGTCATATCGGCCCCATACAAAATATCCAATGTTGCAAGTAGGCCTACTTTTAAGCTTAAGCTGACAAACTATGTTGAAATGACTCAAACGACTGAAACGAGGTTACGAGGCCTCAAGCGACGGTTCAGCTGGGCAATGGATTGCGGGGACCATAGTCTAATGCTAAAGGTTGGCGTATTTAATCATATAAATGCTTTCAATGACAACTATCATAGAACCAACTTCTATTTACGCAACGAATTATCTTCTTATACTATAATTCTTAAAGTTTGTCCTTCCGTATGTATGTATGTATGTTTGCAATGCATCGCTGTCCGGCTAAAGGCTCCGAAACGGAACGGTTTAGCGAGTTGAAAAAATTTACAAAGCATTATTACGCAACGTCTAGGTCAACGCGACTATTTTCAGTTCGCAATTTTATTTAAACGCCGATATATGGCCATTTTAAATTTAACTTTTCAGCGAGCTTATTTCAATACCGCCCATAGTAAGGCCATTTGTTCACGTCACGCATGCTTAATAAGCAATCTTACGTCACACGGAGCATCTAGCAACCAATCAGAAGTCGCCACGGGCGAATTTCTAGGTCAGCGCAACCATTTACAGATTTGGTGACCTAATTACACTAAGCTCACATTTTTTGCAACCACGGCCATTGCCGATTTTCTAGGTCAAAGCAACTCGAAACTTACTTTAGCTATTCGAATTTCTATCTCATCCCAATTACTTTCAGCTCATAATTTGCTTTCAATTCCGATTTATGGACATTATAAGCATGCCCATTTGTCCACGTCACTAAAATTAATATGCAATCTTAAATTACGTCACGCGGCTAAATATGCAATCTTACGTCACGCTTGCCAACGGCAAATAATACGCCTATTATAATTTAGAAATAACCCGTGTAGTACGGGGAACAAAATAATACGCCTATTTCAGGTAGAGATAAACCGTAAAGAACGGGGAACAAAATAATAATATTGCCTATAATTATAAGGTAGAGATAACCCGTGCAGTACACGGGCAAAGCAACTATGTTCACCTCTAAATATCGTTTCCATTCAGATATATGGACATTTTTTTAAATATTTGAAGCCCATCAGCAAATATAGTAAGTAAGTAGCCTTTATTTGCAGCCGTTAAAAATTACGCCTGGGGAAAAACCCGGGCGAACGCCGGGTAAAAATTGCTAGTATACTATAATTCTTAAAGTTTGTCCTTCCGTATGTATGTATGTATGTTTGCAATGCATCGCTGTCCGGCTAAAGGCTCCGAAACGGAACGGTTTAGCGAGTTGAAAAAATTTACAAAGCATTATTACGCAACGTCTAGGTCAACGCGACTATTTTCAGTTCGCAATTTTATTTAAACGCCGATATATGGCCATTTTAAATTTAACTTTTCAGCGAGCTTATTTCAATACCGCCCATAGTAAGGCCATTTGTTCACGTCACGCATGCTTAATAAGCAATCTTACGTCACACGGAGCATCTAGCAACCAATCAGAAGTCGCCACGGGCGAATTTCTAGGTCAGCGCAACCATTTACAGATTTGGTGACCTAATTACACTAAGCTCACATTTTTTGCAACCACGGCCATTGCCGATTTTCTAGGTCAAAGCAACTCGAAACTTACTTTAGCTATTCGAATTTCTATCTCATCCCAATTACTTTCAGCTCATAATTTGCTTTCAATTCCGATTTATGGACATTATAAGCATGCCCATTTGTCCACGTCACTAAAATTAATATGCAATCTTAAATTACGTCACGCGGCTAAATATGCAATCTTACGTCACGCTGGCCAACGGCAAATAATACGCCTATTATAATTTAGAAATAACCCGTGTAGTACGGGGAACAAAATAATACGCCTATTTCAGGTAGAGATAAACCGTAAAGAACGAGGAACAAAATAATAATATTGCCTATAATTATAAGGTAGAGATAACCCGTGCAGTACACGGGCAAAGCAACTATGTTCACCTCTAAATATCGTTTCCATTCAGATATATGGACATTTTTTAAATATTTGAAGCCCATCAGCAAATATAGTAAGTAAGTAGCCTTTATTTGCAGCCGTTAAAAATTACGCCTGGGGAAAACCCGGGCGAACGCCGGGTAAAAATTGCTATTTTTCATAAATCCAACTTCCATTTTAACGCCAACATTATTTTCAGCAATTCAACTTCCACTTTAAACTGACCACATAAAATAATTTGGCAACGTAAACAACCGTACGGTTTTACCAATCCGAGTTCTGTTTACGCAAATAATTCTTTTCATCAATCCAACTTAAAAGTACTTAGGACATGGAATATTTTGTGAGGGGCCGGTGTGACTGAGGCCGATATGACCGGGGGCCGATATGACGGGGGCCGATTTGACGGGGGCCGATATGACGGGGGCCGATTTGACGGGGGCCGATTTGACGGGGCTGTTTTGTCGAGGCCATTTTGACGGGGGCCGTTTTGTCGGGGCCGTTTTGTCGGGGCCCAATTGTCGGGGCCGTTTTGTCGGGGCCGTTTTGTCCTGGGCCGTTCTGACGGGTCACCATGTAGGCCTATACCGGCTTTAACGAGGAAGTTATGTTTCGTTCAAAAGGGACGTTAGGGCAGAAATTCTTCAGTGCAAGAGTTGTAGATTTGTGGAATAGTTTGGATGATAATAGGCCTACTGTCTCAGTGGACACTATCACAGCTTTTAAGAAGAAGCTAGGAAAATGGGCTATTAATCATGTTCCAGGTTAATTGCAGTGGTTCTAACACAGACTAAACGTCTTCTGAACCACTTAAAACCCTTGTTATGTTATGTTATGTTATGTTATGTTATGTTATGATATGTTGTTTGACCGATGAACCGGATTCCAATGTAGGCTACTGTTGTCGGCAAGGTACCGGCATTCGACGAGGAAGCTGAGGGGCATGGAGATTTCTTTGTTTTAGCGATAACCGGATCATAGGTTCTTGATGTGACACTCTGAAAGAATCGGGTTCTCCCTTCATATTAATAATATATGCTGCAGAGCTCAACAGTCCTTTTTGCATTGCATGCCCTGGTGGTACATGGACTTACTGGTAATCGTCTATATGATGTAGTGCGCTCTACCATTGTTGCGCAAATGGCCTACTTCTCTCCTGTTTGGTGGGGAATCGCTAATATTTTGGGCAAGCGAGAACGGCTAAACTCTTGATTAAAAAAACTGATAGAGCATGGTTTTTTGCCCTGCCACTCCCCTACATTCGATGAGATGTGCGTCAAAGCTGACAGCGCTCTATTTGCCATTATATTGGCTGACCCTGGGTATGTCCTCCATGGCTTTCTCCCTCCAGTTCATGAATCACAATAATCTACGGCCACGTCCTCACAACCGTGAAGTTCCACGTTCCGATCTCGTCACTAGAAAGGGATTCATTCGTTTTATTTTTGTAGTTGTTACAAATACATGTATAAGCCTATAATCTTCTACGGCGCTGATGTTTAATGCCAGAGATATGACGCAAAATCAAAACCTAAAATCAGGCAATTTCCTGATGTTGAATTACGCAGAGAATGGAGCTATTAATTAGAAAAGCTTCCATCTCACAATGACTCGATGAATAACAATTAATAATTTATGTAATATAGGCCTATCTCTCAGTCACAAGAGAAAGGTCAAGACTGCAGTTCATCTGCAAACGTAGCAGTTGGTTTAGTTACTTTAGTCTGACCTTATCAGTGTTTCATTAGTGCGCCATCAGAGCTGTGAGAGATTCTCAAAATGCGCTCCATAAAGACCCACATACATACATACATACATACATACATACATACATACATACATACATACATACATACATACATACATACATACATACATACATACATACATACATACATACATACATACATACATACATACATACATAAATACATACATAAATACATACATACATACATATATACATACATACATACATACATGCATACATACATACATACATACATACAAACATACATGCATACATATTACATATATACATACATAAGCTTACATACAATGCATGTACATGCATGACAGTACAATGCGCTTAATGTTTTTTATGTAGGTGCACTTGTGCGTAAAAATACGCTCTATAAATGCCTAGATACATACATACATACAGCATACATACATACATACATACATACATACATACATACATACATACATACATACATACATACATACATACATACATACATACATACATACATACATACATGACAGACCAATTCGCTTTGTGTTTTTGGTCTGTCCAGTCTGTGTGTATTGCCTATCACTTTGTTTGTCTGTGTGCTTGTGCTGAGGCCAACTAACCAAAACTCTACCAGTTGTTTATGTTCAACTCTAAGCATAAGTCGCTAGTCCATGAGTTGAATAGCGATCTGTTTCACAGTAGGCCTACAGCGCCATTGATTGATGCATATAATGCATAAAATATAACGCCGCTATAATAAGAGTTCTAAGGTTAAAGGTGAGCTGGGTGTGTGTGAGTAGGCCTGGATTTTGGAGTTCTACCACGGTTTTTCTTAAGGACGATGCAAAGAGACAGGACCATACCCACACCAGTGATGTGTGCCTCTGACGATTGAAAGTTATAGTCCTTCTTCCTTCGTTAATCAGTCGGTCTAGGCCTAGTTATTGTAATTGTAATTACAAATTTATATAGCGCCACTTAAGGAAAGACTCATGATCAGAGGCGCTCCCGATCTAACTCAATGAAACTACGATCGCACAGAATGATCCTTAAGCGCTTGTGGGAAAGAGTCAAAGAGAGGACGACGAGTGCATGTGGCAGGTTGTTAAGCACCTCATTGTTAGGCAACTTAGTTACAAATTAATTATATTATAGTTCTACGTTTATTTACCACAGGAGTAGAAAGCACAGAAGAAGAAAAAATAAGTGCCGACAGATGAAATGACAACTCAGATGACATGATTCATTGATTCACATCAATGATAAAAATCCACTTTTAATGGACGTTGGATTTGACATTATTGTTCCATTTTACAGCTGAGAGGGTCTTACCATACAAGTCAACAATAAGTGTAACTAATATCTTTCAGCTCTGAAACGCCTTTGCTAATGAGCTGAAGCTCTTTAATGTGCATGCATTAGATAAAATATAACATTCGAATTATGAACGGTTTTCGCGTTACAATGTCTTCCTTTTTAAGTTGCGGTTGTGTCAACTTGAACTTCTTTCTAATAAACGAATATTTGATGATGATAGGTATAATACGGTCATGCAGTCATGGGCACAGCGTAAATGCAAGTAACCAGAGTCTTGAGCACGTTGTCTCGTGGTCGACACACAAGCCACATACGGAGGAGAAGAAAGTGAAGGAGGAGATAGAGGAGGAAAGGTTGCTTCACCTCTATGTGAGAAGATGTCGGATAAAATGCATGGTTTTACCGAACGCAATTTCTATTCACATAGAGTCATAGAGGTACAGTTGGTGCAGGCTTACCGAGATATTGGATCTGTCGAGGCCAGTAAATGCGTAGGCAGTTGGAGGTTAAGACTTGGCCGGTGAAGTAAATGCTAGGAGTAGGGCATTGTGCGAGCACCCATATCCTTAAAGCCCATACGAATTAATCTCAAGCAAGGGCCCCACCTTTTCGTTGACCTGGTCACGCCTCTGTATGCAAATTCGGTCGGGTAATAATTATTGTCTCCGTTGGCTTATTTCACTCAGAGATCCTCATTCAATTAACCCCGTTGCGCAAAACAAGGTTTGTCGAAAGGCTTTGTCCTTGAATGACAGTCAAAACGTCAGCGAAAATCCGTTTACTCAATTGCTAGCTTCTGGCCTTCATAAGTGCGTCATTTAGGCTGCAGATTCTGGCCAATTTAGGCCAGTTTAGTCCCACGCACAGTGTATTTATCTAGCTCTGCTTAAATAGGGGACTATAGCGTAGACAAGTCACTCAGACGTCTTGAGAGCTGTAGGCCTATGCGAACAGTGAGTATTGTTCAAAGTAATTTCTGCCGATGTCAACGGCCTTTGTAGTCATAAACGTTGTTAAACTCTGGATCTCCTCAGATGTCTTAATATGCAACAGAAAATTCATTCATAATAACTTATATACTACGAGTATTTGTTATAACTTGTATGCAGTTAAATTTCATTTTCTCTTTGCCAGGTCGGACCTTTTGAAACTCAAACGGCTTCTTCTTTTCTTTTGAATGGGTGAGTATAAACTTAACGTAACTTACTAAGTTAGTTAGCCTATTATAAGTTAATATCAGCTGCAGAGTAGGCCTTTTCCAAAAGCACTGAAAATTTACAATTTTTAACGACTTGAAAAACTGCTCTATCAATTGAAGAAATGGAAGTTTATAAGGCATTAACTTCGAGTAGGCCTATGACTTTGTACTTCACAATGTCACCAATATTCGTCAAACAATAATGTTAGTAACATTGTGAAGTCTGTTTCGACACTTCTAAGTAAATGGTGTTTTTCGGACGCTATAGATTCTTTGTTGCCAATGCATTGTATATAATTTCGAATTGACGTCAACGACCTTTGATGTCATATGACGACGTTACACTTTGGAATAAAAAGTATGAGACAGTATAATAATCATATCTATTATTATTATTATTATCATCATCAGCAGCACCAGCAGCATCAGCAGCTGCAGCATCATGCATTTGTAAAGCGCCACTATATAATGACCAAGCATCAATCGATGGCGCTGAGCAATTGTGAGTGAAGGGCTTGATCAATGTCCCTACACATTACAATCTCCGGGAAGGCTCGAACCCGTACTCTCCGGGCGCAGTGCGAGGTTTTAGGAGTGACCATCGGCTCTGATCTTAGCATGGGTTTGCACCTCGATGACGTCCTATCATAGTTGTTAAAAACGGTAAAATCAAAATAAAAACGGAAAAAACGTCGTTTTATTAAAAAAATGAAAAACGGAAAAAACGAGAAAACAACGGAAAAGAAAATAATTTGACTATGCTGCATCTTTTAGGCTACGGCATTTCAAAATTAAAAACCATGTTTAAAAAAATTAGTTGTAATCAGCAAATAGCCTAACATAACTTTATTAGTAAACACCAAGTAACATTAATCTACAACAATTATTTTCTTTTTCATAAGTTTGGTTTAATAAGAAATTGAGAAATTAAAAATATTGAAATCTTTTCAAATTTCAATTGTATACATAATTCCACATAAGCAATTAAAAACTAAACTTTGTAAATATAGAGTGTAGTGTGGCGTTTTTGCCAGGGACCACCCTCCGGTTTTTGGGTCCACCCTCCGGTTTTTGGGACCACCCTCGATTTTCTGGGTCTCCCCGTTTTGGACCACCCTCCTTGGGCTGCGGCCGGCTTGGTTCTTTGCCCGTGGTGTATTGGCCTATGCTTGGCAACTCCTAGGCTTGGTTCCTGATAGGCTTGGCGACCTTAGGCTTGGCAACCCGTAGGCTTGGCAACTTCATAGGCTTGGCAACCCGTGGGCTTGGTTCCTGATAGGCTTGGCGACCCGTAGGCTTGGCAACTTCATAGGCTTGGCAACCCGTGGGCTTGGTTCCTGATAGGCTTGGCGACCTTAGGCTTGGCAACTCCTGGGCTTGGCGACCATAGGCTTGGCAACCCCTAGGCTTGGCAACTTCTAGGCTTGGCAACCTAGGCTTGGCAACTCCCTAGGCTTGGCGACTTAGGCTTGGCAACCTGCTAGGCTTGGCAACCTAGCCTTGGTTCTGGAGTCCTACCCCTGCCCCAGCTGGGTATATATAGAGGGCGCTCTTGTGTAGTAGGTGTGTTCTGAGGTCTTTGTTGTGAGTCTTGTATGTTGTGGATCTGAAGTGGTGTGAATAAAGATCGTCGATTGAACTCTGGTGTTTGATTCCTTCGGTGGGTGACATTGACCGCTACAGCTCGTCGACTGGCAGATGCTGAAGTCCTTCGATAGACGACGGAGGCCGGACTAACGCTCCCATCCTGAGCGACACGCGCCTTACATTCGCATCCTGAGACGTGAAACCCCGTTTAACGTTACATTGGTACCAGAGCCAGTGGGGTTTTGACGGAGATTCCTGCCGCCGACGACGCTGAATCGACCGAAGATGTTTCCAGGAGACGACGACGATACGATAGCCTACCCGATGCCAAGTCTGATCCGCACGCCTGCCGAGACGTCGACGCCAGCCGCGAGGAGAGCGATGATGGACCGAAGCCGCCTGTTGGCCGAGATCGACTTCGATGACCCAGGGCAGGTGAGATCGAGCTTCCGCGAAGACAAGGAAGAAGAGATGACCGTGAAGCCGGAGAGAACGAGCTTCCGAGGAAAGACGGGCGATTCGACGATGGAAAAGACGAAATTGAAACCGAATTTCCGCGAAGAGACTGAAAGACCGAACGCACCGGGGACTTCGACGCCGAATCTGCTGGAAAATGTCAGTGACTTGCTGCGAAGCCGCCCGACGCCGATGAAACCAGGCAAGTTCGATGGGACGGGCTCGTTGGAGTCATTCCTAGTGCAGTTCGAGGTCTGCGCAAGGCACAACAAGTGGACGGCCGCGGACCGGGTCGACTACTTGCGATGTTCGCTGGAGAAGGCCGCTACGCAACTTCTCTGGGACTTCGGCGCTCAACCGAGCGTAAGTTACGAAGAATTGGTCGAACGCCTTCGGCAGAGATACGGGACGGAAGGCCAGGCAGAAACCTTCCGCGCCCAGCTGTACTACCGCCGTCAACGCCCGGAAGAAAACCTGAGCGACCTGCTGCATGAGATCCGACGACTGGTTGTCTTAGCCTACCCGGTGCCTTCCAACGAGACGACGCAGATCATCGCGAAGGATGCCTTCCTGGAAGCGATGAGAGACCGGGAGCTCTCGCTCAAAGTACGCGAGCGAGAACCGAAGAACCTGGACGAGGCATACCGGACCGCACTGCGTCTGGAGGCCTATCAACGGACAAACGATGCCGATGATCGCCGCAGACAGCCGAACCGAGTGCGAGGGACGCAAGAAACCGATCTGAGCGCTCAGCTTCAGGCTCAGATGGACCGCTTCTTGAATACCCAGCGAGATGAGCAGCGAAAATGGCAGCAAGAAATGGAGAAAAGAATGGACGAGCAATTCCGCGTGCTACGCCGAAGCCCTCCGACGACCGACGAACCGAGTCATGAAATCCGACCTGAGCGAGACCGCCCAGGCCCTCCGGAGAATCAGCGACGCGAAATGACCTGCTTCAACTGCGGACGAGCCGGTCACATGGCCCGTAACTGCCGACGAGATCGCCGATACCAGAATCGCCAGACCGCGACGACCGAGCCCGATGCTTCGATGCCACCGGACCCGGTGGTGATGAACCATACGACGCGCCCAAGAATGCCGGACCGTGCTACGAACAACGCAGTCTACATCCGCGGTGAGATCAACGGACGACCGCAGCTATGCCTGATCGACACTGGATCGGAAGTCAGCCTGGTGCCTTCATCTACTGTCGACGGGTTAGAACTTCGCTCTTGCAATCGCGTTTTGATGGCTGCTAATGGGTCCGACATAAATGTCCTGGGTGAGGTGCGGGTGCCCATTAAGATTACGAACGGGTTTTATATTCACACTTCCTTCCTGGTTTCTGATCAAATTTCTGAGCCCATGTTAGGTATGGACTGGCTGAGAGAACATCGCTGCCGCTTAGGCTTTGGTATGGGATCTTTATTTGTGGGACGCAGGCGTATTTCCCTGGTTAGGGGTAATGGATCTATTTGGTGCCGGCGCGTGATCGTCGCCGAGGAGGTGTTGGTTTCCCCTAAGTCCCAGAGGGATGTACCGGTCAAGACGATGTACGGTAATTTAACGACCGTAGCGCCAGCCTGGATGACGGAGGCTAAGGAAATCCAACCCGGGGTCCATCTGGCCCGCGTAGTTGTCGGTGACTACGCAAATGCTCGGGTAAGGGTGGTGAACTTGAGCGAAAATCCAGTCCGGTTGTCCAAGGATCGCCCCTTAGGAGAGTTGCACCCGGTAGAGGTAGAAATGTGCGAGACCAACCGTGAGGACGCGGTCGGCCAAGCTTCTGCTACTGATAAATTGTTAGCGGATTTGCCCGTAGAAGTGCCACTTGAGATACGGGAACGATTAGGCGCTTTGCTGGTGAAATATAACGATGTATTTTCCGCGAGTGATAGGGACATAGGCAGAACGTCGGTAAGCACGCATAGAATTGAGACGGGAGATGCGCGCCCAGTGAGACAGCCATTAAGACGACAGCAACCGCTGCCGCATAGGGTTACGGTCGAAGCAAAGTCGGATAGTATGTTGACTGAGGAGGTAATTGAACCAGCCGTAAGGAAAGCATGCAAGAAAGACAGATCATTAAAAGGTGACCTAAACTATTGGCGAGTGGTTGACAGGTTGTTCCTATTTGTGTTAATAATCATGGGTGGTCTTGTTGAGTGTGGGAAAGTTTTCCGACTTCCAGAGGTAATTAAGTCGAGGGCATTTATCTTTCCCCCTCATGGGAATAGATCGGTAGAACAATTTCCACGGACCTTAGTGGGGAGGGTAAACAGCAGCCATGAAAATGTGTTTGTTGAGGTTGTTTTACTCGTCGCCTCTCGACTCCGAAAGACGCGGAACTCCAAGCCATTTGTCGCGCACATCGACAAGCTGCGACCCAGCTCCGATGAGAACTTCGACGAGACGGGCGGGGCTGCCGCTCCGATCTCTGACGCGCCTGGCCAGAGAGCCGCGACGCCTCCCATCTCCGAGGTTGACGCCTTGGATCGACGACCGAAGCGGACGGTACGCGTACCGGCCCGCTACCGCTAGAGGCTTCCGATGTCCTCGAGCGACAGACGATGACGATGTTTTGCGCCTCCGCCGCGTGCTGCTGCCTGGCACCCCTCGTCGGCCCGGACTCTGACTCGGTCCCCTTCCTTCCCCCAGACGCCTTTTGTCTGGGGATGCGTTGAGCCCTCCGTCCTTGACGTTGAGAGACCATGGCTATTTCCCCCTTTTTTCCGCCAGACCCTTTTGTCTGTGAGTCCGTTGGGCCCTCCGTCCCTGACGTCGAGAGACTATGGCCATTTCTTTTTAATTGTTTAATTGTTTTGTGTCGCCGAGAAACGGCTTTAATTGTTGATTGCTTTTGATTTGTTTTTGATTGTTGGCCCGTTGGCCTCTGTGTTTAATTGTCTAGCGAGTTTTCTGGGCCGTTGGCCACTGCGATTGGACTTTTTAATTGTAGAGACTTTACCGGTCGCGAAGAACGCCCTTAGTTCGCTGGACAGGAGCTAGGACTTAGCCGTTTATTTGTTGCAGGACTTTAGTATGCGAGCCTTGGTCTTGGACTTTGTTCGGCCCGTTGGCCACACTGTTGTTCAATGATTGCCATGCGGGTGCCCGGTAGATATGGGGGCATATCTATCGTGGTGGGAGGAGGATGTGGCGTTTTTGCCAGGGACCACCCTCCGGTTTTTGGGACCACCCTCGGTTTTCTGGGTCTCCCCGTTTTGGACCACCCTCCTTGGGCTGCGGCCGGCTTGGTTCTTTGCCCGTGGTGTATTGGCCTAGGCTTGGCAACTCCCTAGGCTTGGTTCCTGATAGGCTTGGCGACCTTAGGCTTGGCAACCCGTAGGCTTGGCAACTTCATAGGCTTGGCAACCCGTGGGCTTGGTTCCTGATAGGCTTGGCGACCCGTAGGCTTGGCAACTTCATAGGCTTGGCAACCCGTGGGCTTGGTTCCTGATAGGCTTGGCGACCTTAGGCTTGGCAACTCCTGGGCTTGGCGACCATAGGCTTGGCAACCCCTAGGCTTGGCAACTTCTAGGCTTGGCAACCTAGGCTTGGCAACTCCCTAGGCTTGGCGACTTAGGCTTGGCAACCTGCTAGGCTTGGCAACCTAGCCTTGGTTCTGGAGTCCTACCCCTGCCCCAGCTGGGTATATATAGAGGGCGCTCTTGTGTAGTAGGTGTGTTCTGAGGTCTTTGTTGTGAGTCTTGTATGTTGTGGATCTGAAGTGGTGTGAATAAAGATCGTCGATTGAACTCTGGTGTTTGATTCCTTCGGTGGGTGACATTGACCGCTACAGCTCGTCGACTGGCAGATGCTGAAGTCCTTCGATAGACGACGGAGGCCGGACTAACGCTCCCATCCTGAGCGACACGCGCCTTACATTCGCATCCTGAGACGTGAAACCCCGTTTAACGTTACAGTAGCCTACTTAAAGTTCTGACTTACGGTATAGGCCTATAAGAACTTAATATGAAGTAATATCAATCAGTTTATTAGTCTATCAGTCAACAAGAGATACTGAGTACAAAGACAACATTTCGCATTTTGGATAACTTAGAAATTCAAATAACTTTAATAAAGTTTATTTCCTATAAGGTGCTGTTTATTTCTCAACTGATGACACTCAAGAGTGACTTAAATCAGATGAATCCTTGAAAGGACAGAGACAACGTAAGGGATATCAGACAAAATTAAGATTAAACAAACAATAACAGACAATAAATAAATAAATAAAGTTACATACAAAAAATAAAAAACGAAAAAAACTACGTTTTTGGAAAAAAAATAAAAAATAAAAAATGCTTTTTACAACTATGCGTCCTATAGTCTAGCGCATTATCCATGTATGCCCTCTGGGTTCTGCGCTCGCACGGCCTCTTGCCTCAAGCCAGCCAAGAGATGGCAAGAATGACAACAGTTGCATCACTCATGTATGCATCGCCGGCTTGGTGGGGGTACACCCTAGATCGGGACAGAGCTAGGATCGATCAGCTATTGAATAGGATGGAGTGGAGTGGCTTTCTCCGTCCTTCCGCCCAAAGTGCGGAGCAACTGGCCGGAGTGGCAGATGACCGCTTGTTAAGGGCAATTATTTCTTACCTTACCACGTGCTTAGAAGACATTTACCAGAGCCACGTCGCAACAATTGTAATCTCCTATCTCGGGCACTTGGGTTCCATTTGCCACTGAAGAGCGATCGTAAGTTTATACCACGCCTCCTTTAGCCAAACATGTATTAAATTGCCCGGGTCTTATGGCAGGCCGGTGGAGTCCCGGATGGATCCGTTGCCTCGATATTATTATAGTCGTTTAATTGCCAGACCAGATGACACATCGCAACTGGGTACAGTCAAGGGGAACTACAACTGAAATAGGAAGTTATATTTATAGCGCCATATTTCGCTTAAAGACTGTGAGCCAGATTTGACTGACTGTCGATATAGGATTCGGGGATAAAATTACGGGCGTCCTTTGCTGGCAGAGTGAAGTCATGCGACCTCTGACGGAGGATGTAATTGTGGCGTGTCAGCGGTGGAAACAAACTGCGCAGGACGTGGGTCTCATTAGGTAGGTAGGGAGGGAGGGATGGAGGGAGGGAGGTTGGGAGGGAGGGAGGCAGAGATGGACGGAGGCAAGGATGGAGGAACGGAGGGAGCCAGGGAGTGAAGGATGGTGGGAGAGGGAGTGAGGAAGGGACGGATGGACGGATGAACGGAGGGAGGGACGGAAGGAAAAACCGAGAGAGGCAGGGAGAGAGGCTGACGTCAATCACACATCACAACCTGACGACGCACCTGACAACGCATCTCTTCACATGTTCAAATTCTTTTCAACCGTCTTAGGACGGGCAAGCATCTAGTTATTATTATTATTATTATTATTATTATTATTATTATTATTATTACTATTATTATTATTATTATTATTATTATTATTATTATTATTATTATTATTATTATTATTATTATTATTATTATTGGTATTATTATTATTATTATTATAATTATTATTTTGCCCTGAGGTACTTCATTCCCCAGGGCTTAGATATTATATAAGGTGAAGCATCTGGAACGGCTACTCATCCATGTCGCTTAAGGGCTTAACAAACGTTGATTATGATTATTATTATCATTATTGTTGTTGTTCTTATTTTTATTTTTATTGTTATCGCTATCGTACCGTTATTATTATTATTATTATCATTATTATCATTATTATTGTTGTTTTATTTTTCATTTTTATTGTTATCGCTAACGTTACCGTTGCCGTTATTGTTATTGCTATTGTTATTATAGGTATTAATTAACAAACACATGTAGGCCTACTGAGTAATAATTATCAAGAAAGAGTGGTCAAGGTTGGTATGAGCTAGGCCTATAAGCTTTCTGTTGCACATTACTTGTCAACAAAAATTACTGCAGCTTTAACACTTGTTTTGTGTAATAAGTGAATTCCAATTCCAACTTCAGTGCTGGAGTGGTTCAAGGGTCGGGGGTTGAATCTGTCTCTTGGAAATTTCCAAGAGACAGACCATTGATGTCATGAAATTACTGGGGGTCAACCCCCGACCCTTGAACCACTCCAGCACTGATTAATGTAACCGCCGACAACCATGACCATAATTTTTATTGAACCATCAAGTAGCAGACAAACAGCATTAACATACTGTGATTACCGTAAAATTACCGTAAAATAGGTCAGGGAGCAATAGGAAAGGAAAACCCCTAAGAGGCCCCGCTTAAACGGGGCCATCCTTTCTTAGAGCGATAAACTAGCAGCAGGTTAGGTTCAGTTACATTTCGATTTCGGATAACTTAACTAGTTAATTAACTAGGCAATTGGTGCACACACGTCGTACTGATGACTGCGCTATATCAGATAGTCAAGCAGTTTACGTTTAAACAGTTAAATGTTGGCCGAACATCGTATCTCAGCAGGAGTACTATTACAGGTATTAGGTCCAGCACATTTGAGCGAAAACTTGCTGCAGTGCGGAAATAAATAGGTCTGTAGCTGCCTGAGGACCGTGCGTTATAAGGATTGATTTCAGATGTAGCAGTGAAGTAGGCCTAGTTATTAAAAGTAGTTGGTATATAGTTGCCTAGTTGCATATCTATACATAAACTCGTCAATTTATAGTATTGTAATTTGCTTAATTTTCAAAATACGCATTGTTTGTAGGTAAAGTCAGTGGGGAAAGATAAGAGCATGGTTTGATTGATGCAACGCCGACAACCGACGCTCAATCCATGCTTGAGAGTCAGTTGTCGGCGTTGAATCAGTCAGTGCAGGCGTGGTTCAGAGGTCGGGGTTGGTCCGTCGTCATTCATTGTCAATGCCTACGACCTCCATCCGGTTCACTCTTAGTACAAAATGGTGAAAGGTACGCCGACGACACGTACCTGCTGATTGAGGCATCTAAGCGCGACACGGTCCGTGGGTGTCATCCTGGGCCTCCCAGAACAACCTTAGGCTTAATCCGAAGAAGTCTCGAGAGATGTTGATCGTACACCGTGGTGTGCTGACCCTCCACCGCCGCTTTATGACGTGGTGAGGGTGGCCTCGATGAAGATTTTGGGAGTCACCATTAGTGAAGATCTCCGTGCCACCTTCCACGTCCGAGAGATCCTGGGTGCCTGTTCGGGCTCTCTCCATGCTCTGAGAGTGCTCAGGGCTCACGTCTGCTTAGTTGGCGGGGAGTGGCACAGGGTGTCAGAAAAATTACGGTTGCTAGACTGCTCTACGTTGCCCCACCTGGTGGGGTAACGCCTCTGCAGACCTGCCATGAAACGTAAATACAAGCTTCGCGCGAGACCACATGACCTTCTTTTGCCGGATAAGGACAACAGAAATTACATCTCGCCGGTTTTATACAAGTGCATTCCCTAGGCCTGCTTGCTATCTTTGTAATCCCCTAGTTGAACAATATTTAATTTACATCATAATCCTCTGTTTAGGCAAAATCTGCGGTGTATCAACCCGTGTTATTTAATAATAAACGAATATAGTATAGGGCCTACCCGGTAACAGACAAACCGCCATGGGCGTAGCAAGAAAAAATTTCGGAGGGAGTTTTAAGATTCCAGGGGGTTTCTATTGAAAATGGTCGCAAAAGTCCAGTTTTTTTTGGATTTTGTATGTAAAAGCATATAATTTTTTTTTTCGGAAACTTATTTCGGGGGTCTGAACCCGTAAAACCACTTCCTAAATACGCCCATGCAAACCGCGCCTCTGATTGGCATTTCTTGTGACTTCGCGCGCGTTAAAAATCTTCATAATAAAACTAGTCTTTCTGGCTGCACGTCACGATACGTGAATCTTTAAAAGTTACTAAAAAATACATAGTTTTGCTTAGTACCAGGCACTACACGTTTTGGCTGTGCACTTGCGCTGCAGACTTTTTAAGGCATGCTCTTTAAAACTTGGTAGTTTCTTTATTTGTTGTGTGTGGTGTCGTAAATATTATCCACAGGCTATTACCATTTCAGAATTGGTTCGTGGAGCAAGGAACATCGGAGTCATATAACTGCGCACAGTAGTCAATAAAAGGAAACAGTTTCAAAGCGTAACCTTTGAGGATGTCGTCAATGTCTGAATCTATTGACAGGATTGTTGAGAAGCAGGCGCCAATAATTATTGGCAATGGGATGGATGTAACGGATGCCTGGAATCCAGTTCCAGTTGATGCGGTTGTGGTCAACGGTGTCAATAAAGTGAACTCAACAGAACCAGCGCTGAAGGCAATTGTTCCAAATGGCGATTCAGGTGGTGGTGGAAACGAGGATGGTGTGGAGGGGTATAGTCGGCCCTTCTCATCCGAGGACACACTGACAGTGTTGGGTGTGTCGAAGGTGGAATCAGAGCTCCCGACGCAGATCGAAGAGGGACACGGGGCTGCGAGGTCTGTGACCGTCGTGCGTTGGGTCGTAATGGCCCTTCTCAGCCTCGGCTTCCTGACCTGCCTCGTGTCGAGCAAGATATCAGTACTGTCGATCGCCAGCCTGCTGAGGATCTACCGCAACGCCAGCAAACATGACAGGCATTCCAACTCCAGTGTGAAGAAGTCCTTCTACTCCGATCTTCGAGTGTCAGGGACTTGGGTCGATTATGGGATCGAGTCATGTGTTCTTTGGATGCTGATCGTTTTGCTTGTGCCAAACGTTGCAACCCTCATTCTCGCCCTTTTCACAGGAGCTTGTCGACACGATCGACCTTGGCCAGCGTGGTCGGCTATTGCATGGGTCAGTCACATCTACTCTACTCTTTGCATGCCCACGACGACGATTATGATGATGGTAGTGTATATGGTATGGTGATGATGATGATGATGATGATGATGATGATGATGATGATGATGATGATGATGATGATGATGATGATGATGATAATAATGATTATAATGATGATGATAATGATGATGATGATGACAGTGTAGATGGTGATGATGATGATGATAGTGTAGATGATATAGTATAGATGATGATGATGGCAGTGATGATAGGGTAGATGAGGATGATGATAGTGTAGACGATGATAATGATGATGATGATAGTGTAGACGATGATAATGATGATGATGATTGTGTAGATGATGATAATGATGATGATGATGATGATAATGATGATGCTGATGAATGATGATTACGATGATGATGATGATAACGACAATGAAAGTGCCAGTAAAGACTACCTTAGTGATTAAGACAACGAAGTAAATAAGTGAATGAATAAGAAAATAAATAAAAACGCCTGAAAATGTATTTGTCTATTTTCAGGGCTTGGCATCGAGTATATTGGAGTCGTTGGGTTTGGTCATCTTTACCCTTGAGGTGATGTCTGACTCGCCTGCAAGCATCGTCGTCTGGGTGATGAACGGCGTCTTCTCCATGCCACTCCTCTTCCACTTCGTCCGTCTCTGTCGCGGTCACAATTCTTCTTCCTCTTCGAAGTGCTGGAAGATCGTGCTCCTCTGCCTCGGTCTGGTCTTCGAGGTGGCTGGCATCGTCTTGGCTGTCTTCGTCGTCAAGTCTCAATTCGGTTCCCGGCGTTCCATCGGAGAGGTCTGGGAGATCCCCGTATCACTGATCCTCATCTCGATCGCATGGAGTCCTTACGTCCAGAAGCGCCAGCTGTACCCGCGTCAGGACCAGCTGGAGCGGCTCTGGAGACAGAAGAGATCGCGTCAGACCCTGGACGTTCCATCCCCCGACACAGCCATCTGCATCTATCCGGAGCTGAGCGCCCGATGGAAGAATTCAGCCATCACCTGTCTTCTGCGGATCGTCTTCATTCCAGGCTTCGCAATCCTCTACGGCTACGCCACGAAGCTGATTAACGTGTCCGACCTGAGGGCCGGGTTTCTCAACCTGACCCCAGCGCATCCGGAATTCGCCTCCTTCATGATCAACATCTGTAGCAGCGTCATCGGAAGCATCCCATCTGCATGCCTTGCCTATCTGCCTGTCTGTAGGCTTATGTAGGCCTATTATATTAAAGCTGAGAAACGCTACACGGGTTTCCTGTTGCTCTGTTGCGGTGCGCATATCGTTCAGGGTCATTTAGATGCACACGCACATCAGTGAGTTCCATGTAATGTAAATGTAAATCTTCGAAATTTCTCAGGGCCACACAAAAGTCGCGTCAGGCAGACCAGGTTAGGCCTACTGACCGGCCGTATATCAAATCAAGTCCGCAATAGCCAGGCTGCTTTGTCCGTTCCGGTGCCAGGTCAGAATCCTGGGAGGTCAAGCCGAGGAGATAGTATGGTGCTACGGTGGTAATCGGGTGATGATGGTGGTCGTGTTGGCGCAGGAGTAGAATCAGGATATGGTACTTTGAAGCGTTTGGTTTTCAGTCGTGAGTGGAAAGAAGAAGAGGAGAGGGCAAGCGGTTGAGAGGTTAAATTAACGGGCGAGATAGGAGGATGAGCAAACTGTCGGAGATCTTTTGGGATTTTAATTCCAAAGAGCTGTTGCAAGCGTAGACTAAAGAGCGGTTGCAGAATTTCAGATTGATGGAGACTGGAGGCCGAGATAGGAGATAGTTCAAGATAAGACGATGAACGAGTAGATCTAGGTGGTTGTATGGCGTAGCCTAGGCTATAACTAGGCGAATGCAAGAGGGTTGAGAATTTTGAAGGGCGTTGTAGGCAAGAGATAGCCTTCAATTCTGTAATGGATGTGCTGAGGTACTTTTAGCCAATGAATTGATTCGACAACAGGAGTTATGTGTGTGGAGGTGTTTGGGTGTTTTCGTGAATGCGCGGGCGAGAACGTTCTGGACTGTCTTCAGGCATTTTATTTGAGAAGAGTCGACGTTGTAAAAACAGGGAGTTACAGTAGTCGAGTTTGGAATGAACTGTTGAGGTGAGTATTGGCATGCGATCTTGTAATGATGTATTGAGCGCAGTCAATGAAGGTCACGAATGTGCATATAGCAGGTGCGAGATAGCTGGGTGATGTGGTCGGTAAATTTAAGGTTTTTGTCGAAGATGATTCCAAGATTGCGGACAGGAGAAGAATAAGGCACTGGTGAAGTGAGATCAGTTGGAGAAAGAAAGGTCAGAAGTAGAGGCCAGCTTGCCTAATTGATCACGGAGGCCAATAATGAGTAATTGTTAAGGTCAGTTTGCTTAATTGCTCGCGGAGGCCAATAATGAGTAAGTATGTTTAGGTCAGTTTGCTTAATTGCTCGCGTAAGCCAATAATGAGGAATTACGTTTTTGAAGTGATTAGGCACAGCAGTTTGGCGGTCATTCCAAGATGATATCTGATTGATGGTAGGCCTGCTACGTAGATGATTTAGTGCATCTGGAAGGGAATGAGGGGAGAAAGGTATGAACATTAATTGTGTGTCGTCAGTATAGAGGTGATGATCAACAGAGAAAGTGAGTTTGCTGAGTGGGGAGGTGTAAGGAATGCACAGCAGAGGACCGAGAACAGAACCTTGAGGAACACCGCCGGCGAGGGTGTGCGGATTAGATGAGTGATCAGCGGCATTGAAAGTGAAAGAAGGGGCTGTCCATAAATGACGTCACGCACCTAGGGGAGGGGGGGGTCGAAAATTTGTGACGATGTGTGACATGGGGGTGGGGGGGTCTGAGCAGTGTGACGTCACACCAGGTCTATGTTATTAAATTTAACAATTAACAACAATTTAATTTTAATAATAACAGCACTAATTTTGAGGATTAAATTTTCATTATTTTGTTAATTATTTTAATGTATACGGGGCACGGGCACCATTATTAATAATTTTCTTATTATTTCAATATTTGGTCACCGTTAGATTTTAAAATATACATGCTTTCGCTATTTGTTCCATGAAGGAGCATTTTGCTTCGCCATGGAAATTGGTTTTAGGGGGTCCAGAGCTTTGTGACGTCATTTTCAGAGGGGGTCTTACTTTTGTGACGAAGTGTGACGAGGGGGAGGGGGGTTACAAATCGGCCAAAATAGCGTGACGTCATTTATGGACGGCCCCGAACGTGAGAAAGGTACGACCACTATGAGATAGTACCAGAGATTCCAAATACAGAGAAAAGGCGTTTAGTAGAGCATGGTCTATGCCTCTATGGTATCGAAGGCGGCAGAGATGTCTAAAATACACAGACAGGAGACTTGTTGACGACCTATCGCCATGACGAGTTTGCTGTATAGCGAGGCAAGGACAGTTTCAGTAGAGTGATGCTTGGTGTAGGCAGATTGAGTTGGGTTTAGGAGATTGTTTGAGGTGAGGCAGCCGTTGAGAAGAGAAGGACAACCCGTTCCGAGAGTTTGGATAAGAAAGAGAGATTTTAAATTGGAAGGTAGTTGGAGAGGAGTTCCTTGTTTAAGAATTTTTTCAAAGAAGTGGTTTGACGATTGAGTCTTTGAAAAAACATAGGAGATAGAGACAGGTTGAACATCTTGGTCATAGTAGGAACGAGAAGGGTTTGCAGTCTTTGAGAAGGAGGTTGGGATTTAGTCAAGGTCGCATTGTTTGTTTTGAGAGGCTTGAATGATGGTAGTGATTTCTGATTCACTAGCAGGCTCAAGCAGGTTAAAAGATGCAATAGGTGGCAAAGTTGTGTCATTGTGGTCGCCTGAGGGTCAGGGTCAGTTTGCGTAGAGGTTGATTTTGATAAGATTTCGAGTATTGTCAAGACAAGAGATGATAGGTAACGTTTTTGGCTTATAGAAGTTGGCTGTGGTATCTATCTATTTGTCAAGGTTTTAAGTCTATTGCGTGTCTTCATACATGCATATTATACACACATGTACATACATACATGCATGTATATCATATGCACATAATTTATGCTTGTCTGCATGTATCATGTAGGAATATATGTAATTAATAATTTGTAGGTACTAAGGCCTATAATATATAGGAAGGACTGGTGATGTTTATGATGCTTTTCAAGAACTTTTGAAAAGACCTCAAACATATGGTAGGCTAACGGTTATATATATCGGAGAAATGTTAGACTACATAACAACGTAAGACTATGATAATGATTGTGTCAGTGTGTGCTCTTCGTTTTCTTTCTACGTCTGTCTGTGTGTAGGTAGATGTGTCAGTCTGTCCATATGCTGTGAGTCACAGAAGACGATGATACATAATACATTATTACAGATGTTTACATAACAGAACTTGGACTAACATTGAGACTACACTGGACGAGACAAATGACCTAGGACAATGGAGGCTATTTTATTCGTATATGCACATCGCCGCCACATGACTAGCGTCAGGAGCTGATGATGACATAGATACTGTAATTGAGTCTGAAGGTTGCCCATTCTGCGAACTGTAGATATGTAGGCCTCATAGGCTATACCGGGTTTTAACGAGGAAGTTATGTTTCGTTCTGAAAGGGACATTAGGGCAGAAATTCTTCAGTGCAAAAGTTGTAGATTTGTGGAATCGTTTGGATGACAGTAGCCTACTGTCTCAGTGAACACTATCACAGCTTTTAAGAAGAAGCTAGAGAAAATTGGGCTATTAATCATGTTCCAGGTTAATTGCAGTGGTTCTAACACAGACTAAAACGTCTTCTGAACCACACTTAAAACCCTTGTTATGTTATGTTATGTTATGTTATGTTATGTTGTTTGACCGATGAACCGGATTCCAATGTAGGCTACTGTTGTCGGCAAGGTACCGGCATTCGACGAGGAAGCTGAGGGGCATGGAGATTTCTTTGTTTTAGCGATAACCGGATCATAGGTTCTTGATGTGACACTCTGAAAGAATCGGGTTCTCCCTTCATATTAATAATATATGCTGCAGAGCTCAACAGTCCTTTTTGCATTGCATGTCCTGGTGGTACATGGGCTTACTGGTAATCGTCTATATGATGTAGTGCGCTCTACCATTGTTGCGCAAATGGCCTACTTCTCTCCTGTTTGGTGGGGAATCGCTAATATTTTGGGCAAGCGAGAACGGCTAAACTCTTGATTAAAAAAACTGATAGAGCATGGTTTTTTGCCCTGCCACTCCCCTACATTCGATGAGATGTGCGTCAAAGCTGACCGCGCTCTATTTGCCATTATATTGGCTGACCCTGGGTATGTCCTCCATGGCTTTCTCCCTCCAGTTCATGAATCACAATAATCTACGGCCACGTCCTCACAACCGTGAAGTTCCACGTTCCGATCTCGTCACTAGAAAGGGATTCATTCGTTTTATTTTTGTAGTTGTTACAAATACATGTATAAGCCTATAATCTTCTACGGCGCTGATGTTTAATGCCAGAGATATGACGCAAAATCAAAACCTAAAATCAGGCAATTTCCTGATGTTGAATTACGCAGAGAATGGAGCTATTAATTAGAAAAGCTTCCATCTCACAATGACTCGATGAATAACAATTAATAATTTATGTAATATAGGCCTATCTCTCAGTCACAAGAGAAAGGTCAAGACTGTTCATCTGCAAACGTAGCAGTTGGTTTAGTTACTTTAGTCTGACCTTATCAGTGTTTCATTAGTGCGCCATCAGAGCTGTGAGAGATTCTCAAAATGCGCTCCATAAAGACCCACATACATACATACATACATACATACATACATACATACATACATACATACATACATACATACATACATACATACTTATTACATACATACATACATACATACATACATACATACATACATACATACATACATACATACATACATACATATGATACATACATACATACATACATGTATACATATTATATATATACATACATAAGCTTACATACAATGCATGTACATGCATGACAGTACAATGCGCTTAATGTTTTTATGTAGGCCTAGGTGCACTTGTGCGTAAAAATGCGCTCTATAAATTCCTAGATACGTACAAACATGCAGACATACATACATACACGACGGACCGATGGGCTTTGTGTTTTTGGTCTGTCCAGTCTGTGTGTATTGCCTATCACTTTGTTTGTCTGTGTGTGCTCTGGCCAAATAACCAAAACTCTACCAGTTGTTTATGTTCAACTCTAAGCATACGGTAAGTCGCTAGTCCATGAGTTGAATAGCGATCTGTTTCACAGTACAGCGCCATCGATTGATGTATATAATGCATAAAATATAACGCCGCTATAATAAGAATTCTAAGGTTAAAGGTGGTGTGTGTGAGTAGGCCTGGATTTTGGAGTTCTACCACGGTTTTTCTTAAGGACTATGCAAAGAGATAGGACCATACTCACACCAGTGGTGTGTGCCTCGATCTGACGATTGAAATTTACACTCCCTCGTCCTTCGTTAATCAGTAGGCCTAGTTATTGTAATTGTAATTACAAATTTAGGGAAAGACTCATCATAGGCGCTCCAGATCTAACTCAGTGAAACTACGATCGCACAGCGCTTGTAGAAAAGAGTCAAAGAGTCTGCAGCGCGACTCATTGGACAAATTCCAAAGTATGGACACGTCTCCAGCTACATGCTGGAGGTCTCCACTGGCTCCCTATCTGCCAGCGCATCGAGTACAGGGTAGCTGCCTTGGTTTTGCGCTGTCTCCAGGGCCTCGCCCCAACTTACCTCCGTGAGCTCTGCTGTTTGATTTCGGTTGTCCCAGGGCGTCGCCTCCTACGCTCCGCAGAAAAGGAGTTCTTCTGGTTCCTTTTGCTCGTACTGCAACAATGCAGAACCGAGCTTTTTCTGTGGCAGGACCAATGATTTGGAATGGTCTTCCTCTAGAGCTGCGTCTACACCCTGGGAGTCTGCCTGAAACTTTCCTTACTAAACTAAAAACTGTTCTTTTTTGGGCGCGTTGGAGTCGGGAGCGCCTCTGAGTAGTTTCCTTGAAGGGGCGCTATATAAATTCCCGAATGAATGAATGAATGAATGAAAGAGAGGCTGACGAGTTCATGTGGCAGGTTGTTAAGCACCTTATTGTCAAGCAACTTAGTTTGAAGTTAATTCTATAGGTCTACGTTTATTTACCACAGAAGTAGAAAGTACAGAAACAAAAAATAAGTGCCGACAGATGAAATGACGAAGTCATATGACATAATTCACATCAATGATGTAGATGTCGAATAAAATGCATGGTTCTACCGAACGCAATTTCTATTCACATAGAGTCATAGAGGTACAGTTGGTGCAGGCTTACCGAGATATTGGATCTGTCGAGGCCAGTAAATGCGTAGGCAGTTGGAGGTTAAGACTTGGCCGTTGAATTAAATTTAATGCTAGGAGTAGGGCATGTGCGAGCACCCATATCCTTAAAGCCCATACGAATTAATCTCAAGCAAGGGCCCCACCTTTTCGTTGACCTGGTCACGCCTCTGTATGCAAATTCGGTCGGGTAATAATTATTGTCCCCGTTGGCTTATTTCACTCAGAGATCCTCATTCAATTAACCCCAGTGCGCAAAACAAGGTTTGTCGAAAGGCTTTGTCCTTGAATGACAGTCAAAACGTCACCGAAAATCCGTTTACTCAATTGCTAGCTTCTGGCCTTCATAAGTGCGTCATTTAGGCTGCAGATTCTGGCCAATTTAGGCCAGTTTAGTCCCACGCACAGTGTATTTATCTAGCTCTGCTTAAATAGGGGACTATAGTGTAGACAAGTCACTCAGACGTCTTGAGAGCTGTAGGCCTATATGCGAACAGTGAGTATTGTTCAAAGTAATTTCTGCCGATGTCAACGGCTTTTGTAGTCATAAAACGTTGTTAAACTCTGGATCTCCTCAGTTGTCTTAATATGCAACAGAAAATTCATTCATAATAACTTATATACTACGAGTATTTTTTATAACTTGTATGCAGTTAAATTTCATTTTCTCTTTGCCAGGTCGGACCTTTTGAAACTCAAACGGCTTCTTCTTTTCTTTTGAATGGGTGAGTATAAACTTAACGTAACTTACTAAGTTAGTTAGCCTATTATAAGTTAATATCAGCTGCAGAGTAGGCCTTTTCCAAAAGCACTGAAAATTTACAATTTTTAACGACTTGAAAAACTGCTCTATCAATTGAAGAAATGGAAGTTTATAAGACATTAACTTCGAGTAGGCCTATGACTTTGTACTTCACAATGTCACCAATATTCGTTAAACAATTAATGTTAGTAACAATGTGAAGTAGGCCTACTGTTTCGACACTTCTAAGTAAATGGTGTCTTTCGGACGCTATAAATTCTTTGTTGCCAATGCGTTGTATATAATTTCGAATTGACGTCAACGGCCTTTGATGTCATATGACGACGTTACACTTTGGAATAAAAAGTATGAGACACTATAATAATCATATCTATTATTATTATTATCATCATCAGCAGCACCAGCAGCATCAGCAGCTGCAGCATCATGCATTTGTAAAGCGCCACTATATAATGACCAAGCATCAATCGATGGCGCTGAGCAATTGTGAGTGAAGGGCTTGATCAATGTCCCTACACATTACAATCTCCGGGAAGGCTCGAACCCGTACTCTCCGGGCGCAGTGCGAGGTTTTAGGAGTGACCATCGGCTCTGATCTTAGCATGGGTTTGCACCTCGATGACGTCCTATCATAGTTGTTAAAAACGGTAAAATCAAAATAAAAACGGAAAAAACGTCGTTTTATTAAAAAAATGAAAAACGGAAAAAACGAGAAAACAACGGAAAAGAAAATAATTTGACTATGCTGCATCTTTTAGGCTACGGCATTTCAAAATTAAAAACCATGTTTAAAAAAATTAGTTGTAATCAGCAAATAGCCTAACATAACTTTATTAGTAAACACCAAGTAACATTAATCTACAACAATTATTTTCTTTTTCATAAGTTTGGTTTAATAAGAAATTGAGACATTAAAAATATTGAAATCTTTTCAAATTTCAATTGTATACATAATTCCACATAGGCCTAAGCAATTAAAAACTAAACTTTGTAAATATAGAGTGTAGCCTACTTAAAGTTCTGACTTACGGTATATAAGAACTTAATATGAAGTAATATCAATCAGTTTATTAGTCTATCAGTCAACAAGAGATTACTCTGTACAAAGACAACATTTCGCATTTTGGATAACTTAGAAATTCAAATAACTTTAATAAAGTTTATTTCCTATAAGGTGCTGTTTATTTCTCAACTGATGACACTCAAGAGTGACTTAAATCAGATGAATCCTTGAAAGGACAGAGACAACGTAAGGGATATAAGACAAAATTAAGATTAAACAAACAATAACAGACAATAAATAAATAAATAAAGTTACATTCACAAAATAAAAAACGAAAAAAACTACGTTTTTGGAAAAAAAATAAAAAATAAAAAATGTTTTTTACAACTATGCGTCCTATAGCCTAGTCTAGCGCATTATCCATGTATGCCCTCTGGGTTCTGCGCTCGCACGGCCTCTTGCCTCAAGCCAGCCAAGAGATGGCAAGAATGACAACAGTTGCATCACTCATGTATGCATCGCCGGCTTGGTGGGGGTACACCCTAGCTCGGGACAGAGCTAGGATCGATCAGCTATTGAATAGGATGGAGTGGAGTGGCTTTCTCCGTCCTTCCGCCCAAAGTGCGGAGCAACTGGCCGGAGTGGCAGATGACCGCTTGTTAAGGGCAATTATTTCTTACCTTACCACGTGCTTAGAAGACATTTACCAGAGCCACGTCGCAACAATTATAATCTCCGATCTCGGGCACTTGGGTTCCATTTGCCACTGAAGAGCGATCGTAAGTTTATACCGCGCCTCCTTTAGCCAAACATGTATTAAATTGCCCGGGTCTTATGGCAGGCCGGTGGAGTCCCGGATGGATCCGTTGCCTCGATATTATTATAGTTGTTTAATTGCCAGACCAGATGACACATCGCAACTGGGTACAGTCAAGGGGAACTACAACTGAAATAGGAAGTTATATTTATAGCGCCATATTTCGCTTAAAGACTGTGAGCCAGATTTGACTGACTGTCGATATAGGATTCGGGGATAAAATTACGGGCGTCCTTTGCTGGCAGAGTGAAGTCATGCGACCTCTGACGGAGGATGTAATTGTGGCGTGTCAGCGGTGGAAACAAACTGCGCAGGACGTGGGTCTCATTAGGTAGGTAGGGAGGGAGGTATGGAGGGAGGGAGGTTGGGAGGGAGGGAGGCAGAGATGGACGGAGGCAAGGATGGAGGAACGGAGGGAGGCAGGGAGTGAAGGATGGTGGGAGAGGGAGTGAGGAAGGGACGGATGGACGGATGAACGGAGGGAGGGACGGAAGGAAAAACCGAGAGAGGCAGGAGAGAGGGAATAGGCTGACGTCAATCACACATCACAACCTGACGACGCACCTGACAACGCATCTCTTCACATGTTCAAATTCTTTTCAACCGTCTTAGGACGGGCAAGCATCTAGTTATTATTATTATTATTATTTTTATTATTATTATTATTATTATTATTATTATTATTATTATTATTATTATTATTATTATTATTATTATTATTATTATTATTATTATTATTATTATTATTATTATTATTATTATTATTATTATTATTATTTTGCCCTGAGGTACTTCATTCCCCAGGGGCTTAGATATTATATAAGGTGAAGCATCTGGAACGGCTACTCATCCATGTCGCTTAAGGGCTTAACAAACGTTGATTATGATTATTATTATCATTATTGTTGTTGTTCTTATTTTTATTTTTATTGTTATCGCTATCGTACCGTTATTATTATTATTATTATTATCATTATTATCATTATTATTGTTGTTGTTGTTTTATTTTTCATTTTTATTGTTATCGCTAACGTTACCGTTACCGTTATTGTTATTGCTATTGTTATTAATAGGTATTAATTAACAAACACATGTAGGCCTACTGAGTAATAATTATCAAGAAAGAGTGGTCAAGGTTGGTATGAGCTAGGCCTATAAGCTTTCTGTTGCACATTACTTGTCAACAAAAATTACTGCAGCTTTAACACTTGTTTTGTGTAATAAGTGAATTCCAATTCCAACTTCAGTGCTGGAGTGGTTCAAGGGTCGGGGGTTGACCCCCAGTAATTTCATGACATCAATGGTCTGTCTCTTGGAAATTTCCAAGAGACAGACCATTGATGTTGAAATTCTGGGGGTCAACCCCCGACCCTTGAACCACTCCAGCACTGATTAATGTAACCGCCGACAACCATGACCATAATTTTTATTGAACCATCAAGTAACAGACAAACAGCATTAACATACTGTGATTACCGTAAAATTACCGTAAAATAGGTCAGGGAGCAATAGGAAAGGAAAACCCCTAAGAGGCCCCGCTTAAACGGGGCCATCCTTTCTTAGAGCGATAAACTAGCAGCAGGTTAGGTTCAGTTACATTTCGATTTCGGATAACTTAACTAGTTAATTAACTAGGCAATTGGTGCACACACGTCGTACTGATGACTGCGGTATCAGATAGTCACGCAGTTTACGTTTAAACAGTTAAATGTTGGCCGAACATCGTATCTCAGCAGGAGTACTATTCCAGGAATCCAGGTATTAGGTTCGCTCATTTGAGCGAAAACTTGCGGGTATTAGTGCGGAAGTGAATAGGTCTGTAACTGCTTGAGGACCGTGCGTTGTAAGGATTGATTTCGGATGTAGCAGTGAAGTAGTTATTAAAAGTAATTGGTAGTTGCCTAGTTGCATATCTATACGTAAACTCGTTAATTTGTAGTATTGTAATTTGCTTAATTTTCAAAATACGCATTGTTTGTAGGTAAAGTCAGTAGGGAAAAGATAAGAGCATGGTTTGATTGATGCAACGCCGACAACCGACGCTCAATCCATGCTCGAGAGTCAGTACTGTTGTCGGCGTTGAATCAGTCAGTGCAGGCGTGGTTCAGAGGTCGGGGTTGGTCCGTCGTCATTCATTGTCAATGCCTACGACCTCCATCCGGTTCACTCTTAGTACAAAATGGTGAAAGGTACGCCGACGACACGTACCTGCTGATTGAGGCATCTAAGCGCGACACGGTCCGTGGGTGTCATCCTGGGCCTCCCAGAACAACCTTAGGCTTAATCCGAAGAAGTCTCGAGAGATGTTGATCGTACACCGTGGTGTGCTGACCCTCCACCGCCGCTTTATGACGTGGTGAGGGTGGCCTCGATGAAGATTTTGGGAGTCACCATTAGTGAAGATCTCCGTGCCACCTTCCACGTCCGAGAGATCCTGGGTGCCTGTTCGGGCTCTCTCCATGCTCTGAGAGTGCTCAGGGCTCACGTCTGCTTAGTTGGCGGGGAGCGGCACAGGGTGTCAGAAAAATTACGGTTGCTAGACTGCTCTACGTTGCCCCACCTGGCAGGGGCTTCTATCCCTATACAGGGTGGGCGCAAGTTGAGCCCAGTGAAAACAGGGGGGGTAGTGTTTCTTTTCAATTTTTACCACACTTTTTTCGCTCACAGTCCTGTGAAAGACCCACTTTTCTTGTATAAATTAGTGTGAAGCATTGACATCATCCAATTAAGTCGCTCGATTAAACTTAATCAGAATTGAGCTAAAACTCGCGTCAGAAATATGGGATCCGGGAGAGAGGGGAGGCCCGGCAGGGGGGAAGGTGTGAAATTGAGCCCGGTTGTCTAGGGGGGATAGAAGCCACTGCCACCTGGTGGGGTAACGCCTCTGCAGACCTGCCATGAAACGTAAATACAAGCTTCGCGCGAGACCATATGACCTTCTTTTGCCGGATAAGGACAACAGAAATTACATCTCGCCGGTTTTATACAAGTGCATTCCCTAGGCCTGCTTGCTATCTTTGTAATCCCCTAGTTGAACAATATTTAATTTACATCATAATCCTCTGTTTAGGCAAAATCTGCGGTGTATCAACCCGTGTTATTTAATAATAAACGAATATAGTATAGGGCCTACCCGGTAACAGACAAACCGCCATGGGCGTAGCAAGAAAAAATTTCGGAGGGAGTTTTAAGATTCCAGGGGGTTTCTATTGAAAATGGTCGCAAAAGTCCAGTTTTTTTTGGATTTTGTATGTAAAAGCATATAAATTTTTTTTTCGGAAACTTATTTCGGGGGTCTGAACCCGTAAAACCACTTCCTAAATACGCCCATGCAAACCGCGCCTCTGATTGGCATTTCTTGTGACTTCGCGCGCGTTAAAAATCTTCATAATAAAACTAGTCTTTCTGGCTGCACGTCACGATACGTGAATCTTTAAAAGTTACTAAAAAATACATAGTTTTGCTTAGTACCAGGCACTACACGTTTTGGCTGTGCACTTGCGCTGCAGACTTTTTAAGGCATGCTCTTTAAAACTTGGTAGTTTCTTTATTTGTTGTGTGTGGTGTCGTAAATATTATCCACAGGCTATTACCATTTCAGAATTGGTTCGTGGAGCAAGGAACATCGGAGTCATATAACTGCGCACAGTAGTCAATAAAAGGAAACAGTTTCAAAGCGTAACCTTTGAGGATGTCGTCAATGTCTGAATCTATTGACAGGATTGTTGAGAAGCAGGCGCCAATTGGCAATGGGATGGATGTAACGGATGCCTGGAATCCAGTTCCAGTTGATGCGGTTGTGGTCAACGGTGTCAATAAAGTGAACTCAACAGAACCAGCGCTGAAGGCAATTGTTCCAAATGGCGATTCAGGTGGTGGTGGAAACGAGGATGGTGTGGAGGGGTATAGTCGGCCCTTCTCATCCGAGGACACACTGACAGTGTTGGGTGTGTCGAAGGTGGAATCAGAGCTCCCGACGCAGATCGAAGAGGGACACGGGGCTGCGAGGTCTGTGACCGTCGTGCGTTGGGTCGTAATGGCCCTTCTCAGCCTCGGCTTCCTGACCTGCCTCGTGTCGAGCAAGATATCAGTACTGTCGATCGCCAGCCTGCTGAGGATCTACCGCAACGCCAGCAAACATGACAGGCATTCCAACTCCAGTGTGAAGAAGTCCTTCTACTCCGATCTTCGAGTGTCAGGGACTTGGGTCGATTACACTGGACAACAAATTTTAACTTTTTTTTGCTGCCTAAAAAACTTTAGCTGTTCTATATAGATTTTGGCACGCTGAATCCAGTGGTGTTCTCAGAATTTTTGTATCACGTCAGGTTTTTGAGAAAAATGGTTTGCAAGATTTTAAAAGAAATGCCCAGAAAGTTACTTAGTGCATAGATTTCACTGGACAACAAATTTTAACTTTTCTTTGCTTCCCAACAAACTTTAGCTGTTCTATATAGATTTTGGCACGCTGAATCCAGTGGTGTTCTCAGAATCTTTGTATCACGTCAGGTTTTGAGAAAAATGGTTTGCAAGATTTTAAAAGAAATGCCGAGAAATTTACTTAGTGCATAGATTTACAATGTACTGTTATTTACTTTTTGGACATTTTAAAACTGAACAACCGCTGATTTGCGTTTGTATATATTGAATACAAACGCAAATCAGCGGTTGTTCAGTTTTAAAATGTCCAAAAAGTAAATAACAGTACATTGTAAATCTATGCACTAAGTAAATTTCTCGGCATTTCTTTTAAAATCTTGCAAACCATTTTTCTCAAAAACCTGACGTGATACAAAAATTCTGAGAACACCACTGGATTCAGCGTGCCAAAATCTATATAGAACAGCTAAAGTTTTTTAGGAAGCAAAAAAAGTTAAAATTTGTTGTCCAGTGAAATCTATGCACTAAAAGTAAATTTCTGGGCATTTCTTTTAAAATCTTGCAAACTATTTTTCTCAAAAACCTTACGTGGTAAAAATATTCCGAGAACACCACTGGATTCAGCGTGCCAAAATCTATATAGAACAGCTAAAGTTTTTTAGGAAGCAAAAAAAGTTAAAATTTGTTGTCCAGTGAAATCTATGCACTAAGTAACTTTCTAAGCATTTCTTTTAAAATCTTGCAAACCATTTTTCTCAAAAACCTGACGTGATACAAAAATTCTGAGAACACCACTGGATTCAGCGTGCCAAAATCTATATAGAACAGCTAAAGTTTTTTAGGAAGCAAAAAAAGTTAAAATTTGTTGTCCAGTGAAATCTATGCACTAAAAGTAAATTTCTGGGCATTTCTTTTAAAATCTTGCAAACTATTTTTCTCAAAAACCTTACGTGGTAAAAATATTCCGAGAACACCACTGGATTCAGCGTGCCAAAATCTATATAGAACAGCTAAAGTTTTTTAGGAAGCAAAGAAAAGTTAAAATTTGTTGTCCAGTGAAATCTATGCACTAAGTAACTTTCTGGGCATTTCTTTTAAAATCTTGCAAACCATTTTTCTCAAAAACCTGACGTGATACAAAAATTCTGAGAACACCACTGGATTCAGCGTGCCAAAATCTATATAGAACAGCTAAAGTTTTTTAGGCAGCAAAAAAAAGTTAAAATTTGTTGTCCAGTGTTATGGGATCGAGTCATGTGTTCTTTGGATGCTGATCGTTTTGCTTGTGCCAAACGTTGCAACCCTCATTCTCGCCCTTTTCACAGGAGCTTGTCGACACGATCGACCTTGGCCAGCGTGGTCGGCTATTGCATGGGTCAGTCACATCTACTCTACTCTTTGCATGCCCACGACGATGATTATGATGATGGTAGTGTATATGGTGATGATGATGATGATGATGATGATGATGATGATGATGATGATGATGATGATGATAATAATAATGATTATAATGATGATGATAATGATGATGATGATGACAGTGTAGATGGTGATGATGATGATGATAGTGTAGATGATATAGTATAGATGATGATGATGGCAGTGATGATAGGGTAGATGAGGATGATGATAGTGTAGACGATGATAATGATGATGATGATGATAGTGTAGACGATGATAATGATGATGATGATTGTGTAGATGATGATAATGATGATGATGATGATGATAATGATGATGCTGATGAATGATGATTACGATGATGATGATGATAACGACAATGAAAGTGCCAGTAAAGACTACCTTAGTGATTAAGACAACGAAGTAAATAAGTGAATGAATAAGAAAATAAATAAAAACGCCTGAAAATGTATTTGTCTATTTTCAGGGCTTGGCATCGAGTATATTGGAGTCGTTGGGTTTGGTCATCTTTACCCTTGAGGTGATGTCTGACTCGCCTGCAAGCATCGTCGTCTGGGTGATGAACGGCGTCTTCTCCATGCCACTCCTCTTCCACTTCGTCCGTCTCTGTAGCGGTCACAATTCTTCTTCCTCTTCGAAGTGCTGGAAGATCGTGCTCCTCTGCCTCGGTCTGGTCTTCGAGGTGGCTGGCATCGTCTTGGCTGTCTTCGTCGTCAAGTCTCAATTCGGTTCCCGGCGTTCCATCGGAGAGGTCTGGGAGATCCCCGTATCACTGATCCTCATCTCGATCGCATGGAGTCCTTACGTCCAGAAGCGCCAGCTGTACCCGCGTCAGGACCAGCTGGAGCGGCTCTGGAGACAGAAGAGATCGCGTCAGACCCTGGACGTTCCATCCCCCGACACAGCCATCTGCATCTATCCGGAGCTGAGCGCCCGATGGAAGAATTCAGCCATCACCTGTCTTCTGCGGATCGTCTTCATTCCAGGCTTCGCAATCCTCTACGGCTACGCCACGAAGCTGATTAACGTGTCCGACCTGAGGGCCGGGTTTCTCAACCTGACCCCAGCGCATCCGGAATTCGCCTCCTTCATGATCAACATCTGTAGCAGCGTCATCGGAAGCATCCTTGGCGTCATGGCTTGCATCATGTGCATGCAGAAGCTGGCCTTTGCAGTGCCGCTTATACTGGCCACTCCTGTTTCGTTCATCCTCGTTGTACTCCAGGACAAGTGTATTCTTAACCTCTGGCGACACAAGGGCAGCGGATGTGACGTCATGCTGACGAATACGGAGATCTACTTCATCGTTCCTGCGGCGATCTGCCTCGTTCTGGCGCAGGTCTTTTCGACGGCCGTCTTCATCTTCAAGACGCAGACGATTGTCATGCAAAAGACTTCACACGTTAGTCTCATTTTTTCATTTAATTTCATTTCATTTCAGATATTTATATAGCGCCCCTTCAAGATTTCTACTCAGAGGCGCTCCCGACTACTGCGCGGACACTGAATCGGAGTTTCACGCCGAAGCGCATGAGCAATTGCGAGTGTAGGACTTGCCCAGGGTCCCTACGCGGTAGTACGCGGCGGCTTGAGGTAGATTCGAACCCGCAACCCTCCGGCTGCAAGGCACCGAACATACCCCTACACCACCGCGCCCCTCATCTTCTCACACAATCTAGTTCAGCCTTATCTAATTCAGTGTTCATCGACGTTAGTCTATTTTAGTATAATTATGTTAGTCAATTTAATCCAGTGCTTGATCAACGTTTGAGTCTATATTCGTCAATTTAGTCCAGTGTTTGCTCATCCAATCTAATCAGGTTAATTGAGATCCACTTTAGTCTAACCTTATTTAGTGCAATCTAGTACGCTGATGATGATGACTACGACAATTTCTACAGCGCCGTAACACGGCACATGCCGTTGCAAGGGCGCTTTATCAAGTTCAACACTAAGTCAGATATAGCGTAATTAGACTGTAGCCTATAGTGACTAGTCTAATCTTGCACGTTTAGACTTAAGTGTAGTCTACTTCGGTTCAATAGAGTCTAGTACACCTAATCGGTTGATTAGATGCGTGCATATACTTACATGTGTGCGTGTGTGCATGTGTGTGTATGTGTTGTCATGACTACAGTTATTCTGGTTGCCTGGATACAACGGACTCTTCCTCGAACAGTTCCTTCTGCTTGGTCGTAAAAACATTCAGACGAATGAACTTCACAGTGATCCAGTTGACCGAGCACGAAAGTCACACGTCATCATCTGCACGACCATGTATCGAGAGGTACTCTTTCACTGTATCGAGAGGCATATTACGGTATTATTACCTCCTCATTATGACCATGTATCGAGAGGTATATTACCTCCTATTTATGACCATGTATCGAGAGGTATATTACCTCCTTTTTCACTGTATCGAGAGGTGTATTACCTCCTCTTTCACTGTATCGAAAGGTATATTACGGTATTATTACCTACTCTTTATGACCATGTATCGAGAGGTATATTACCTCCTCTTTATGACCATGTATCGAGAGGTATATTACCTCCTCTGTATGACCATGTATCGAGAGGTATATTACCTCCTTTTTTCACTGTATCGAGAGGTGTATTACCTCCTCTTTCACTGTATCGAGAGGCATATTATGGTATTATTACCTACTCTTTATGACCATGTGGCGAGAGGTATATTACCTCCTCTCTGTGACCACTGACCATGTATCAATGCCCCGACAAGAAATGTCCGAACACCATCCAAAGCCCTCAGAACAACGGTGAAATAGCTAAAATAATAACTCCAAGTGTCACATTAGAAGTCCGAAAGAACGAAATTTCCGTGGAAAATCCGAATGTGGCCAACTAATTTATCAGAAATGACACGCTAGAATAACATGCGGCCATCTTGGCCACGTCATTTGAGCAATTAAAACATAAATAAACGGAAAGCGTGGAGTTGTGTCGTGCAGCTAGCAGACGGAAATAAAGAGCAGAGATACTCCCTACTGACTGACGATCTTGATCAAGAGTCATAAATTATTATCTCTTACGTTGTATTGGTTTTTTTATTAGGCTAAGTAACGAGGTAAGGCTATATAGAGCCTACATATAAACGTAACTAAACAAGTATAGTATATAGAAACAATAAACACGCATACGTCCATACGAATATGGTCTCGAGCAAATGCCTATGTATCACATATTCATTCATTCATCATCCATTCATTCATTCATTCATTCATTCATTGCGAGAATTTATATAGTTTCTTCTACTCAGAGGCGCACCAACCCCAGCGCGGCTAAAAATAACTGCTTGATTGCTTGAAGATGAGAGAGGAAAGTCTGAGAAGGGGTTCTAGAAAGGGAGCGGAGAGCCAAGGGAAGGCAATTCCAGATCGAGGGACCTACCGCCGAGACGGCACGGCTTTGCCTAATGGAGGTGCGAGCAAAAGGAGCAGAGAGGAGACCTTGTTCAAACGAACGGGAGGAGCGCGAGCCCCGAGCTCTAAGGATAGGGCTACAGAGCTCGCTAAGGTAGACCGAAGCGAGGCCCAGCAAGCAGCGACAGATTAAGACAGCTATTACTGCTATAGTTTTTAGTAAATGAAACTATTCACGTATATGACCATGACCGCTCTAATTTTTCAATGAATTCATCGGGTGAGAGCCTTCACCACGGCTCGTCCGTTTGAATGGACGCCACGGCATATAGGGTTCCCGTGCAAGGACCTACTACCCGAGATTGAGATCTCTGAAATAAACCAGCATCGGGAAGCGAACCGCGATCCGCATGATCTCTTTCACAGAGGTGCATGAGACGCAGCCCATGCTCTTACCAATGTGATTGATGTTGTAGGCTGCTCATGAGATGGAGCAATTGCTGCGCTCAATAAAAGCGATCAACCGAGCGAAGCAACATGGCGATCGAAGTTTCGAGGCTCACATCTTCTTCGACAACGGAACGAGAGGAACTCGACTGACGGAGTTCGCTCTACAGTTGGCCTGTATCGTCAAGAGCACGCAAGGTAGGAGGGTCACCTCATTCACGGATCCCCCACCTCGATAATTTATCGATTTACTGATTCATTGAATCGATTATTCACCGATTCACTGAGTATCTAAATACTAACATGGATTCACTTTTCCGGGTTCGTCCGCAGAATTACGAAAACCATCAATTTATGGCTCAGTTAATTTATTTATAGAATCTAGTTGCAGACATATTTTTTACACCGATTCTTATTAGTTGCAGAAAAACTCGAGCAAATTTCATGTTGATTTAGTCTTACTTTTTTAATTCTCTTTTCTCTGTTGTTTGACGAATTTAGTGTCAGAGAGTCAGAAAAAAAATCTAGACAATCGCTTAACTAGAGCTCGGTAGCATTTCAAGATTTTAATTATAAAGTAAATATTATGTACTCGGTTTCTATGGCAACCGTATGGCATCGACCCTGCTCTTTTTTCTATAAATTGATCGGGTGAGATCTTTCACCACCGATGCCCTTTTAAATGGTTGCCACACTTTTTAAGAAACCCGTGCACGGGCCGCACTCTCCCGAGATTAAAATCTCTTAAATAAACACCATCGGGAGTCGAACTGAGAGCTCACACACAGAGGAGCAAGGGAGGAGCGCTCTAACCAATGTATCTGAGATCCAAAACTTATCTACAAATTGGTTTATTTATTTTCTGCACTGGACGGCCGACCCACGCAGGTTCACATTATCGTTGTTTAGTATAAACACCGCAGCCAAAGACATAGGCTTTTGTCATCAAGAATCATCCCTGCATGCCTACGCATCTTCATTCTAAATATATCGCGATTTGTGACCAGCCTACACTCAGTTACGCTTAGAGTGTAGGCTGTCTCTGAGTTATTGCAATTATATTGGGCAGATGACGGACTATCCGGGTGACGTGTGATGAGCGAACAAAGGGTGAAAAAAACAGCGCAGAAAACCAGTTTATGAAGAACTGTTTAAACAAATTTATCAAGGATGGTTCGTTTCCTTTAAGTATAGGCCTATGTAGGGGAGGAGGGAATAGAACGGAGGTAGGCCTAATTGTGCAGAGGCAGCATGGAGTTTCTCTACAAGAGTCAATTTTTCAATTTTTTTTACATTATTTGTATTTTAAAAGTATATGCATATGCTAATACAATATACAGTTTTGTGGAATATTGTCTTCTGTTATTGTGTATACAGCCTATAAATTATGCTAATGCTAGCTTTACACTATTCCATAAACATATATGAAAATCAATAAACCTACCTTTCTATTTCCTTCCAAAAGTGCTTTTTACTCTACGATTTTTGCCCCTTGCAAACATTTTTGCAGGTGCCCATGATTAAACACAAATATAAGCGTTTTTGTAAATTATATACTCGTTAAATCCATACACTCGTTTGAAAACCAGCGCATGTATGCATCTAAATCTATGTGTATATAAACACACACAATTATGCATACACATACATTAAATATAGGCCTACACTTACGAAGACGGGGGGAGGGGGGAGTGAAGCGAGCCTTTGCTTCTCTGCTTAGCTCCATTCGTTTCCGCCCTAATAATTCTCCGTCCTCCTGTCAACTCATCAGTACAATTCGAAAAATCGCTTCATAGTCATACATGTAACTGCTCCGCTTCTCTGAAATAAACTCCCGTCAGAATTACGACAGTGAATTATCTGATCCATCCCTGCAAACCCATCTTGCAATCTCATCACAGGTCTTCCACTCAAAACTGAAAACACTCGTTCCCCCATCTTGATTTCTCCTCTTCCTCTTACCTCTCTAGCCGTTCCACTTTTAGGCTGCTAGGCACCATACATCGTAGCCGTTTGAATGTCTGCCTGCCTGACACTTGGATCTTGACCCGGAACCGATTCTGACCGAATCTGCCCGTCGATATTTTGACTGGTTTCCGCGACAGCGCTTGTGGATCTATAGAAATCTCGAGATGACGATTCTCCAATTTCCTCCACTTCAGTTAAAGCCTCGCTTCTCCAGTTCGTCCAACTGAATCCCTTGCCAACTGATATGCATTTCAGAGGTTGAGTCGAGCCAGTGCACAAAGGTCATGATGCCATACGGAATACGACTGACCTGGAAACTGCCAACTGTCGTTGAAGGAAAGGAAAGCATGTACCTCGTTATTCACCTCAAAGACAACCTTAAGGTTATTAGCGCAATTTTAGGCGATCGTTGGAACAGAAGGTGATTGCATTAATTAAAAGACTACTTTGTGTTGCATAATTCAAATTCATTAATCAATTCATTCATTCATTAAGAGAATTTGTATATTGAGAGCTATAGGTTGCGTAATGTACCAAAGAGAACACAGTTGACAAGATCTGCAAAAGGCTAAACAATTCAAAATACGATGAACTTGACTAAACTTGTTTAGACTAAACTGCGCTAGACCAGACTTATTTATATAGACCAGACTGAATTTATATGGATCAGACTTCGTGAGCGTTCATATAGGCTAAGCTATCTTAGCTGGACTAGAAGAAGAGCATCCTTGAGCTAGCCCTAAGGCAGACACGAGTATGAAGTGTCAACGACTTGGCTTCCTTAGCCTCGGCGTATAAGGGCGAGTGGTCAGTCGTTTCCCTCGCCATCTCATCTTCCCACCGATATTTTGCAGTCAGTGTGCTCACTCTGGCCGAGTCTGCTAGGGGTGCAAGCGCAGACTAGACTTCATTCACTGACCTTCAAAATCTTATAACCTTCATTAACTCAGAGCATTTAAATAGCGCATCTCATAGATAACTTCTCTAAAGTGCTCCAAGACCAACGAAGACAAAACTCGAATAGACGTGTCAGGGACGTAGCCAGGAAAAAATTTCGGAAATCCATGGTTTTAAGTTTTCGGGGTTCCATTGAAAATTGTCGTATTTTTCTACATTTTTAGTTTTTAAAAACAGTAATTATCAAACTTTAAGAAACTGTTGATGAAAATCTGCGCAGGTGAAGAACAAGAAGCGATGGAGCCAAGTGATGTACATGTCATATGTCATCGACTTTTTTCTCAGAGAAAAAGAAACGGGTAGGACTATTAGCAACACATTTATGCAATGCGCTGCAAGAATGTGACTATCTAACAGTAGGACCTATGTATGCATCTATGCATGTATGTATATGTATGTATGTATGTATGCATGTATGTATGCATGTATGCATGTATGTAAATATGTATGTATGTATGTATGTATGTATGTATGTATGTATGTATGTATGTATGTATGTATGTATGTATGTATGTATGTATGTATGTATGTATGTATGTATGTATGTATGTATGTATGTATGTATGTATGTATGTATGTATGTATGTATGTATGTATGTATGTATGTATGTATGTATGTATGTATGTATGTATGTATGTATGTATGTATGTATGTATGTATGTATGTATGTATGTATGTATGCATGCATGTATGTATGCATATGTATGTATGTATGTATGTATGTATGTATGTATGTATGTATGTATGTATGTATGTATGTATGTATGTATGTATGTATGTATGTATGTATGTATGTATGTATGTATGTATGTATGTATGTATGCATGTATGTATGTATGTATGTATGTATGTATGTATGTATGTATGTATGTATGTATGTATGTATGTATGTATGTATGTATGTATGTATGTATGTATGTATGTATGTATGTATGCATGTATGTATGTATGTATGTATGTATGTATGTATGTATGTATGTATGTATGCTTGTATGTATGTATGCATGTCTGTATGTATGTATGTATGTATGCACATCTGTATATATGCACGTATGTTTGCATGACTGTATGTATGCATGTATGTATGCATGAATGCATGTATGTATGTATGTTTTTTGTATTTATTTTTGTATGTACGTATGCATATATGTATATATGTATGTATGCATGTATGATGGAATAGATCTATAAAAAAATTTGTGTGAAACTTCTATTTCTAGTTATTTAATTATTATTTTATTTTAAATTTGTTATCTAAATCTGAATCCAAAAGGTGTCTAGTCATAGCATTGGTTGTAACTCAGCCTTGCATTATTCTGCGTTGCTTAAATACACAGCAACGCTCGACAACACCTTCATTCTGACAACGGATGCTGATGTGAAGTTCACGCCTGAATCGGTTGAGGCTCTTCTCGATCTAATGATGCGTGACGACAATGTTGGCGCCGTCTGCTCTCGCACCTTTCCTCTTGGCAGCGGTCCGGTCTACTGGTTCCAGATCTTTGACTACGCAGTCGGACATTGGCTCCAAAAGGTAACATACTTACTAATTCAATCTAATCTGATCTAATCAAATGTAAACAAATCCAATTATATCTGTGCAGCTGTAATCATGATACTCAACTGAGGGTCGTTGTTTTAAGAGCAACAGTGGGCAAAGGTTATACGAAGAGGTCTGATCCAAATCATATCGATCATCAAACTTGAATTCAGGCTATGGTGGTAAGCAAGTTGAAACATGGGGGTCGTAACTTTAGACAAGATCATTGTATTGCATTGTATCTGGGCATCTATAAAGCGCCTCTAGTAGTAATGACTATTAAGAAGCGCTTCCAGCGTGATCATTCCGAGGAAACAGAAAGTTTTCAAGCAACGTACCGAAATGGATAAAAACCTCCTGCCAAAATCTCAGCCCGAATTTTTTGGGAAGGTTATTCCACAAAGAAGGACCCACAATTGCAAAGGCGCGGCGTTGAGCAATGGCTGTCCTGGTCCGGGGGACGAAGAGGTCAAATCTATCACTACAGCGAAGGGACCTGAGAGAGAGGATTAGCCCCTGTAGCAGCCTTCGGAAACTCTTCCATATCCACCAAGTAAGAAAATTTTCTAAGGAGTATTGACCATTCCAACGAAGTGGATAGGCAGTGTATAGAGACAAAAAAGCACGCAAGTGTATAGAGACAAAGGGCACGCGTCATGGCTTAATGTTTGAGGTTTAGGGTCACGGCCAAGGCATATCCAAGACGGGACAATGGGTGGACTGACCCTTGAATTCGTCAGTGGGAGAGGGCTGGTTTAGTGGCGGCTTTCTTGTTGGTATATGTCGCTTTTGGGGTGGAATTGTTTTCGAATGAGTCGAACAGCCTTTAGGCAGACCCCTAATCATGTGCTAGGCTAAGGGGTTCTTTAAAGATATGCTATTGCAGAAAAATGCATTACGCGTAATTATAAATATGCAATTATAAAACACAGTATGCTACAGTTTGGTTAAACAAATGAAATACAACACAATATCACACACTGCAATGCGAGACAATACATAGTAACACAATGTGATACTATACAATGCACTACAAGTGGCGTTTTATAATGGTTCCTTAAAACAGCAGAGCTACAGTGCCACCTCACCCTCCCTCCTTCATATACATGTTGTACTTATATATTTTCTAAGCATATATCCTATATAATGTATATGTAATTATATATGTAATACCGTGTATTATGTAACCCATTATTTATATATCATAGATCATTATAAATTATATATATAATACATCTTTGGAAGCATTAAGTCTGCCTTCACACACACACACACACACACACCCACACACCCACCCACCCACCCACACACACACCCACACACACACACACACACACACACACACACACACACACACACACACACACACACACACACACACACACACACACACACTCGGAAACACTCGGAGCCCGGATATTTGAACTGCACTCATTTTATAACGTCATTTCTCGGTTAATTTGAACTTGACACGTAAATGGTTCTGGTCCGAGCAACTCTGATCTACAATGACCGAATAATAAGCAGCAACAGACCTAATCATCTGACATTATGTTGGCATATGTCAAGTGTGATGTGTCTTCTTACGAGGTCATCAATTATGATCACGTTATTATGAATCGCTGGAGACAACAGACACGCCCGACAGAGTTGAGTGAGTGGCCCTTCACTAGACACCTAACATCCTGCTTTAGCTCTCGAATTCTGTTCCGTTTTAACTGTGATGCGATGTTCGGCAGCAGCTGACACGGTACTCTAAGTCATCTGACCTCTGGATCTTTTACATCAGCTGCCGTATGAGCAGCCTTATACATCTATTTCCCCTCAGGATTATATCGACCGATGTAGTTCATCTCACTCACATCCTTAGAAATCTATGCTAACATCAGAAGGATATTTTCTGCAACAGATTCATTTCCAGGTCTCGCCCTGTTATAGAGTAAATGAGTAATGCAGTCGTAACACACCAAATGTCTTACCATTACTGGTACAGTCATTACTGCTATTATTACCACTACCACCACTACTACTACCACCGCCACTACCACCTCCCCACCACCGCCACTATTACCACCACTACTAGCCTACTAATACCAAATACTACCATGACAACTACCACTACTGCCATCACCATCACCACCACTAACTCCAGTACGACTAGTATACTACTACTGATGCTGCTGCTGCTGCTGCTGCTGCTGCTGCTACTACTATTACTACTACTACCACCACAGTATGCAATCCACAAGGCAACCATAACTCATGCTTTTAACAGAAATGTAGATGTGTTACGTAGCTACTTGCTTCTGTGAAATTGACAAAAATATTCAGCATTAAGTAACAGCACGCAAATTTGCTGTTTGATGAAATTCAGAAATTACAACCATCTTCTTCAGTTGTGTAGTTTTTTTTAGTCAGGAAAGCTGCTATACCAGTTTCCTTGAAGGGGCGGTATATAAATTTCTATTACAATACATTCGATTTTGCACCCTACACCGGATCTTCTTGTAGTAGAGCTTTATATTATATAGACTCTCTGTTTTCAGTCCGTTTTTTAAAAACAAATTCTTTAGCTGATAATTATGCGATAATCTGAATGGTGTATTTGTCAAGCTAATTAGCGATGACTGATGAAGGTCTGCTTATCCTTTGTTAGTACCGCTTAGTTACTGTAGTAGGCTATTTCCAGGCAGTACTTCATACGCACCTGATAATAACTGAGCGCCTGATCAGAAGTAAACTTCTTCACTCATTATAAATGAGATGATAAAACGCCTACGACCCTCTAGTCAGCGCAGCTCACGATGTGACAACAAAGTCTCTGCCAATTGAAACGAATTCTTGTTTTAATTAAATGAAGACAAAGGAAGTCTCAGACTTCTTCTGAACTTCTTCACTCATTATGAGATAATAAAACGCCTACGACCCTCTAGTCAGCGCAGCTCATTGTGTGACTAAAGTCTCTGCCAATTGAAACGAATTCTTGTTTTAATGAAATGAAGACAAAGGAAGTCTCAGACTTAATTGTCTTTGGATACCACTGTAGTTGTTCTAAACTGATGTTGTTTTTATCCATCTACTTTAACTTGCGGGTTGCTTGATTGATTGAATGTTTGAATGTTTGAGCCACAGGCTAAAAAGTCAAATCTTGCGACGACTAGTTCGATCACTTACAATCATTCAATCGTCGTGAAACTTGGCAGACAGACTCGCCCTCGCACACACTTCATTCTATCAAAATTTCAGCTCCCCCAAAAAGGCTAGCTTATAGAATCGGGGACTCAACTTTTCGAATCCGGGAATCCCTTTTCCGACACGCAGCGTTGCCATTGGCCAGCGTTGCCATTGGCTGCAACAGAAACGGGCGCGCTGCCTCATTAAACGGACGCTATGTTGTAAAATGAACGCGGACTATATATTTGTAGAGGTAACTGCTTCATAAGACGCATTATAGGATAGTAGATGGATATAGTAAAAAACTTTGTTTTTACGGGCTGTATTTTATTATCCATCTACTTTAACTTGCGGGAATCTTGCTTGCTTGCTTGCTTGCTTGCTTGCTTGATTGATTGAGCCACAGGCTAAAAAGTCAAATCTTGCGACGACTAGTTCGATCACTTACAATCATTCAATCGTCGTGAAACTTGGCAGATAGACTCGCCCTCGCACACACTTCATTCTATCAAAATTTCAGCTCCCCCCAAAAAGGCTAGCTTATAGAATCGGGACTAAACTTTTCGAATCGGGGAATCTCCTTTTCCGATACGCAGCGTTGTGATTGGCCAGCGTTGTGATTGGCCGCAGTCGTAAAATGAACGCGGACTATATATTTGTAGAGGTAACTGCTTGATAAGACGCATTATAGGATACTAGATGGATATAGTAAAAAACTTTGTTTTTACGGGCTGTATTTTATTATCCATCTAGTTTAACTTACGGAAATCTTGTAACTATGTTTGAGCCACAGGCTAAAATGTCAAATCTTTCGACGACTAATTCGATCACTTACAATCATTCAATCGTCATGAAACTTGGCAGATAGACTCGCCCTCGGAGACATTTCATTCTATAAAAATTTCAGCTCCCCAAAAAGGCAAGCTTATAGAATCGGGGACTCAACTTTTCGAATCGGGGAATCCCCTTTTCCCATACGCAGCTTTGCCATTGGCCAGCGTTGCCATTGGCGGCAACAAAAACGGGTGCGCTGCCTCATTAAACGCACGCTATGTTGTAAAATGAACGCGGACTATATATTTGTAGAGGTAACTGCTTCATAAGACGCATTATAGGATACTAGATGGATATAGTAAAAAACTTTGTTTTTACGGGCTGTATTTTATTATCCATCTAGTTTAACTTGCGGAAATCTTGCTTGCTTGCTTGCTTGCTTGAATGTTTGAGCCACAGGCTAAAAAGTCAAATCTTGCGACGACTAATTCGATCACTTACAATCATTCAATCGTCGTGAAACTTGGTAGATAGACTCGACCTCGCAGACACTTCATTCTATAAAAATTTCAGCTCCCCCAAATAAGGATAGCTTATAGAATCGGGGACTCAACTTTTCGAATCGGGGAATCCCCTTTTCCGATACGCAGCGTTGCCATTGGCCAGCGTTGCCATTGGCCGCAACAGAAACGGGTGCGCTGCCTCATTAAACGTGCTATGTCGTAAAATGAACGCGGACTATATATTTGTAGAGGTAACTGCTTCATAAGACCCATTATAGGATACTAGATGGATATAGTAAAAAACTTTGTTTTTACGGGCTGTATTTTATATATGACTCTACTTGTCTTCATATTAAACAACTTAAACCGAGACTTTATCGGTGTGCCAATGTGTAAGTCTTATCAGCGCCTCAGAAGAATTAGACATTTGTCTCAATCGGTTTTTGATTCGTTCGTTTATTCTATCGTTCATTTGTTCAGTTGCTCATCTGTTCAGTAGTTCATTCGTTTTTCGTTCGTTTGTTCTGTCGTTAGGTCGGTACGCCTTGGAGGGTCTCTCTAGAAAAGGGGTTATATTAAAAAATGTATACATGTAAATATGTGATTACAATTATAATTGCAACTACAATTTATATTCCATCCACCCACCCACAAGCCCACCCACCCAACCAGCCAGCCATCCATCCCCATCCATCCACCCACCCACAAGCCCACCCACCCAACCAGCCAGCCATCCATCCCCATCCATCCACCCACCCACAAGCCCACCCACCCAACCAGCCAGCCATCCATCCCCATCAATCCACCCACCCACAGGCCCACCCACCCAACCAGCCAGCCATCCATCCCCATCAATCCACCCACCCACAAGCCCACCCACCCAACCAGCCAGCCATCCATCCCCATCAATCCACCCACCCACAAGCCCACCCACCCAGCCAGCCATCCATCCCCATCAATCCACCCACCCACAAGCCCACCCACCCAACCAGCCAGCCATCCATCCCCATCAATCCACCCACCCACAAGCCCACCCACCCAACCAGCCAGCCATCCATCCCCATCCATCCACCCACCCACAAGCCCACCCACCCAACCAGCCAGCCATCCATCCCCATCAATCCACCCACCCACAAGCCCACCCACCCAACCAGCCAGCCATCCATCCCCATCAATCCACCCACCCACAAGCCCACCCACCCAACCAGCCAGCCATCCATCCCCATCAATCCACCCACCCACAAGCCCACCCACCCAACCAGCCAGCCATCCATCCCCATCCATCCACCCACCCCACAAGCCCACCCACCCAACCAGCCAGCCATCCATCCCCATCCATCCACCCACCCACAAGCCCACCCACCCAACCAGCCAGCCATCCATCCCCATCCATCCACCCACCCACAAGCCCACCCACCCAACCAGCCAGCCATCCATCCCCATCCATCCACCCACCCACAACCCACCCACCCAACCCAACCAGCCAGCCATCCATCCCCATCCATCCACCCACCCAATCATCCACCCAACCATGCACTCACCCAAACATCCATCCACCCACTCACCAGCCTACCCAAACTCAAACATCCATCCATCCATCTATCCATCCATCTATTCATCCATCCACCCAATCATCCATCCACCCTCCAACCCACACAACCATCCATACATCCACCCACTCACCCGTATCATATTCCATAAATTTCATTGTTTCTCTCCATTGTTGTCTCACATGTGGCATAGGCGTCGAACCACGTGCTTGGCTCTGTGCTCTGCTGTCCCGGTTGCTTCAGCGTCTACCGTTTGGAGGCCGTGCGAGATATTCTTCCAACCTACGGATCTCATGTCGAGAAAGCCAGCGAGTTCCTCACGAAAGACATGGGCGAAGACAGATGGCTCTGCACGCTCATGGTAACAATCAAAGATATCTGCCACCTAATTCAGACCCATGTTTAGAGACTTGCATGCTTATTGCAACTGTTTTGACATAACTTTATTTCGCCTTACTTACCTTGTATTCAACCTAACTTATCTCAGCCTATTTAACCACACTTGACCTCAACTTACCCTATCTTACCTAACCCTGCAATTTGCCTTTACGCACTAAATCTCATATTACTTTATCAATCTTACCTTATCTGACTTCACCAAACCGAACTTTTTACTCTTTTGTTTTTGCTCCCTTGCTCTACCAGACCGTTATGGCCTACTATAGGAGTTCGTTATAATTTCTTGACTGAGATAAGTTTCTGTAGTTTTCCTTCATGGGTCTTTCGTATATCCATTGCTCGTTCGTATTATGGTTCGTATACGGGTCTTGTGCTGATCAGGTACAAAGCGGTTGGCGCCTCGAGTACTGCGCCGCTGCCAACAACAGCACCTACTGTCCTGAGGAATTCGACGAGTTCTTTAAGCAGAGACGTCGGTGGATTCCTTCGACCCTGGCCAACCAGGTCCTTCTGCTACAGGAGTGGAAGACAGTGGCCTACTTCAACAAGAACATCTCCTTCATGTTCATGCTCTACCAGGCGCTGCTTCTCTTCTCCACTCTCATCAATCCAGCCGTCTCAATCCTCGTCATCGTTGGTATGAACCAGCTTTATAAATACGTAGTGGATCCGTTCACGCCCCGGGCGTTAGCGGAACCCCAGTACTACATTCACGCCCGTCGCGTTATTGGCTAAAGCCTGTCAGGTGAACTTGTTGTCTTCCCGTGGAATTTTGATATGGCGGACATATTGAGGGTCGGTTAGGGCCAGGTTAGGATTCGTGGGGTCGTTTAGGGTCAAATTAGGCGTCGTGAGGGTCGTTTAGGGTCAGATTATTCGTCGTGAGGGCCGGTTAGGGTCAGGGTTAGGGTTAGTGTCGTCTTTAGAAAACACGGTGAACAACCTTCCACCGCAATCGGCAATGTTTATCGGTCGGTTCGTTTCAGGTACACACAATCATGTGACATGCAATGACCAATTGCGAGGCGGGCGTGATTCTAGTCCCAGATATAGGCTCACGTCGGGCGTGACTGTATCCACGACCTTATAAATAACCGTCTAAATTAAGCTACAGAACTTCGCCACTGCTCGTCAGTGCCATAGTGCCAGTGTCTAGTATACTTCAGTCTCTACTAATCTGATCTAATTTTATAGTAGTCTTAGCCACATGATAAATCGTCATTCAAATAAGGCAGTTCAAACCAGTCAGTTTCGTAGGTTGGATGTGATGAGAATTAGGCCAATAAATCCTGCTGAAAAGCCTTCATTATCTCCCCGAGGACTCCCCAGCGTTTGAACAACTATGCGACAACGCCGACACTCGCCTCTTTGGGGGCTGTCCTGACGGACCCGAGCCACGTCGTCGTCCTGCACCAACTACTACCCCAACCAAACACACCCACTAACCCTTCATCCCCGTGCCTATGACCGCATAATCCCCCAGCCGACATCCTGATGCGCAATACAGTAGTAGTAGTATAGTTTCAGTTTAACGACACTGTGTGATAACAAAGATCATTAGCGTCGCCCTCCCCCTTCATCCAGGCTTGGTACTGGCAATGCGAGAATGCGAACAGTGGCGGAGTTATGCACAAGAGATTTATTGTTAGGATGTTATATACTTTTCAAACTTATTAGATGTCTGTACACCAAAGGGCGACTAGCAATTGGTAAATAAAGAATATATATACTTACTTAATTACTTAATCGGTTTCGTAGAATAGGTTTTAAATCAGTGTCGCAATCGGCGCAGAATTCTTGATTTTGAATTGGGTTTCGAACCACTTCTGAACCGGATTTGAAACCTGATGGAAAATCCGGTCAAGGTCTGAGCAGATCTAATTATATTCTAATACTAGGATCGGATAGGCCCACACACAGATTTAGCATCTAATTGCAGAGGCTGACGACGTCATATGACGCCAGTTGCAAGTTGTTCAATTCCACTAACAGGTGGTTGAATACTCTGTGAATGCAGGTGGCCTTCAGTTTTCCTGGTCCGTAAATCCGATTACAGCTACGATCCTCATGATCTTCATCACCATTGGTTACACAGTCGTCTGCCTCTACTGCTCACAGGACACTCAGCTACTGGTAAGAACGTCAAAGTTGGACTGTTCTTCTTAGAGCTAGATGCATACTTTAATTGCATAGTACGTCAAGCGACCAAAATACACAGGAAGACCATGCAGGCTAAATCTCTGCCTTAACATACTAAAAGACATTAAATTAAATCAACTACGACGCTCAAACCAATTATAATATGGTTTAAAACCAATGCGTAGACATAAAGTATGACGGTAGGACAATTGACAGGATCCTGTACTCTCTGTGTTAAAGTTGCCAAGATGTTAACCTATATATATATCATCGATGTTTTATTTTAGGTTGCGAAGGTGTTGACTTGCGTCTTTGCTATGATCATGGCTGCCGTATGCATCGGAACAATTGCACAGGTCGTGCAGGGGGAAACACATTCTCCACCAGATTCTGACATAACCACAAGTGGTAAGCGCACAACTGTGGCGGCAGGTTTCGTTAAGCTTTACAGAGGTAACGTTACAAAAAAACACACTTCCAGTTGTCAACGAATTTTGTATAATTAGGGTAAAAAGTGACTTCCAGATTTTTGTGGGAGGCCATAAACCCCTCCCCTCCCCACACTGGACAATTCGGTAGCACGATGTGTCTGAAATCAAACGACTGCGAATTTGCATCTGGACAATGTTCTGGCACACATAAGTCGCGCCTCAGATACACTTTAACTGACATTGCGCGGATAATAAATGCCACAAAAAATAAAAGGAAAAGAAATGATAAAGATGTTTTTATAGCCTACTTGTCCTACTACAGTAACTGTTGTGTGATGATTGTACCTGTGTATGTTTCTGTCAGCTCCGGGCCCTACGCCTCCTCCCCATCGGAACGCAACAACCACTAAACCCCGTGCAATGTATGGAGTGGAATTGTTTGAGGGGCTGCTGCAGGCCCCGAAGAATCCGCCGAACAAACCGTGCACCATCCGTCTGCCCCTCTCGGTCACTACCCTCTACCTGGCCGGACTCATCGGGATATTCTTCGTCACTGCCTTCATGCACCTCCCAGAGGCTTATTGTCTGGTGCACGGAGCCTGGTATCTGTTCTGTCTGCCGGCGGGAAACCTCTTTCTGATGATCTACAGCATCTGCAACATCACCGACAGATCCTGGGGTAGGTATCTTCATACAATGGTCCGGGGTTCGAGTTAAATTCCTTTCGAAATCCTATATAACCTCGAGATTTCTACAGCGTGCAAAGAAAGCTAAGTCGCGGGAACCATCTTATTCACAGGAACTCAGTAAAAACAAAATCGATAGGCAGGTAGGCCCTAAGGTCAGATTCGGGTTCTTGCACCCTTGCAAGACTGTTGTCTTGCAAGGGTGAGAATTCGCACTATAGTTCTCTTCCACTTTCATTTATTCTGCTGATCGGCTTTGTCTACTTCCTGTTACCTTCTGATTGCTTCTGCTCATTTCGCCTGTAAATAAGTAAGCAGCTTCGTCGTCATCATCTTCACTATCATCAGAATCATTTTTGTTGTGGTTCCCTTGCATTTTTTGGTTAATTTCGTTTTTCCAGGAACCAGAGAAGAGAAGAAAGTCACTGGGTTTACCTCCTCAGATTCTCTGATGACCAATCTAATAAAAATCTTCAAGAAAATCTTCTTGTAGGTTGATTTTGAACATTGGTATTTTTTTATTTAAGCTTATATGCCAATATTTATACTCTTATAACTTATTTATTAGTTAATATTTATTTTGTTACAAGTGAATTCTATTGTTGAGAATAAGTCTTAGTGTGAGAAATGATTAATACTGCAGAATTAAAAGCGAAATATATTGCTACGAACGAATTTTATTATTACAAATAAATGAATGAGCGAATGGGTTAACAACGAATGCCATATTTTACTGTTATGAATGAACCAAAGAAACAATGAACGAACGATTGCTCCCATGAACGAACGATGAGTCAATGAACGAACCGATAATGAAACACTCTATGTGGTGTCTCATACTCGTGTGTCAGACTCTCGTATCAGACTCACGTTCACGTATGATGTACTGGTAGGCTATTTCGGAATTCGTTCCTCGAAGATAACGAAACAGCTGTTGTGTCGGAGGCATGTGCTCGACGATGATGAAGGTGAACACTAATGTAGTCAGCGTGGCGAATGTAGGTCACGTACATCGTAGGAGAGAGGGACGTGTGGGAGTGGTACGCAGTTAGAGCTTATCAGTCTCATCTCATCTAAGAGTTCTCTGAACACTCGGGTCGACGTAGCGCAGTGAATCAACTTTCATCTCAACTTTGCTATCTCTCAGAATTCCTATCGCTTGGTTATAAGCGTCTCTGAAAACTTGAAATACTTCAGATAGCATCTTAAAACATTTATAATCACCCAAACAACTCCAATTGTATCATGACAAAGATAATGCACCAATCAAATATATGCGTGCACAATCATAAACACCATGCACATCAGTATAAAACCTGTTACAATCAAATAAAACGTGTTTATGTTAAATACGAAGAACCTGTTCTTTAAATTTAATGATTAAGCCAAGTTAAGATATAAACTCGCTCAATCTATCTTAACTCACTGTCGTTGTAAACTTGTAATTTGTGTCACACTTTAAATACATAGCTGAGAAACACAAAATCAGCCATACGAAAAAAACACTAAACATTCAATTATCAGTGCAACTCTGTGCATATAAAACCAAAATCTTCTGCACTTGAAAAATACGACTTTGTAAACTTGAGGGGATTGAAAACAAGGTGGAAAATAAGGTCACAAAAACTTCGGAACACTCGTGAATCTGTTGTGCGTTCCACTGTTCACGTTAATTATCACGACTAAGAGTAAGTCTCAAGTCATGAATTGTAGTGAAACAACATGTGATAATACTTTAAGCTAAAACTCATTAATCACACTCATTGACTCAATAGAATTATAAATCCTATAAACTTTCTACGGTATCCTATAGTAAATGATGAGTACAGATAAGTAACAAATCTGGTATGGAGGATTGTCACTCTGTAAAACTGTGCATCTTATTATTAAATATAATTATAAGTTTTAAAATTAGGCAATAAGTTTGCGAATTGAGTTCCTATATCTCAAATCCAATCAACAGTAGCCCATACAAGCCAGTGTACACGCTTTACCTAAGTGCAAGTATATAAATATCTCTAGTGCGTTTGTATCTAAAGCCAAGATATGCTTTCAACCGCTGAATAGTTTGCTAAGTTAAACTCATTACTGCTTCGTATCCTTAAAATAGTGCTTAAGTAAAAGATGCACCTGTGGAAAACTAATAGCTTCGTGAGACCACCTGAAATAATGATAGGTGTTCTTCTAAGTGCAAATAAATGATGGATGCTTGACATGCAGACCAAAAGTAGACCTCGGTCTGGAATTTTGTCTAGACGAGCGACTGGTCATGGGTGGTAGTTGGTACAAAGATTTACAGTGAGCAGCTGTAGTGAAACTTAAACAAGACTACTCATCAGCAAAACTCATTATTCTCCTGTCTGAACTAAAGAGAACCTAATTCTAGATGATGTACTGATGTCAGCTGTGGAATCTCTCCGACTCCAGGGCAAGATGAAACGTTCGTTGCTAAATTCAGTAAAGCAATAGAAAATCCAAGAATACTAAGACATGCAGGTTACTAGGTCTGCTTAAATTACGGACATGTAAGGGGAAACATCTGTTAGAACATGTCCCTAGAAATAGAATTTTGTACTAAATTGCTTAAACCACCAGCAAATAGATATATGCATGTTTGTCTGTTTGGATGCCTGCCGAACAGTATGTCTGTATGTCTGTTGAAGCCATTACTAAAATAATTTATATAGCGCTCTCTTCTTCGAGACACTGTAACAATTGAGTAATATAGACATGATCTGATCTGCCGGTATGCAATGTATAGGGGGAAATCACTTCTTTCTAGATGTCTCTATGAACCTTCCAAACTAATATTTAAAATGAATCATATAGAGTTCTATCTGTAGATGTCAGATCACCTATTATAATTCGAATGAGTCATTCGCATGACGTTGATTCTGCGAAGTTATTTCAATCCGAATAAAGCACATCATCTTGATCAGTTCAAGTAATTTAAAAGTGTTAATATAGCTCTGGCCGAGAATATATATATATATAGTATTGTCGCCACTGCCATGCAATTGTGCATAAAAATAAGCAATGAAGCTTAATTAAATTAAACCTGCTATAAAACATCTCTTCAGTAATACATGAATTAATCTATAGCAGTAGCTCATGCTGTACGAGTAAAATCTCGTGTATAAATGTTACACATATGTCTGCATAATATTTACTGTAGATTGGTATAGTTGTATAAAATTATGTATGACGATGCATGATCAAACGTAGTCATGTTTTCTGCTCAGCGTTAAGATAAATAAGATAGATAGTTAGCTAGATGTATAGATAGATAAATAGATATATAGATAGATAGTTATATAGATATAGATAGATAGATAGATAGATAGATAGATAGATAGATAGATAGATAGATAGATAGATAGATAGATAGATAGATAGATAGATAGATAGATAGATAGATAGATAGATAGATAGATAGATAGATAGATAGATAGATAGATAGATAGATAGATAGATATTCTTTATTGGAATGGCCAATTCTATCTTAAACATACAGATTACTAGTTTTGTCTTTAGTTATATATATAGATAGTAGTCTCTTGATTGAGTCACTGTAACAATTACTGAATATAGAAATAAACTGAGCTGCATAAGGAGAACATCCAAATGTTGTTCGTTGGGACCATAAGTATCATAACAACTCTTGAACGAGAGAAAAAAAATTGTATATGTGTTGATTCTGTGAAAGTCTGCCAAACCAAACTCTGCAGATAAACGCTCCAATCTAAACATGCCATGGCTCATGCCTATTCTTAATAAAATGAAATCTCATAAACCTGTAAAGCTACGTACATGCATTCAAACTTGATATAATTGGACCTGTATGGTTACACAATTCTAACTTCAATTGACAAAGATGTACTAATTAAACCGAAGCAAATGCAGTCGTGTGATAACACCTGAAAACGTTGTACTTAAACATGCATGCCTATAGTTCCAACATGCAAAGTTTGATGCACAGCTGTAAGATAAGTGGAAAAGTTAAGTGTATCCTAAATATGCAGATGTACTGATATTAAAATGACAAAACATGCTCTTCACTATGATAACGTAAATTAAAATCGACAAAATAATGAGGAGTGATGCACTCGCACTTGTGGACCTATGACAACATTAATAACATTGAAAACTCAAAACAAGCAATGCCTCTAGTGCACGTGAACCGTCATATGAAAAGACACGAGCAAAATGTATAGAGTTAAAACCACTGCCAATACATTAGTTAGTGAGCCTGCCCATCTTTGGAAGAAACAACATTTACCATTCTATGTCAAAGAAAGTGCAACTTGGCGTAGATGGAGAGGCGCAGAACGAGGAAATAGTTAAGGCAGTATATCGACAGCAAAACTTAAAGATTGACCTGAGTCTGATCGTGTTGCTTCAGATCTAAGTCATAGCGAAAACTTTGAAATGGCGATCGAAATTTGAAGTAAAATCGAAACCCACAAATTTGAAACCAGTAAAATATACCTCAAAACATAAAACAATGTATGATTAACGTGCTTGAAATGTGATCCTTGATTAAATAACCTAAGAGAGTAAAAAAATTTAATGAACAATAAATAACATTGGATTAGTATACCGTTAAAAATTAAAAATCTGCTAGAGCCTGTACCGGGGATCTTAATCTTTACCATCCTTCATAATTAAATTAATTAATTAGGAAAACACCGGTTAATCCACCACTTATCATAATTGGGTTTTAAGCCAATCAGAGAATAATAATAATGGGGTAACTAGAAACTCACGTAATCTATATTGTATGTAAGCTTAAATGATTATAATTAAAGTAAGAATAAAACCAATGATTGAATCCATTAAATCTCTTTATTATACCTGAGTAAACTTATATCGTCACTGTGAACATTTACCCTTGTAGTGTATCGCAGATACAAATAATAATTAAACATGATAAATAATTATAATAATAATTAAAGACTCAAAGATCACATCACTGTCAAGAGAGGAGAGTATAAATATAATTCACGAACCTCTCTATCCAATCAAGCACGGAACTGAACTGATGTCAGCCTTACGTTGGTCTGCAGTTCCTAAGTCATTAGTCCGTATGTCCGTCATTCCAGATCTGTTCTTCCGTCTGTTGTCCGGTTCAGCTCAGTTACTACGTCCGTCGTCCCCTTCAGCTCAGTTACTAAGTCAGGTCGAGTCTAGGCTTTTATACTCTAGTCGGTAGGCGGCGATAATTATGAGTAACCAATCCGGTCAAGAAGGTTTACCTTCCAGGCTGGCTGGCAAGTGTCTGTCAGTTTTATGGAAATCTCCCCATGATAGTAGCACCACGCTGTCTCCTATGTACCACGTATGCCTAGTAGCACCAAGCTGTCTCCTATGTACCGTGCACGTAGGCCTAGTAGCACCACGCTGTCTCCTATGTACCACGTAGGCCTAGTAGCACCACGCTGTCTCCTATGTACCACGTAGGCCTAGTAGCACCACGCTGTCTCCTATGTACCGTGCACGTAGGCCTAGTAGCACCACGCTGTCTCCTATGTACCACGTAGGCCTAGTAGCACCACGCTGTCTCCTATGTACCACGTAGGCCTAGTAGCACCACGCTGTCTCCTATGTACCACGTAGGCCTAGTAGCACCATGCACGCTGTCGTCTCATATATGTACCACGCAGGCCTATAGCTAGTAGCACCACGCTGTCTCCTATAGGCTTGATCTAACCGGATTATGATTTATGACCTGGCGGCTATTGCGGACTTCGAATTGATATTGCGTTGATTATTTCTGTATAATTATTCGTTTATTGATAAAACAACAGGCAGAACGCTGTAGGTGAACAATATAGCAGTTGACAGTCAGAGCTTCTCATTTGAGGCGATCGATCGATCTTCTGGGTCAATCGCACAGCAAAGGTCGTCTGGTCAATCGGTAGGCTAAATCGATCGCGCCCGATGAGTTAGACTCCAAGAGGAATCTGGAGCCAGACGATTATTTTTTTTAAATGTAATTGACATTAATAGCCTAATTGTGAAAGTCCAGGCTAATATCGATGCCACACTGCATCGAAAAGCAGAGAAAGCTAGGTTAATCGACAAGTGTTGCGTATAGGCTACTCTAACAGGTAGGTCTAGTCTACTGGACAAGACCAGGACAACCATATAAAATGCAACTATAGCCTACCAATACGATAGCCTACACAAGCTTCTTGAAGGGTAATTAGCCTATAACGCTTATCATCTTCGATATGGAAGCGTTGTAAAATAAACGTGCTTATTTATACGATACACAAAAGTCCCGAAGTCGACCGCGCATCGATCGCCTACTCAATCCAGCGCGATCTATTTTAAAATCGCCTTCTATTTTCAAATGAGATGTTCTGTTGACAGCATGGTTACTTATGGATGGGTTAATTAGTACATCTTTTATATAACATTCTTGGGATAAAGTTCATCGAGTGAATAAGCTGGTCCATGGCCTTCTAGAGGGCCATGGCTGGTCTCTCTGACGCGACTTTTGTGTGGCACTGAGTAATTTCGAAGATTTCGTTACATTATAAAACATTCCTGTTCTCCAGAGGGCTGCACTAAAACTAGTCATACGGACATTGACTAAGGACTTTCCTGTCCTGTGAGTTAGTAGTCCTTGCCAGGGTTGCCAGGTCGTCGCGAAAAGCGCGAGTTGGGCTACGTTTCAATGCGCTCGTGACTGAAAATTTCGTCCCCGCGACCTCGCGATATTTGGGCTACTTTTAAATTGTCCCGCGGTCGCGACGGCGACATTATGAATTCTCTTAAATCGACCGCAATAGGCTACAGGGTCACGGTTACTAGCTACTAATTCTTATGTGGTGGGACTTAGTAGTAATAAAAACATGCTCTACGGAGTACGTACTATTATACGGCAGTGTTTAATCTACTCCCCTTGCTGTCGGGTGGGGGAGAATTGAGGGTTCTCGGGGGTATCCAACATATCTCAACATTATTATATTCGTTTAATGGCACACAAAAAACAGCTGACACACCGCAACTGAATAAGATACAAAGTTGGCAGCCAACAACGGCGCCCATCCCACAACGACTCTAACGTATGATGTTAAAGTCTCCACGACAGACAGAGTCATCTACGGCAATCGCCGCCCGAAACAGACAAGTCACCAGCGACGAACTCCAACGCGCACACGAAGAGCCCAACCGACGGTTGCTAGTCCGATGTTGACAGTTGAAAACGCATACAGAGTACACCGGGCCGAGTAACCTCACAGATCGAGAACACGTGGTAACATTTCGGTAGTTGGCATAAGATGCAGCGTTCAGATCTCTCTCGTCCCATCCACGTGTGTGAGGTACGGCACTCATTCGCAAGGTGGCAGAAGTGTTGATGATATGACAACCTGGTATCCCTTGCAAGCTGTACGCAATGAGACTCGTCCAACAAAAAAGTCACTGTACACCGAAATTCGAACGCCTAAATTTCAACACCTTCTGTACAAATGTCATCTCTTTAATTTTTCTGGGGAATTGATCTTGGGGAAGTTCCCCCCAAGAGACGTCTAGATTAAACACTGATTCTACGGTAAGCACGAAGAAGCCTACCGTCTAAATTTTTACGTCAATGGTTTTATCACATGTCTTGACGAAACCAAAAAGTATGACTTTTGATGTACCTAGCAAAAAATTTATTAATGTTTTCATAAATTTTAGCTGTTCAGCTCGCGACTTTTGGGCTACTTTTGGACGTGATTTCGCGACAAAGCACTTCCAATTTTAAATATGCCAACTCTGGTCCTTGCTTCTCCTGCGAGGCTGCGACACAGGCGTCATTAAACAAAGTATTGATAAGAGATGGAACCATCTTTGATTTTTCTGTCTCATGATTTTGCTATCTATCTGTGCGCAACTTATGATCTGAAAGAATGTCTGGTATTGTGCTGGAAAATGGTAAACGCAGAACACAATCGATTCAGATCAATTTTTTCTTCTGTTTTACGGTTTCATTGTATTTTGTATGCAATACCCTCTGTGTGCAGCCTTCAGCGGACATTGACTGTTACCCGAGTGCTTAACAATATGAACGCAATGTAGGGTGTGTGAAGTTTGCAGCTGAGCATCAGTGACAAGTAATGACTAAGTCCACATTTTGTGAGTGTGGAAAGAACATGTTAGTTCAGATTGAATGCTTAAGGGGTAAAGAAACGGAGGCATATCGGTAGGGTTGTCGACGTGGAGTGAACATATGCCCGCCCAAACAATATGGCCACCCAAAATGGGTGCATAGCGAATCCCTAATCTCTGAAGATGAATTTCTGTTTTCGAAGTGAACACAAAATTATTTGCGGAAATCTAACTTTTCGGGATTTTCCAAATATCATATTCAGGAAATTTTAGGTGCTTTAATTAGTTTGCATTGATGTATTTTATAATTATATGGTCAATTTAACATAGAAGCTGGATTGATGAAAATAATTATTTGCCTAAATGGAAGCTGGATTGATGAAAAAATCTTTGCATAAATAGAAGTTGAATTGATGAAAAAATCTTTGCATAAAATTTAAGTTCAATTGGTGAAACTAAGTCTTTGCTGAAATAGAAGTTGGAGTGATGAAAGAAGTCTTTCCTCAAAGAGAAGTTGGATTGATGAAAAGTAATTTTTTTCTTACATGCAAAATAAATGAAGCACCTAAATTGCATGTTCAATGGATACCAATGCAAAATAAGTAAAGCACCTAAACTGGATTAATACCATTGGCTGACTAGTCCATACTAGTTTTTGAGTAAAATTATTTTTGAAGAATTGGTTCAATTGCGTTTTCATTGCTTTCTGGGAATCGGGTTTTTACGATTTGTATAGACTCCTAACCAGTCCGCAAGAGAATAGTGTGATGTGAGTTTCACACAGGGGTTCTCCAGCCAGTCAGTATGTGAGGAGGTAATGAGTACTGAACATGATAAAAATGATGAAATTTGTTAAGTGTCTGATATATGTATATATATAACAATGTTTGAGAATATGTTTTTACATGGGAATGTATGGTAATTGTGAAGACTGAGTGCTTGTGTACATAAGCAATATGGCTGCCCCGACTTTGCTTGAATAGAGCGCTGCTACCTACCAGCAACATCCATAATGTAATTCACTAAGCAAGTAAGTAATAATGAACACGAATTTTAAGTAATGAACATAAATTTTTATTACAATTGATGTCTCTTTCTCTCTCTTCTTTAAGTTCTCTGCCCTTCGGCAGGTTCCAACTTCCAACTTCTCTGTGCTGTGCTCTTTCCTTTAATTCGCTGTATCCGTCGGCCATCCATCCCAGCATCATCTGCCTCGGTCTTCCCCTCCCTCTTTTCCCTACCATTCTCCCTTCTCCCTATTACAATGTACCGATAGTGAAAGTGTCTGAAGTAAACACATGAGTGTTGGGGTAATAGGAAGTGTAGTTTGGCACTTGCAGTGGTTTTACTTTATATGTTGCACCCTGTCTTGTTGCTGTGCGGTCACCTGTGTTTGTTACAAATTACTCACTAACTATGGAGCAGTTTTATGTAAGGCAATAAATAGAAGTTTGTTTCTTTAAGCTCACTAACTAAACATGTTTTGAGAAGGTTTGATGCTGTCTGACTGAGGAAGAAGCCAGAGGGACCAAAAGCTCCCCAACTTGCAAATTTTCTTGATCTTTAGGCCTTTAATCTTGATCTTGAAACCATTTGCTTCTTTCAGGGTCTTTGGAAACTGAGAGACAGTGCTGTGTGATCACTGAGGTCATCTGTGTTGACGTTGTCAGCTCCTGAAACTCAACAATCCGCCAATGGGTTGAACCAAACTGAAATGTCGTTCTTCAAGGCAACAGATGTAGAGGTGATACCAGAACAAGGTTACTTGCAGGCTGTCGAGTCTCATAAGCGAAGGTCTGTAGAGGCATCTGTTGGCCTAATAGGTTTAATGGGCAACAAGTGAGGTGAGTTACTCTGAGCCATTTGTCTTAAGACATCATGCGATGGTCACTTCATAATCCATTGGAGAAACCAGGTTGAAATACATAATAACTATGCAATTAACGTTGGTTATTTAACCCATTGAGGAAAAGAAGTCCATCAACGGTATTTTTATGCAGCTGTGTTCTTCTATCCTCCAGTGCTGGTAGCTGGAATTGCCAGAATTGTTTGTGCTACATGAGTCAGTTTGGGATGATGCTCAGATATGCTTTTCCAGAATGAATGTACATTGTCATAAGATTCTGAAATATTCCAGTAGCTATCCAGTTCACTGCAAACTACTTCATCAGCAGCAAACAGGTCGTTGAAAAAGTTACTGGAAGTAGTTTTTATGTCGTCTGCAATTTTTCTTTTATTTTCAGGGAATAGATTGATGAAAGAATATCAATTGAGGGGCATAACTCCATAAAATATAATTCTTCTTATACAATCTGATTTATATGGCAACTTTGTGCATTTTGTGAATGGAAAAATATTTATGCATCGTCTATATCAGGTGTGAATTTAAGTTCCTCGGTATTTCACATTCTTTGAAAGATGTGGGCAAATGGTTTATCAGTTGATGCTTTATTCGGATAACCATTTGCAGTGAACATTTTCTGTCTGTTGATAAATGCTTTTTGGCAGTATCCAGTGGCATCAAAACTGCTATGACATCCTTCAGCAAAGTGTCATTTAAATCCAGAATGATTCGCTGCAGGTTCTTGTATTGATGTTTAATTGCAAAGCACTTTATATCGTCAGCATTGGTCGCATTTGATTCTAACATTGTCGATTGGGAATTCCATCTGGTCAAAACAGACTGCTTCACTGTTGTTAGAAATTCTAATTTAAATCTTGTCCATTTCACAGGAGTAGCCAGTTCTTTGCAAAGGTTTAGTAGAGAAATACCCTAAGTTGAGTGTCTTTTGACTGCAGAATGTGTGATAAAACTAAATTCAGATTGCATACCGAATTGTTGTTAAAGATGGCATCAGTTATTCTGAACTGCGCACAACATGACTATTATCACTCCGAGAATCTGTTGCATGCTCTGGTCCTGGCTTGCTCACTTGTGGAACAGATGGCATTAGTGACTTGGAATAAACTGCATTAGCATCTAGCATGAAATTCAGCATTTCTTGAAAGTCACATCATTTGTCTGCTGAAAACATCGGTTTAAATGACAAACTTTCTAAAGGCTTTTCAGGTAATTGTGTTAGTGTCACACACGTAAAAGTCTCTTCAAACGAGCAATGATATAACGGAGAAGTTAGTGTGGTTTTGTTATATACAAGCTGCTTTACTCTGGAAAGCAGAACCTTTTTGAGGCCAAGAGTTAAAGAACCGGTCGTCTTTCATCTGAATAACATTCAAAGGGTTATTGTGGGTGACTTTCAATAAAGTCTCACAAAAGACACAGTCCGACTGAAAATTTCCAATCGTTTCTTACAATTCTCAATTTGACTGAAGATTGTCTACCTCCTGAATATAACTATGTCCAGGAGTTCCAAATTTCTGTTCTATACACTCTGATGATGGACTGGTTTAAAGAAGTCTAATGAGAGCATATGACATCACACAATTCTTGTTTTGAGGGATGCATGAATCCGACCAGAGAGTGAATCTTCTGGTGTTCGGGTGCTTTTCTAGCAATTTTTTTAAAATCGAGTTTACAGCACGTACCATATCATTTCCTGTTCTCCCAGCCAAACCTTCAATCCATATTTCACAAAAGCCTTTTTTCCAGGTGAGCAATGTGCAGTCATATCGTATACATTCAGTTTTCTTCTGTGAAAAGGCTTGAAATGTTGGCATGAAGAGCTATGACGTTTTCCATGTCAAAACAAACAACATGGTGGTCCGCATCGCTTAAGTGGCGATCAGCATCACGCTCTTCTTTAGTTTTTACCTTGTCATGTAGATGCTTTTCATTTGCTGTGTTGTCAGATTCACTTGGACTACTGTTCGTCTTATAAGCCTCTCAAGTATCACAGCAATCCTTTTTTGGAGTGTAAAAAGCTAATTAAATTCCTTGTTAAAAATTTCTCTGTAAATGTGGATTGGCACTGGAGATTGTTCATGCATATCCAGGTACAGGTGGTACAGTTTCTCAAGAGATCAATTGGAATCAAGATATTCTCTGTGTTGAAGATCTGCAGTAGTGTGCTGCTATTCCTCGGAAATGAATTGATATGATCCCACTGGCATCCCACTGTTTTCCATGTTTCCTTTGTCCTACCAAATGTTTGACTCAAATTATGATCATGGTAATAAGAAATGCGCCTGTCACTGATGTTCAGCACAGATATATAAAAATGCTGACACAATTGCAACGGGGGTTAGTTAGAATTCTGGACGTTAGCGGATTTGTTTCCTTGACAGTATCAAAGGCAGTAACTATGGAATTGTTTCTCGACTGGTTTATTAAGGTTAACCCTTCTTCAGCCTGAGCTCTAGTTATGCCTATTGGTCGGAATTCCCACGGGGAAACGACAGGAGTCCCATTGTTCCGTGTAAATTATGTTAAAAAAATGCAAAGAAAACAGTAAACCGTCAAACAGGAATGCACGAACACAAAAATTATAATGACTGAGTTTGGCAGAATTTTCTGTACAAGTAGGAACCTTGAGCCAGTTCCTAGAATTCCGGGAAACCTCTTAGTCCTTATACAAGCATATGACCACATCTTAAAAACTACAACCGGACTATGCAAACAGTTAACATCTACATTCCAAAGTTATACTGAAAAAATCTTAACAAAATGCAATTAATATTTAAACAGCAAGGAATTTGGTCTACAGTGTTCAAATAAACAAAGCTTTTTGGGCTCTGAAAAGTACTGGCCAAAACCATTTAGCAGCCTTCGGGTTATACGTTACCAGAACCATTACTTCTATCGCCCAATATTCGTCTTCTGCAGCCACATATAAATCCGTCACAGTGTTAACTGTTAAGTAAAACTGCCTCTGAACTAACTGGTTCTTGGTCTAAAAATTTGGCGACAACTTGTTCAGCCATGGACCATAATCCAAAACTCCACAGAGTTCCATTTTGCTCCAGGAATGCAGAGAAGGATAGGTGTCGTCAGTACGGTCAACATTCGGCAGATGACGTCTTCCCTCTTGTGTGGTCCCGCGAAAGAACACCTGCTTGGCATCGGGTATGCAGGCCAAGCTTTGCATGGCAGCGATCATGACGGGAATCAGACCTACTGGAATCAACCACTCCAACTGTACCTGATGGTGATGCATTTAAACTGTGTTTTTTAAAATTGTCTTTAGTCACGTATCCACTGGGAGAAGCCACTCCAACTGTGCCAGATATATGGAAAAATGAAAACAGTAAGATAGAGTTTCCAGTGAATTTATATAACAGCAGAATGTCCCTATTTCTGCAGATTTCAGTTGTGAACCTGCTTTGAACCCTTCCCTTGCAATCAAGTGATCCAGTTTTACAGGCTGTTAATTGTGATATCCTGCTTTCTCAACATTTCATATGTTCTCAGTTAGAAATAAGTAATTGGTCATAATTTCATATTAACTATTGAAGAAATCACTGATAGTCTTTGTTGAAGCTTACAGACCTAGACAGACTAGTTGTTTCAAGAGTATGAACTGAGAAGTTCTAATGATGCCTTATTGTCATGTCTGCACCTCTATCCTGGCAGAAAGAAATGCGACGGGTTTGTTTAGTTAACAATGGTGTTTGTTATATTCCACAGTCAGTGTTACAGTTACAGAAATAATTTGATAATGTTCACAGAAATGCTATCCAACACCTTTTGTAGAAAGAACATGAGAGAAAGAAATGAGTATGTTTTCATTACAACAGCTAAACCAAGAGCTTCTGTCTAGATAGTTCCTTTATGTTGTTTTGAACCTCCTGAATTTATGTGTTCTACGACAGCTAAAATAGCAGAGAATGATTGAACAATTGCATCGATGGCATACTTCATGCAGGCCCATCTCGTATCAGAAAGTTTTTAATGTGTCCACTTCTGCTTCGTATTGAGAGTTTTGGTGTTCTTTCAGAATATTGAGTTGTGACAAACTAGATGTAAGGAATGTATACAACTTCTCAGCTGTACCAAAAAACAGCTGCATGCTGTCGTTAACAGAAATTGCTTCTACAGTCACCAAATGGAGAGCATTTGCACAACAGTGAACATAAATGGCATTAGGTGATACAGCTTTAATTTATGTCTGAAGACCGTTGTTAACTTCTGACAGTACAGACGTGCCATCATTTGCCTGACCTCGACTAAGTCTGATATCTATATCTCGTTTCTGAAGCTCTTTTAGAATACTCTGTGCAAGCTCTGCCGCTTTGTCATGTTCCAGACTACAGAGACCTGTAAATCTACAACATCTGTAGACGGAAAGCAAAGTTTAACAGCCATGAGGTATGGTGATTGCCTCAAACATTGTAATTTCCATGTTGAGTTGAACTGGAGAAGATCAAAGCATTGAACGGAAGTAGACGGCGATACCCCCACCACGGGCCGAACGGCGATCGGGACGAGGGTCTCTGGGCCGATCATGGATAGAGAAGCCATGCAGAGCAGCACAAAGAGGAGGCACGTCGTCTGAGCTGCGGTGCCAGGTTTCTGTAGTGGCCAGGACGTTGAGTTGTCTCCTGTAAAGCGTGGGCTACGTAAGCAAATTTGTCCGAGAGAGAAGGCATTCCATTTAGCCAGACACAGCCTTGGAGGTCTCATGTAGTCCTGAGCAGGAAGATCAGGAGCAGGCCGACTGGAAACAAGCTGATCAGACACAGCCAGTCCAGTATGGCACGAAGTAGAGCCGGAGGTCGGGATGGATGCAGCCACGGAGGATAAAGAAATTCCAGATGAAGATGGGTTGTGCGGCCGTACACCAGATTATAGAACAGAGTCTTTCTCAGTGAGCACTGAGGCTGCTGAGGTTGGAGGGAATGCCCTAGCTGAGGGAAATTTATCCTTATAATGTGGCGGCCGTACACCAGATCTAATTATAGAACAGAGTCTTTCTCAGCGAGTGCTGAGGCTGCTGATTGATCAACAGATGTAGGAGGAGTTCCTGTGCTGCTTCCCTCTATGTACGAAAGGCGCTTCATCACTAATCAGTAATGGTATCCAGTTAAGCGTATAGTTCGATGAGTGCACGCAAGTGCACTACAAGAGTAAACAAAGAAGAGGCTGAGTACACTGTGCTGCCCAGGGCGGGCTTTGTGTACAAGTCCATGTATCCTCATGTTGAACGAAAAGTCCAAACCTTGCCTGATATTGACAACGGTGAACATTCAAAAATGATGAAATACACTTTTTCAGATCTGCAGATCATACTGAACAGTAATAGCAAGAAACTGTTTGTCGGAATCTAAAATAGACTATAGCAGACTTAAAAACAAACGGAGTTGACCATGCTGATCTGTGTACACGACGAGGGCTAAACACCGGATTTTGTGTCATCACCTGCTCTTCCCATGCTCAAGGTTGTTTAATGCATATCTGTTCAGTACTGCTAGCTCACTAGTCTTCAGAACATTGACTACGACCATTTCATTCCCTTATGCCCGATGCTGTAGTAAGCCTGATGGTCCAAGTCTATACTGCTCATATGACTGTTGTAATCAAATTTCAGACTTTGTCTTCCTTTTGACCTCACTGTTCACAATCTTCTGAATTAAATGCAAACTATCAATTTCACTGTCAGGCAAACTTGAAAGACAGTAGGGGCCTACATCTCTTTTGTCTTTCAAGTGAACAGCTGTGATTCCCTCAGAGTATCAGAACGTGGATGCACCTTTTCAAATGTTTCAGACTCACCAGCTCTTTAGGGAAGTACTTCCTGTTGTATCTTACTGTTTCTGTCAGATTGGTGTTATCTTTCAGTAGATCTGTCACCAGTTTAGGTGATGTGTAGAAGTTGTTAGTTTACAACTTGTATCCTTTATGCAGGTATGGCTGCATCAAATCACACACCACATGATAGGCTAGATTAACCTCAGCAGTGCCAGTTTCCTTACCTGTTTAAACCTGAGAGTTACACACTATACACAGGTATCAATTTTTACTGTAGACCTGCTAAGGCCATGCTTTTATACCAAACCCCGTGGATTGTCAGGCATATACTGAATAGAGCTAACCCTGCATCACATACCAATCATCTGCTCATCAGTTGAAATATGCTCCTTTGGTATGTTGTGGGTCAAGCAACTGTCATGGACAGTGGTCAGAACAGGGTGCACTCCGTGTAGCTTTGTCATGGTCAGGATTAGTGCGAGGTTAGAATTATGTTGTGCCAGAGCAACATAGGTATGTAGGGGTTGACTTCTCTGGGAGTCGTCAAATTGGGGAGGTTGATGATGGTGCTGTGAAGAAGTCATGTAATCGTCAACTCGTGTTTGCTGAACGGGTGGATTGCTGAAGGTCACTCGATGCGGTGTGGGTGATCGTGAACGCTGTCTTGTGGAAGTGATGGCAGCAAGATTAGTAAGCTTAAGTTTCTTCAGCTCCTCTTTGATGGCGGCCAGTTCTTGGATGGTCTCACGTGAGTTTCTTCTTGTGACATCTCTGTCAGGCGACCCCATTTTCTGAGATCATCGATGGTGGTTGGGTCATGCTGGATGACGTGTTGCCAGATGTTAGGTCGCAGGCCATTGAGGGCAACCATGAAGGCTTGTTCGGCGGTCACTTAGAGCTTCTGTGTCGCCTGCTGGGTCATCGTGAGGAAGTCGTCGATAGATTGTTGTGGCAGTTGTTTCATCTGCCACAGTTCGGCAGCTCGCTTCCAGGCATCTGTCATGCTGGGCCGTAGCGTTTTCTGAGGGCCTCCTTCAGAGCAGCAAAACCGTGGCGGATGTCATGTGTTTGTGTGTTATACCACACAACCGCACTGACCTTCAGGAGGAGTGGCAAAGCCGCTAACTTCGCCTGCTTGTTCATGTTGCGGAAAGTGGCCCAGAGCTTGAAGTTTTTAAGAAACTCTGGGCACCACGTCCTCGTGCTGACGCCCGGTGAACGGTGACGGTACTAATGAACTGCCGGCCATGTCTATGTCGGAGTCAGAAAAGTCAACGGCGACGTATGGTGATGGTGGTGAGGAGGAGGAGGTATCAGCAGCGTCCGGATGAACGTGTCGGAGATAATGGTCGAAAAAGCGGAGTAGGTGGAAGTAGTATAGGTACTAGGGTGGTGCATAAGCAGCAAGAAAAATCAAATCTGTGATTTCCAGTAGTCTTACCCCCTGAAACTATTTCTCCTTATCTAGAAGTAATGGGAAAAAAGTTTGAACCTTTTAGTGTAATATTTAGAGGTAGCTCAATGGCTTTACAAGTTTACAGGTAACTGAAAATAGCGAATAGTTTAAAATCTGCAAAAAATCTGTTGTCTTACTTCAGTTTACAAGTTCACACTTCACAGTCCAGACAGTGTCTGTTTCTTGCTGTCAGGGTAAGCCTTCCTGTGTTGCTGTACCACCTGCAGTAAGAACTGAAGCTGTGATTCATCCTTCGTAATCAGGCCAATGAGTTCTTGTGCAAGAGCCACCCCACGTTCTGCATGGTCATTCACCACACTCATGGCACGAACTGTCTCTGCCGCTTTCTGGTAATCCTCCTGTTCCTCCCACAAGTCTGGGTCCACACTAAGAAATGCACTTGGAAGCTCCATCAATTCAAACAATGTCATTGATTTTTCTGAGACAAAATCTTCAAATTTCTTTTCCATGAAACTTGGCAGGTCTACAGTTATTCGTTTGGTATGATCCTTTTCAGCCGGCTCGAGCAGCTCGATGTCAGTCTCCTTTCGTCGTATTGCACTTACCATCAGTCTCTTGGTTGCTGAAGGAACTGAGCTGTCAAAGAACGCTAAACAAACAAGTTCAGGTGACAAGTACCACAAGTGATTTGAAAACTTCAGTGATGCAGCCTTTGATATCGCTGGATTTATTGTGGAGTAGCCAAGAAGTGATTTCAACAGCTGGAAATCACTGTATGGGGCACTTGCTGCAAGAGGAGCCATGATCCAGGCCTTTAGGTAAACACTTGCTGCAAACACACACACGTCCTGCAGGCCCTTCTCCTCAGTCTTTGTCAGCTGGAATTGGCCTCGAAACATCCAAATCTTGAGACTGTAGATAACTTTCGACAGCCAGCGAGCATGATGCATAGCCCCAGGTGCCATGAAGCGGACTCCTCTTGCTGGTACTGCTCCAAGAAAAATGATAACAAGTTCCAAGAACTCCATATAATCGTCTCTTGGCTGACTCTCTGTTAGATATCGATTTGCGAACTCGATGGTGCTGCCCCTGATGTTTTTCAATGACCTGGATACAAACTCATCTGCCATTCCTGTGTCGTATCTATCCTGAGCAACAAACTCCCAGTACTTCTGAAAACGTGCAAACAGAGGGACCTCTGGAGATGATGTTACTCCAAGGCAGACTTTAAAGACTGCACCAATTACTAGTTCCATTATGTGATGTCTGCAGGCTAACGATAGAATTTCCTTACCGAGCTTCTGCTCCAAGAGAACACAAGCACCAGCAAACCGCCCAGTGTTCGAACTGGTTGTATCGAAGCACATTGCTCGTACGCTGCTAGCTATGCCCCAGTCCTCCAGTGCTGAGTGGACAGCTGCTGCTTGAGCCTCGCCAGTTCCACTTGCCAGCGGTGCAACTGTGAGCAGCTGTGAAATTCCTTTGCCACTGACAATCACTGGGAGCCGATCAATTTGTTCCTTAGTTGTTAGAGCAGCAATGAGTTTGCCGTCCCAGTGAACAACCAGTGGCACGTTGCCTTGAAATTCAGCCTTTAGTGCTGCTGATTGCTGAACCCTGTGTTTCATTCTCTGTCGGCGAATGGAGTCACGACTGAGGGCAAGGTCATGAATGTTGTGACCTAAGCTCTTTGCTGTTTCAGCAATAACAAACATTGCTTTCCGGTCAGAAATCTTGGTTCTATCCAAAGTAGCTGCAAGCTGCTGCGTGAAAACACTTTTTCTACCTCTCTTTCTCTTTGCACTAGTCTGTGAACTGCAGCCTCCACCACTTTCCTCACCCTTACCATCTCTGTTCTGACTATCATCTGCTTCTTCAGCTTCTTCATCGGTGCTGCTGGAGCTGCTGGTACTAGATAGTACTGCTTTTTCATTTTGCCTTCTTTGCAAGTCTTTCATTCGCTGTTGTCTAGCAAGCATTTGTTCCTGCCTAACTGTTGATCTCTTTTCCTTTGCAGCTAATTTTGCATCTACACCAGCCATTGATCCCCTTCTTCCTTTTTCTCTTTGGGCAATCAGGAACTCCCTATCTTCAGCAACCACAATCATGTTAAGGGCATTCACGTGAGCAATGTCAAAGAGATCATCTAGTCTGGAAACAAACTCGGCCTCTCTTGATCGTTGTGTCACAGATTCACGACCTTTATTCTTCTTAAGCAAACGCCACTCTTCAAATGTTCGTTCCAATTTGGTTTGACAGTTCTGGTTGTCTCTTATTGGGATTCTTGCTTTGTTCCAAAATTTTGATATCTCTTCCACTGTATTAGCTGATGACTGTCTGACAGTTTCATTCTTTTCTATATGATGATATAGAAATAAACCAAGAGCCATCCGCAGAGATGGCAGCTTACTACCAGTTAATTCAGACACATACGAGCCAAGAAGATACACTTCTGTTTGAGATCTAGTTGATGCTGCTTCTGCCATTTCTCACTACTAGTACTTAAGATTAACATTAATAATTAATCAAGTCAATCAACTGTACTATGCCCTGTTGTCTAGCATACTAGCATGCACACTTTGACAGCAGCAATTTATACCAGAGTATAGTGTAGATGATGTCAGCACTCAGCAGCAGTCAGCAGAGACTCAGCACTGCAGGCCTGCAGGGACTCAGCAAGGTAGAACATTGATGACATCAGCAGATTCAGCACTGCAGTAAGCAACACGACCGACAGCCCACTGACCCCAGCATAGTTTAGTCACTAATAGTCAGATTCACCAATCACCAATCAGACTTAAGGCAAGATTAGGATAGGCATATTAGGCAACTATGCTAATAGGCAGTCCCTGGCATGGCCTGCATGAAGAATGCACTGCATGATTCTGCTCATATTAATATCTGCTGACTCAGTCAGGAGAAATTAATTTAATATGTTATGTTCACTGTCTTACTGCATTGAATATATTCAAAACTTCAGTGTCATTGAGCTACCACTATATATTCACCTATCAAGCTGATATTTTGCCAGAATTTTTTCTTTGTATATACAAACACAATTAGGGGGTAAGAATGCAAGATTTACATACTTCAGAAATAAGCACCACCCTAATAGGTACTGATGTCGTGAATGTGGCGCCCGATGAAGAAGAAGGTAGCAGTCCTGATGAGCGTGCAACAGGAGTAGACGTTACTGCAGGTGGAAGTTTCTTACCGGTTCGTAGATAGTAGCGCCCACTCGTCTGATTTTCCGGCTGCTCATAGGTTGTCTTGTCTCGGATGACGATGAGATGTCGCTGCTCGAGAGGAAGGATCGATCGGTTCTCCACCAAGTTGTAGTGGATGAAAGAAGCTTATTGTCAAGCGTCTTCACCACTTGTTGTGTATGAGATACTAATGAAAGGACTTGAATGTTTCTACATGCGTAATGTAGTTAGGCGCGCTTCGTTGTCGGTGCTCGCCACACTGAGGCCGGAATAAGAGTTGCTCGTGCCTCGACCATGACTCGGCCACGGGCCCAAAAGGCCGTTGACGATCGAGACGCATCAGTAGAAGTTAATGTCGCTTATTGTAGAATCATAAAACAGTATACAATGATGGCGAACAACAAACTACGCTCGACAGTTCGATCTGATAGTCTGAACTCTGGTCTGCCCTCTCAACTATTAAGACATGGACTATATTTATACACCGAACAAGTCAGCCTTAGGCTTTGCTGGGCTGGGTTGGGTTACTCGCTTACTCATATCGCTGCCTTGTTTAATCCCTCTCTCTCTGTCTTACTCTATGTCTTTGTCTGTCTGCCTGTTGGCACTCAGTCAGTCGGTCTGTAGTCAGCGGCCTGGAATTCCACACCCTTTACGGTTGGAGTGTCTGAGTGTGCACTAATGATCTGGTGCCAGAGAAGTCAACCCCTACAGGTAGCACAAGATTTATGTGACACGGTTATGCAGAATCACTGACATATACAACCACAATATTTCAAGGTCATGTTCACTCAACAAGGATTTCAGCCAAGTCAGCAACCCCTATAGCAATGTGTAGACTGTAGACCCAGAAATGCTGTCATTTCTTGTTTTGTAAAAGGTACCAAGGACATGTCTCATGCCTAGCTTGTATAGCATACTTGGTGATTTCTAGAACCTAAGTGTCAATAACAGTGTCACTGATGTAAAGTCCAAAGAACTTGGCTGGTGTTATACAGTGACATGTCTAAAGGTCCTGATGTCCCAGTAAATGGAATAATGCTTTCAGAGATATGCCTCTTTCCAGTTCCAATGGTTGTCATCAGAAGCTGCTGTTGGATGGTTCAGTGTTGTCTGGCTGAAGTGATCTTCACCATGACCTTGACAGCGACCATGACTTGTTAGTTCCTCCTCTGATGCTAGATTGACTGTAATGTCAACAGGTGCAGGTGATGTCTAGAACGAAATGGAAAAACTTATATAGAGTGAGCTGTGAATGTCAACTTTATACACCTGAATCAAGCATGTTGCTTCTACAGTAATTATTTCTAGACAGGATTATATACGTTCATACCTTTAAAATATTAATGAAGTGAAGTCTACTGATATTGTAGTAGTAAGTACGTGTGCATAATTCGAGCCTTCTTCATTCGAGTGAACTCATTCATGGAGAAGCAAATTTTGATCACCGCAACTGCAATGGACAGAACAAAAGACTCATGAATTCATCTTCTGACCATACTTTTTTCTATCCAATCTTTCAAATGATGTATACTGGTGTTGCATTGATGGTCATGGATGTTGTTGCTCTGACGATGGAGAAAAGCAAGTGTTATCTATTTCTCAGCTTTATTCATAACGTTTGACTTACCAATAAACGACAGAAAGTAATATTTAACTAGCCAAACAGGTTTAGATTTGACGGAATAAGCCACAGTTAAGAAAATTTTGACTGGAACGATGTAGAATTTTCACGAGATCCGAAAAACATTCTCATTATAGTACCAGGACCTCATTCTTTTTGAAGGTCAGCTTTGGGCGGATTGGAGCATTTTAACAACTCCAAACCAATATAATTGGAAAACCACTTTTAAGTGAGTAGCTTGATGCAGTAGCTGTTTGTGTTCTGCTTCTGAAGACAGTTCATAGAGCTGAGGTCTTTTTCTGGGAGCATAGGCGTAAACTTGTTGGAAATATTGGGGTGGGGGGCTATTGCCATCTCCTGAATGAGTTCGTTTGGAACAGCAGAAGATATCCACTTGTAGCTACTTCTGGCTAGCGAAGACTTTAACTTGTCAGAGTCAGTAGCTTGCAAATTGAGCAAGTTATCCAAATTGCCAGTTGCATCTGTATGTTCTCTGATTGCGAGGCCTTGTTTACACAGAAAATGCAAGGATGTAACGAAAGTGTATAAGGCTGTTCTCACCAACTGACGTGCCTGCTGGTGTGCAGATGACAACAATCCAGCTACATTTGTACTATTGTTCCTGTGTGCTATATTCACCATTGCTTCTTGGTGACACTGTGATACATCATATTTGCAAATTTAGACAGCATTCTTCCAGTTGCTGTAGCCATCGGATATGAAAGCGTCTTTTTTCGTTGAGAAACGAAAGAGGTCAGAGTTAGCACATTCCGGACAGATTTCGCAGAAAACTTTATTCTGACATTCAGATGAAAGTATCCTTGGTTTTCCATGTGGATTGAAATTTTCTCCCAGTTTTGTTGCCTCTCTTTATCTGCCCAGCTACTGCAGGATCCCTAGATATTGTTGGCTCGTGTGGATTGCAATCAGCCTCTAATATAACTAATGGCAAATTAGATTCAGCTACAAAAAAATAAAAAGTGCAGATCAGAACATTGTTCGTCAGGTGTGTGGTTGGGTTGTGGTCTGGATTGTGTCGGTTGAGTAACTGGGGCCTTGGGGTATTGGGTTTTGTGAATAATACACCATACAAATTGAAAAACAAAATCCAGTGAATGAGAGTAACGACTGCTTCAATTTCTTTACATGTGGTCCGCTTGACATATTTCGGTTTTACAAACAGCTAAAAACAGTTGATCTAATCAAATAAGAAATGTTTGATCTACTCTATAAATTAATCAAGTGTCTGATATTGTGATCTCATGAAACATGGCACAGAGTTGGATGAAAATCATGGATCACAAGATGAAATTTTCTCCACCCAGCAATATCTGTGGCAGACTGACAAGGTTGAAGAATCTTCTGCAGGACACAGTTTTTCCCATTCTGCATTTAGTCGGAAGTGTTAGTGTATGCTTGTGTGTTGGTTCTGCAAGTGTTGCTAGAACGGGTTCTTTGGATTTGTCAATCGCTCGAATTGTTTGCAGTGTAGAGTTCCACTGCACTGATATATCCTGAATTAATACTTCATCTCTGATTAATGTCGACGTTGCAGAGTTTGTAACTCTGCACTATTTGCTGAGCTGTGCTTAAAGTGGCCCACTATTTTGCGACACTTTGCATGGACAATTTCAATTTCTGAATCTGCAATTGCCTTGTTTACAGAGAGTTGCAAGCTATGTGCTATGCAGGGCATATGATTAAATGGCAGCATTCCAACTGCCTATATGACATTTTGTGCTTTGTCTGTGCTGAACATGGTCAGCCTTTTGTAAATGCCCCATGACCTTGCCACTAATGAAAAATGTGCAGCACATGCGTAGTGTCGTTCTTTGGTATTGACAACACATAAGGCAAATGAGTTGAAAGTCCAGTTGCACTCAAACCAAAATGCTTAAGTAAATGCAGTCCGGACTTACATCTAATGGTAATTCATTTATGAGAACATTCTGTATTTTCACCGGGGTAATCTCAAATTCCTTGTTTTGTGCGCTTATCATGGTGCGAGATTTCAACTTTTTCCCAAGGTCAGCATCTGTTTTGATAAGATCCTTTATCCTATTATGGTGGTTCGTTATTTGACTGAATGTTTGGCCGCAATATATTAGACCCGGGTAACTCTGGATTAGCGTTGTAAAGAGACAATATCGGTGGATAGTTATGTAGGAAATACAGAATTCACGAGTATACCAGTCTTTAACAGTCATGTCAGCAGGAATGTACTCACGTGCATGTAGATAACACAATCCTCTATGAAAAGCAATAACCAGAAGCAGACTGGTTGCAGTTTTCTCTCTCTCAACGATTTGTGTGTGTATCATTTTAATCGTTGAGAGATCAGTTAATTGTAACTCATTAAATTCATCAAGAAAATTGATATCCAGATTCCATAGCAAGTCCCCAGAATGGTTTTCGTAATCAGCGATGTGTCTATGAATCTGAGGAATGATCTTTTCTTGGAATATGTTCAGACTGTCAGAGGGAGAAGACTGACTGCCAGATGGAGTGGACTTACTGCCAGAGGAGTGGACTTACTGCCAGACGGAACGCACTCACTGCTGGATGGAATGGCACGAACTGCTGTCACCTTTGGCTTGATACTACACACTGTACACAGGGTCTTGTTAACAGTTGTCAGTGACTTCATAAACAGCGACGTCTCCAGCAAACGCTCCTCCAATGTTTGTGCCTTTCTTGAAACTTTGTCATTGGCCGTGAGAGTTGCTGTATGTGAGCAGCAGCTTCACACTTGTCACGCAGTAAGAATTTTTAAATCACGTTTACAAGCTTAAAGGCTTAAAGGTAATTCAAATCTATGTATAATGGCCAAATTTCACACGACGTCTTTCAACTTTGGGTTTTTTCGAGAAAACCAGCTATTCTTGTTAATTGTTGCTCAAATTTCCTCTTTGCATCATTTTCCTTAAAACACTGTTGATTGCTAACTGTATAGTATCTGCAGAAAAACTTCCAATTTTTCGTAAAAGAACCACCATTTTATTGTCGACGTGGCAACTTGCTGTTAAGGCCGCAATGATCTGTCTGTTAGGACCGATAGATTAGAAAAATTAATGTTCAGTGAGAAGTGTAGTGATGACGTCACACGGCGTCGCTAGCTGGGGCGAAACCCGGTTGAGGGCGGAGAGATCGGACCAAAGGTGCCTAGCACCAGTGTCACAGGACCACGGTAGTTGCGTGGAGGGGCACCGTTTCTGCCTCAGTTCCAGGAGTAGTGATGCCACCTCATTATCATTCATATGAAGGGAAACCTCATATTCTAATTCGTCTGTTTGCCACAGACTTTAATAGTTACACAATCTTTCTTTCCAGAGCAGCAGCATGAAAACTCTTTCTCAGTAAAAAAAACTCGGATCTTTTGCTCCACTGCCTCAGATAATGGCTTTCCAGATTTAGGTCTTGGTTCTGTCAAGATGTCTCTTTCATGCTTCAGCTTCTCTGGCTGTTTTCAGTGTAGACCACTTACAATCCTTGAGCATACGAAGTCGCAAACATCCAAAGTCGCGACCGTACGAGTCCGACGGTAATGCCTCTACCCTACACTGAATGACCTATGGCCGTGGGTTTTGATTACATTTCGAGTTTCATAGGCGAATGTTCCTGCTTTCGACAGATCTCACAGTACATGCATTTCTTGGCCTCATCATAGCATAACCAGGTGTGGTCTGTCAGCCATTTCCGTGGGAAGATACAAACTTGTTTTCCGATGCCTAAGGATTTTTCTATTGATTTGTCGTCTCCATTCTCTTCTTCCCATGTCTGGATTTTTCGGACGGTGGCACTGTTGATGCAGCAGCATCAATGCTTCTTCCATCCACACAATCCAACGACTCGATTCCAGGTTCCTCCTCTATCTTCCATTTTTTTAATTCTCAACTTTGCCAAAGATGTGGCACACAACGCCATTTGAAACCGCAGTGCCCTTCTATCGCGATGGACATCCGCGGTTGTAACGACCTGGCTGCAATATGCTGGCGGATTGACAGTAGGCGTAGAAGCATTTTCATCCAGTTTTTCGTAAAATTTGCATTCTTCTAAATTAATTAAACTTTCTTATTGGCACGAAGTCAGTTTGACTTTTAACAAAGACTGAATGCGATTGCGATAGCTGGCAATGTCTCTTTGTTGGAGTATACTTCCGGTTCGGTATAAAATGCGGATTCGGGTTTGGCACACGGAATATCATTCACATGTCTGCAGATTCAGAGGTATCATTGGATTGAAAATTATAATTGAACATAGATAATATCCATTTGACGCCTGTGCCATAAAACCTTACCAGTTTGGTGTTTTCACATTCAGTAATCGAGAAGGTATGAGCCAATATTATTAAGCAACAGTACTGACATCCTATCGTAGAGATCTTTATTGAATGGAGCGGCTGGATAATTATTTCAGCTATCTGTAGCTAACTCTGAAAGCTTCTTGCCTTTCTTTAGACATAGGATCTAAACACAGGGTCCTGCATGTACACAGTCTGTGTGCCAACTTCATTTGGATATGTCTTGTCAAAAAACCACTCTGTTCCAGCATATTGAGAGACTTTGTGGCTTTACAAATTCGTTTCTGGACAGTTTGAAAATCATATGACTTCCATTCAATATCCCACTGCCCCAGCATAGTACTTTACCATGATCTTTAAATATTTCATGATATTTTGCAAGCGATACAATACTTCCAGCTTTTCTTAATGTCTTCTCTATATGTCCAAACACACAATACAGGAGCATGTAACTGTGATCATGAAGAGGAAAGAAGTTAATAATACTGCAGAGTACTTCTTTGCTGTAAAAGCAAAGCATGACATTGTTTTTTTTCTGGCTTGAACATGCATCACTGAATAAATGGAGTGTCAGACCCTCCCTACCGTGTAAACAGCTCTCCAGCTTTGTCAAATAATCAAGAACACCAGACCCAACTTCATTAGAACCGTGTCCTGCCTCCGTTTCCAGCTAAGTGACATCATTTTTACGTATGGTAGCCTGTGTGTTGTCCTCAGTTTGATGAACAATGGTTAGGTTGGACAACCATACCTGCCTTGCATGGAATACCTCACCAATGGATAGTTTTGGTAATGGCTGATGCTGTTGCATGTCAAAACTTATGGTGACTGTGTTTGGCTCCTTCTGTTTCAGGCGTTGGAAAAACGTCTTAGCTGTAAGCTTATGGAGTCGAAGCTCAGTGATTACACGTTGTTTTTCAATTCCAGTCTTTTCACGGATCTCAAGCAGTTTAGACTTGCAAAAGGAACAGAACTTGGCAAGGATTTCCAAAGCCCAAGTTGATCTCATTGCAGAATATCTGTCAGTACTTCTTGTAGCTGCATAGTGCCTGATTTCTTGTCTTCCTTTACAATTTCCACATCACAACCATCCTTTTTATATTCAGATCAGGTGGAAGATAGCATTGATCATTCACTTTTATCACGGCTGTAATGAGATTGCCTACATTTGAAGCTTCGGATATGGTAACGTCTGCTATCTTGAATCTCGGTATTCTGCATTGAATGCTTGAGCCACTAGAAGTCGCATCTCCAGTTGCATCGACAGCTGAGCGTTAACGATCACTCATTCTTCTCCTGTAACTGGCTCCATGGAGCAAACACTGTCTACCAATGAAGAGCAGAAATTGTTCAAGTTGTCTGAAGGAATGCACTGTGGAAATTTCAATAGAAATTTAAAAAATTCAGTAGATCACGGATCTGACAACAATGTTCAACAAAAGCTGATGCATTTCTAGATATTCTCAAACAAAGCTCACTACAGTCGCCTGGGTTCTTCATTCTTTCCATCAGCACAATAAACTTACATGCATTAACGCACAGTCACCCTTGACCAATGGAATGCTACCACTCCTTTACAATTGCGTCAGGAGGCATAAACTATATGTGCATTAACATACAGTTGCCCTCAGTGGAATGCTACCACTCTTTTATAATTGCATCAGAAGCCTTCAGAAGGCATAAACTTACGTGCATTAACATACACATACAGTTGCCCTCAGTAGAATGCTACCACTCCTTTAAAATTGCGTCAGGAGGCATAAACTTACGTGCATTAACATACAGTTACCCTCGGTGGAATGCTTTGAAGATGTATAGATTGATGGCCGTCTTTTCTTGCACAATGATCTGTGTGTGTGTGTGTGTTTTTTAACAGCTGATAAATCAGATAATTCAATCTTTTGAACTTGTCAATAAACTGAAGATTCAGCATCCATATTGTGTTGTCATCAGCACCGTTCTGTTCGTATTTGACAAGATTTTCACATATCTGTGGTAAAATTTTCTCTTCAAAAATCTTTGCGTCAGATGGCTTAACATGGGATGAGAACACATCGAGATGGGGCGAGATTATGTTTTTTGATTTTTCTCTTTTTGATGGTTTTTCCATAAGACCAACGATTCCTATTAAGTTCTGTTGAAAGGTGTCCTTTCCATCCTGACTTTTGAAGAAACTGTCAATCGCTAAAGAAATTGAATCCTTATGAATTTAGCGATGTTTTTAATGGTATTGGCCATACCTGCGATTGTGCTTAGTTAGACTGCTTTACCGACTGTTGATACACAGTCTGCGTTTGGGTCACAATCGGCTGCCCGCATGCATCCATCTTGTGTTGGCCCAGTGCTTCTGTGTCAAAGTAAGGATCAGTACGGTGGACTGTTCGGGCCATCTGGTTATGGTGGCCCGTTAGGACCATTTGGTAATAAAATTAAAAAGTCACTAATAGCTGCAGGCCTGCTACTGCCCCTGCTGCTATGGCCGGAAGGCTGAAGCTGATGTAACACAGCCTACATGGTCATAAAGTGCTGGCGGCTGGCCTCATCTCGGCTGCTCAGGCTGTAATCTGTTCTTCAGTTTCTTCTTGAACACCCCCGGCTCTTCTGTAATCACAGGGCAGCTATTAGTATATAGATGTACATGTGCTTGTATGAGCGCTCTGATTGGAGCAACAGTTGCCCCAGACAAGGCCTGCCAGATGATCTGTGCATGTGTTGTAATTCATGGCTCAAGCCTAAGGCATGTCATTTCCCGATTTGGATTCTAAATTCGGAATTTCCATAAATGTGAGGCGGTTTCACAAAATGAGGCTTATGTCGCATGCCTATAATTCCGAGATATAGGCGATTTTCTCGCAAAAGGGGTCATCGGGTCGTTTTTCACTTTTTTGCATTTTCGTTTAGTTTGGCATCTCATCTTCATATTTTCTTAATTTTGTAAGTAATTTCCTACGGCAAATATTATTAATTGATTTTTATTTGAATTTATTCCAGCAATTTTTAACTCAAAAGTTTACATTTTAACCTGTTTCCGACGTCATTTTATGCTGCGTAATAAGCTGACACCCCTACTGAAAATGGTATCGCCTGAAAGACCTTCCTTTCTAGTTTCTTAATATGGTCACATAAATTAGGCTAATGAATTATTATAGGCATACGATTGGTCGGATTATAATGAATAATAATACTTTTGTTCATACTGTAGTTGCTAGGTCAGACACGTGATCAGAATACTGCAGCCTCATTGGTTGAAGCCTTGGCGCGTGACCGTTCTCTTTAAATCTGTTGGCTTGCAGGCTCTGTTTGACCTTCACCTTGTGGGTTTGAATGCGATGAAAATTCGTAATATTCTATTAAAAATACTTTAAATGGCGTTGAAAATGTATCGCGTGGAGTTTTGCAAACTGCTGAACAATATAAGGAAACTTAACCTTTCAAATGTCGAGTTACAGGCCGTTTGGTCGAATATTATAAGCGATTACCTCTATCAATTGGAAAAAATCTTTCGCTGCGATTTCCCGACAATTCGTGCAGCAGGATTTTGAAACCACAAACAGTCATAACTTTGTCAAATGGCGGTCAATTTTGATAAATCATGGCTCATTTTAACCATAATTATGTATACTATCATAATTGACCAAAACCTCACTTTTGATTTTTCCAACCATAAGCCTCATTTTGTGAAACCGCCTCACAAATGGTTTCCTTCTTAGAAGTTCAAGAAGCTCTTCTTTTGCAGTATTTTTCTTAATTTCTGACACTAACCAAGAAGTTTTCGCAGTATTTTTCTCAATTTCCGACTCTAACCAAGAATTAAATAGCTTGTCCTCGGTTGCTTTCGATTTTGCCTACCTCTGTATAGTATGTTGTACTTTATTCCAAGTACCTGACCTGGCAGAGACAGGTGTGATGTGGTTGCCATTGCGGGTGCTCGTGATTGCCTCTGGAAGGTTGGCATCGCTGCTAAAATCAAGGGCAATTGCTGCAAAAGTTGAAGCCGATGGCATGTCGAGGCGGGGCTTTCTTAGTTTGCACAGGTTGTCAATCACAGACAAGTTGTCAGTGGGTGACAAATTGTCACCCAAGTTGCTGGTGGATGCCATAAGCAGATGCAACTGACTGCAAAGCTGCTTCCTCTGTCTGATTGAAAAAATAGGCAACAACTAGTCAGTATGCATTCATGTTGGTTCACTACATTCCTGCAAAACGTTTAAAAAGTATCTTATTCAGGCTTATAACTTATTGTGGCGTTTAGTAGCAGTGACAGTTGATTGATATAGCCAGTTCTAAACACTGAGTATTCATGCAATTTCTTAGAAAACATGTACTGTCGAAATTCATATGCAAATATTAATAGTAAATCAAGTACATTGTTTTCTATCAATCCTTAACATATAACAAATAAGAGAAATGCTTTGATAAAAGTTGTTTCTATGCATTGGTGCACTGGTTGCTTTTACTCACAGCACGTTTCCTACTGTACTTTCCTGTGGTATACTTGCCAAGAAGCTGTCTGTGCCTATATAACTGTAATATAGCACAGCAATTTACGTTCAACGTTATGAAATGTCAAGCTTCCAATGGCCCTTTAATGTGCAAACACAACACTCAGGTAAACCTGCCTTACCACTGGCCAGTCAATGGCTTTCGACGTTAACATGTTTTCACAATTTCCATTCAATTGAAATGTTAAAAAAGCAATCAAAAAAGAAAATCAAGCAGTAACACAATATGCATATGTGACGAGTCCAGTAGAGGGCCCAAAAGGGACCAAGGACCTGCCGTAATTTGGGCCGCCCATGTAGGCTACCATGGAAGTGTTACATGACAATTGGTTCATCAGGGTAGATTCAGGTGTTTTAGGAGATCAGATCCAAATCACGTCGGACAGGACTGGCATAAAAGCATGAAGAAAGAGAGAACAGACAGGATGCAAACGAAGCAATCAGCAAATGAAAGATATGCCTTAACTATTAAATGCAATGTATACAGTATGACAAAATATGCTGGCCTTTGAGTGACTTTGATGAAAATACATATTACGAGGTGCTAAGTAAAATGCAATCCACGTTGCTTTTACATACCTTTGTATACCAGACACGACGTCGCTCCTATCACCAATTATGTATAGAATCAACTCTTTGAAGGGTTTCTTTCATTGGACCCCCCACCCTTTGTCTGCCTCTGGGAAGCCTGTTCCTTTACAGCAGCCTTCGTATCTTTCCATTTCTTTTTTTACTTCTTTGAGGCTTGTCACTACTCCTCCGCTATAAGAATTCACTCTGAGGGCCACCGTAGCCCAAGCCTCTTGCTTCCGCCGACCGGTCAATGCCCCATGAAGTTTGCACTATATGAGCACCTTCTCCTGTCCGATTATTTCTAACAGGTACCGAACCTCTTCGGCCATCAAATTTGGTTATCATACATTTTTCTGTTCACTTGCCATACTAAAAGTCATGTATAAATTTCTTTGTGAGTTTGTGTACAAAAACTACCGCCTATAAATCCCCCTTCAAACCCCCTTCATTTGCACATGTGCCATCAGCCATAATCATATTTGAACCACGCCCATATTGGCCTCTGACTGGCTACCCCTCCTCCCTTTATGCGTACTTACTAAAAGGATTGCCCCATATTAAACTAGGGAATGTCATAAATAGTCATAGGCTTCCCAGGATGATTCCTTATCCATGTCTTGTGAGATGATAATGTAGCGCTTAAAGGGACAATAGACACTTCTATCTAAAGGCTGCATATGGTGAGAACAGTGTTTCAGAAAAGATAACATCACAACATCACTGTCCTTGGCTTGCTGAATAGCTTCAATAGTAAGATGAAAGCCGTGGTTGTCCAGTAGAAGCAGAACAGGTTTCTCCAGTGTTGGACGACAATGTTTTACAAAATGTTCGACGACAGTTTTAAATTCGACTTCGGTCATCCATCCCGATTTAGTTCCAGCTATAACACAACCGACAGGCCCGTCTCTTACGATATGATCCCTGTAATTATTCCGAGGGAAGATTGACATCGGAGGGATTGAATTGCCCATTCCATTGACAGCTACTACAACTGTGATCAATACTTCACATTCTGCCGACGTTACCGCACCAACTTGCTTTACCCCTTTGGGTGCAATCACTTTTCTGGGCTTGTTGACGGTTGTGACACTGGTCTAGCCCATGTTCCAAATATCAAACGCTTCAAAGTGGTATCAATCCAGTATCTCTGCAAGTTTCTGATAGAAAGCTTTAATATTAAAGCGAATGAAACTGGTGGTGCAGGCTATGGTGGTTGTCTCTGGAGTGCAAACTGAGGTGTCCATATTTCATTTGAGAAACCCACTGAACCAGTCGGCCCCAGCCATCTTTGTAGATTTCCAGTTATCAGGAATGAGTTTGTGGAACATTACTGCACATTCAAATACATGTTTCCAAACTGCGGTTACAGATAATCCAAAATAAATAATTGACGGTTTTTATGTACTCTGCCAACTTAGCTTGTTCTTCATCTGTGAAAATTTGTCTGTTTCGTTTGTAACCCTTCAACGTTTTTATCATTTGACCTTTGCAGTTTTTTTTAACAAACGAGGAAAGAGTAACATGGCATATATTGAATTATCTCGGAACTGTTTGGCAAGATCGATTCGGGTTAATCACCTCTTCTGCCGCTTCCTTTATTGCATCTAGGCATCCAGGCACTGGGTTCAAACTCGATCCCACGGCACACTGTGGTGCAGGCGATGCTCCTAAACTTTCTAACCGAGTCATGATCTCAGTTAAGGTCTGTCGTGTTTCGTGCTGGCGCTCCATAAATTCACTCAAGGTCTGTTGAGTTTCTTGCTGGTGCTTCATAAATTTACGCAAAGTCTCTCGAGTTTCAGTTTGAATAGAGCCTAATCATTCAAGTATTAAATCGACAGCAGAACCAGGTCTGGAAGGGTGCGACAGAGGTGTAGCTCTAGCCAACAGCCTAAATACTCTGAAGATCCAAAAATGAAGGCGAAAGACAAGGACTTCTTTCCATATTTAAAGTTTTATTAATCTTACAGTTGAACTCAATTCAATCAATCTTAATTGTTACACAACAGAATAAATTAGACTAATCTACGACTCAAAAACTGACACATCAAACTGATTTGGAGTAAGGAAAGGGTACATAATGCAATTCTGCTCTAATATGCTTCATAGTAAAGTATCAAAGCAAATCTTTCTACCTGCATGACAACGGCGACGAGTTACCAATTTTGTAACTTTCACAAATAATGTCGATTCAGTTTATAAACAATCATCTCCTTCGCTCGAATTCCGTGCAAATATTGAAAGAATTGGCCGCAAAAGATGGTTCGAGTGGTAGAGAGAAGTCGTAGGGAGGCGGATTCAGACAGTTGACTAATCTACGTCTCAAAAACTGACACATCAAACTGATTTGGAGTAAGGAAAGGGTACATAATGCAATTCTGCTCTAATATGGACAGACGTCCTTTCCCTGCTTCATAGTAAAGTATCAAAGCAAATCTTTCTACCTGCATGACAACGGCGACGGCTTGTCTTGCTCAGAAAAGTCGACAGAGGCATGAAGATGAATGACGAAAGAATTCTCCCAAAGCAAAAACGCAATTTAATATCCTTCACGAATCTGTTTTACTTCGACGACATCAGTAAATTGAAATACGGCCAACATGAATCCGCAAGCAACTTCAACGTTAGACCTGTGCGATCTTTCGCCATCGTAAGGAATAGAACAATTTCCAATAAGCAGACGAATCGGCATCGCAACACGGTCACATAGACACGCAACATCAGAGCCACTCGGCAAAGTTTCACGTCCAGTCACGTTCACTACCTCCGTTCTGTTGAGAGATCAGAACCGAGAGAGATAGGGTGCCCGAGAGCAACCTTTTTATAGAGAGCAGAATCCGCCAAAATTATTAAGGCGGGCGACCTCAGACCACCCGGAAGTCTGTTGGTGCGAGAATTGCCATTCTTTCTGTCCTCTTATTGTCGGTCGCTTCTCGTGGGAGCGACCACCGGCATTGCAAGGAATGCATAAAAAGATCTAAGCTCTCTTCGACGTAGTATCTCTTTCATTCAAGTTCATCGCTTATCCGGCAACTGGTTAAACTAATGGGGCACCCTTTGTTGCAGTTACCTTCACTGGCTTCTGAATGGTGCCAATTTCTGTTTCGTCAACATTCCAAATTTGCACTGGTGTATAATCACATCCTGAAAGAAGTGATCTATATTCTCTATAGAATATGTTTACTTGTTTTCGATTGAAACCCACCGCTCCTTATATATTTGTTGCTTCTGGCTGTCAGCAGAGTTCAGGATGTCGTACATTCCAGTCTGCGATATCTTCCATACGATGACAGTCATTGCTACCCGTTAATGTGTTGTACATTAGTGTTGACAGGAAGTCAGGCTCAGGTCCACCATTGGTCAACGACAAGCCAGCAGCTGCTCCACCCATGAAATACATATCCTGTATGGAGCACCTATTGCAATGTACTTGACTCGAATCAGAGTTGAGCCTAAATTATTGAACGTTGAGGTGTCTTACCGCTGGTCGATAGTCGGAGGTGTTTAGTATATTCAGGCCCTTCAAAGATCTTTCACTGCCAGCCAACTCAGCCAGCAAGAGGCTGAAATACTTGCGAGTTGGAACACCATTGTCCATGGTCTCATCGGTATTTTCTGCTAAATCCGCAACGGAGACATCTAGGAAGTGGATTGGGCTAAAGTTCTTCCTCTTCAAGACTCGTGTGAAACTGGGAATGGCACTACCCCGTACCACGTTTATTATGTTCACAGGGGAACATTGTCCTAAGTTGATATATTTTTTTGAAGTAAAAAAGGTAAAATTTCTATAGTCGGAGGTGTATTGAGCACCTATTGCTATGTACTTGACTCTAATCAGAGTTGAGCCTACATTACTGAACGTTGAGGTGTCTTACCGCTGGTCGATAGTCGGAGGTGTTTAGTATATTTAGGCCCTTCAAAGGTCTTTCACTTCAAGCCAACTCAGCCAGCAAGAGGCTGAAATACTCATGAGTCGGTCCATCATTGTTCATGGCCCCTTCAGTATTTTGTGCTAAATCCACAAAGTAGACATCTAGGCAGTGGATTGGGCTAAAGTTCTTCCTCCTCAAGACTCGTGTGAAACTGGGAATGGCACTACTCTGTACCACGTTTATTATGTTCACAGGGGAACTTTGTCCTTTGATATATTTTATTGAAGTAAAAAAGGTAAATTTCTATATTCGGAGGTGTTTAGCATATTCAGGCCCTTCAAAGGTGTTTCACTTCCAGCCAACTCAGCCAGCAAGAGGCTAAAATACTCGCGAGTCGGGCCATCATTGTTCATGGCGCCTTCAGTATTTTCTGCTAAATCCACAAAGCAGACATATAGGCAGTGGATTGGGCTAAAGTTCTTCCTCTTCAAGACTTGTCTGTTATGCAAGACTCATAGTAATTCTTATACATTCTTTGTTTACTTTCTCCACTGGGAAGCAACAACAAATCCGGATTTGAAAATGAACTAACCCTACCACGAAGTACCAAAGCAACTTTCTTCACCGTAATTTTTAATATATGATTTCACTCGCCAATTAGAGTCGAACGAGGCATGTTGCATGACGTTTCCATGAACATTACCATGAACTCTGTGCTAATCCATATATCACTAAATGTTTCTTCATATTCTTAAAACCCTTTTCTCCAATGGCATGAGCAAGCAATGTTCTACGACAAACCCGAAGTCCACGAAAGTAAGGAACAAAGCGAGAATGTTCACGTTTCTCGTGTTTGGCACCAACACAATAAGGCATTAAAGTTTCCCATTAAAACTGTATGAAGTGTGTTAATATGCTGCTCCTCATATTTATAAATTTCAATACAGTCAAGACGAGAAGAGCAGAATCATCTTTTGCCAACAGGGCAATATTGCCAGGTTCTTACACCTCCTCCACTCACTTCAAGTGACTATAATAGTTGCAAAACAACTACTAGAAGAAGTATAACCCGCCACTGTGACTTCCGTCCATGTTTCAATATTATCCATCCAATTCATTTTTGGCCGACCTCGTGCACAAGAACCTGGTATTGTACCTCTCCTCTTTCCTCATGATGTGCCCATAGTATGCCAGCTTCATTTCCTTCACAGAGTTGAGAAGATTCCTCTCTACACCAGCAGTTTCAAGTACCCATTCATTTGTCTTTTTACCGGTCCATGGTACTCTGAGGACAAGTCTCGGGCATTTCATCTCAAATGCATTTATTCTTGTCTCCTCAGTCTTCCTCAAAGTCCAACTCTCACATATACATAACTACTGGCCACACTAATGTCTTCAAGAGCTGCAACTTTGTGGCAATTGCTATACCATAATTCAGCCAAATCTTATTGAGTCCAGTTGCAACGCTGTAACCCTTTGCCAGAGGCTATCGGATATCTTTTGTACAGTCACCATCCTCCGTAACAAATGACCCAGGTAAACATACATATCCACCTGCTCCAGGAAGCTGTTACTGTTGCCTTTTCAGAGCATGGCACCCTTACTAACAGCAGATCAGCGGCACCTTTGACCTTAATTTCAACTATTTTTCTTCAAGTTGGTTCTTTATTTTACAGATAAGAAACCTTTCTTGTATTAAACCACGCGCGTTCCGACTGTTTCTACACTACTTTCAGTTTGAAAAAACATTTTTTAGATAAAAGCTGCACAAATGTTATGATTCTACCTTTCTGACATCCAACCTTGAGCAGGTTCACGGCGCCCTTTGGTACTGCGACACCCAGGTTGGGAAGCACTGATTAGGGAGTCATTATCATTATAATTTTGTCTGTGACAGTTTCAATGCAAGTGAGTTGATCAGTGTTGTGGCTAGATATTTTGGTGCCCGGGGCGGATAATGGTAAGCGCCCCAATAGAAATTTCGAATTTGAGCAAAACAGAGCTAGTCACACGCAATGTTGAACGTTTATCAATGATATGACTATGTTCTCTTACCAGACTCAAAACTCTTCTATCCTTGATATATCTGCAAAGTCTTTGAGAACTTGAGCGAAATTAATAGAAGCGCTGCTTCACTCTGGCTGATAAAACTGCTGTGGCATGATTGGATTCAATGTCTTGTTCATCTGAAATTGCTGAGGAATCAGTGCTCCTCAAAATAGCTGCCATGAACTCGATAGAACTTGCTGCAGCTGCTGCTCGTTTCTCTCACAATTTCTTAAACCGAGCTCCATTCAGTTGATGTCGCTTAATTTTTGATAGAGGCAAGCGATACGCAAACAGCTTTATGAACAACAAATACAAATAAGATGGGAATTTCGAATAGACAACGTACAGATATTCCACGACTCATTACTCAGCGCCACTGTCCTGGCCTTAGGGAAAGGTCACGAAGGCGATTGCATAGAGCCATGGGAGACCTGAAGCATACTGCATGGAAACCTGATCCTTTGGGCCTGAAAACTAAAATGGGTGTTGAAATCTTCTTGCTGAAAGATAACTTTCTTCTTCCTTATACCCCTAATCCAAAAGCAGATGAGATGGTGCTTTGATGTGACACGCATACATGTATATCAATTTATCAAACTGCAAGACAGAGGAAACAAAGGAAAAGGAGGGGAGTGGGCGAGTCGAGAGAAGAAATATTACTAGCCTACTAGAGACAATGATGACCATTAAAATTATATATATCTTTGGTTTTTTCTAAATAGAGAGAACTCCTTTAAAATTTACATGGAGCTTCATATGCACTGACATTAGGTTGCAGACTTGTTTGAATGTTTGATGTGACTTGTCATGACTTCATCACTGACATTAGGTTGCAGACTTGTTTGACTGTTTGTCATGACTTCATCACTGACATTAGGTTGCAGACTTGTTTGACTGTTTGTCATGACTTCATCACTGACATTAGGTTGCAGACTTGTTTCACTGTTTGACACGACTTTTTCACCGAGTCTTGCCTGACTGTCTGACATCAACACTGCGTTAATTTCTTGACTAGCAGATCTAGTTTGAAAACTTATGATTTACTCGTAAAATTCTGAAATTGCTTTGACATCATTGTTCTGAAAATAATTTGATTCAGTATTTGTATGATGTTGTTTGGTGATCCTTCTTGACTCAGCTTCAGAGCTCTCCATACAAAGTATGCATTGATTTTAGGCAGTTCTTCATAAATAACTGAAATACTTTCATGACCTTTGTAAATTTCAACAACTTCTGTGCCTAGAATTGACTCTATGCATCTGTAACTCCAGGGCCGGCGCCAGAGTATTTGCCGCCCTAGGCGAACCGGTCGCGCTGCGCCCCCGGTAACTGCGATAACTAATTAATATTAAATTGACTAAGTTAATTTAAAAGTTATCCATAATAACAGTAACAGTCTGGAAACTGCATTAGCTATGCAGCCTATGCTGTATACGATGTAACACGTTTAATGGGAATTTAAAATGTAAATACATGCAGTCTTATTCAGTAATGAGACAGTGCACATTTTTCGTTTGAACACTTTATAAGAAATCCTACGGCTATGTGTACTAAGTCATAATCCTACCTACGTACAAACTTTCTTAGAAGTCTGTAGAAATAATTATAATGTAACTTCAAAATTTTATTTTTTGCGCTTTCACTTTAGCAAATGTAGAAGAGTTCTATCAGTTCAATGTCTCCAGCAAGAGGCCTATGATGTTCAATTGACAATGTACTATAGGCCCAATCCTACAAATCTTTCTTGCAGCATGGACGTAGGCCTACGCAAATATTTCTTTTGAGCTTTGAGAAGCTTCTCTCATTATTAGCCACAAAAACTGGAAGTGTCAAGAAGACGTCAAATCGAATAAATATGCGGCGTCTTGTAACTATTTAAAACTATATTTTAAATCTAGTATATCAATGCTTGCACACATATTGCGCCATTTATTGACCTCGATCACCCAGACCGTTAGGGTATAATGGGGCAAGACCGTTATGTTTTTGATTTTTTGCATGTGGAAGGTTTGTCTGATAAAAGTCATAAGGAAAAAGTTACTGTAAACAATAATTGCTATTTGATGAACATGTATTAGTAATTGTTACTGGCCAAAAACAGTGAAGCACTTCACAATTTTGAAGAAACTGAAGGTGCTGTGATTGACGATCTTGCCCCGCCATGGGGGCAAGTTCGTTAATATTTAGGGGCAAATCCGTTAATGTTATTGTTTCTGTCAAAGTCAACAGAAATCGCAAATAAAGACACCACCTTCATATGCGGTGCATTTTTCATGCCACCATTTCCCGCATGGACCACTGCAACCAATCCAGTCTTCAGTTGGTGGGTGAACGTACACCTCATCGCAAGCAGGACAAAATTTTTAATATATCCTCTGACTCTTTTTGTTTTTAACCTTTTTTTCAATGTTTCTTTGGCAGATTTCTCAGTTTCTGTGGCACTTTCACCTTCCAGTTGCAGACGCCTTTTCACAAGTTTCTTGGGAGGTTTGGGCACTGTGTTGTAATCAGGTTGTCGGCCCCTTTCAAACCCTACAGAAACCTTTTTACCCGTATTATTAACGTTACTTTTGACACGTTCCTTTCCATTGCTGGGCTTTTCCCCAAGTGCCTTGTCAACTTTTTGGCAATCTTTGGTTTCTCTTTCTCAATGAGCTGCTGTTTGAATGGTGATGCAGTTATTAAGGAAGCTTTCTGCGCTCTTCCATTGCCAGCTCGTCTCATAGTTGCTTTTGGTAAAGGTCGTATCATTTCAGGAGTTATACCTTGTGTCAACCTACTTGGACCTGGAGTACTAATAAACACATCAGGATTTGTTGGCAAAGGAGGAGCATCTGCAGTGGTCATATCTGGTTGAGCATCAGGATTTGTTGGCAAAGGAGGAGCATCTGCAGTGGTCATATCTGGTTGAGCATCAGGATTTGTTGGCAAAGGAGGAGCATCTGCAGTGGTCATATCTGGTTGAGCATCAGGATTTGTTGGCAACGGAGGAGCATCTGCAGTGGTCATATCTGGTTGAGCATCAGGATTTGTTGGCAAAGGAGGAGCATCTGCAGTGGTCATATCTGGTTGAGCATCAGGATTTGTTGGCAAAGGAGGAGCATCTGCAGTGGTCATATCTGGTTGAGCATCAGGATTTGTTGGCAAAGGAGGAGCATCTGCAGTGGTCATATCTGGTTGAGCATCAGGATTTGTTGGCTTGAAACGTCCACAAGATATCGGCAGGGTTTCCTGTAATTGCAAAAAAATATAACTTCGATAGAAACACAGGCTAGGAAAATTTTAGTATAGTAGGCCTATAGAAACATATGCTTTGTAAATTCTAGCAGGCCTATAGCATAAATATTAATAATATATTTTTATGTAAGCCTATTCATACTGAAGAATTTGTCAAAAAAATTATTCAATATCTCAATTAAATATGTCACATAGGTACCCTCTTCAAATTGTCACGAAGGGTAGTCAACGGGATTCCCAAAGCGTCAGCTGTTTTTCGAATGCTTCGACCACCAGCAATCATATCACGAGCTGCTCGTCGAAGGTCTTCGGTACATCCGACCATCCTGTTTGTTTTTCGCTTGTAATGTCTGACCATTGTCACATATTATCCTGCAATCAATACATTACAATAACATCATTACAATAACATCATTAAGATTACTTTGCCAAGTTTAAATTTACTTTCAATTTACTGGATCAACAAGGTCAATGGAAAGGGGCAAGATCGTACACCAGACATGGGGCAAACGCGCGCGAACGATCTTGCCCCGATCGCCTTTGCCCCATGAATGGCGTTTCTGTAAGGACAGCCATTACTACTTATTACGGACAGATATGAACTCGGGTCTACCTAATGAAATATCATTTAATCTTGCCTTTATCCATATCTACATAGCGTTTCTCGTTAGCGCGCACGCAAATTGGACAATCACGTTTTCAAATTTTACAAATATTTTACGAAAATCGATGAAAACAAAGTTTACCTTGTGGATTTGAAGTAATACGACTAACCGCTTCAATCTCCTGTCGAAACAATGATCGTGTCTAGGTCATCACGCATGCGCTGTAGCATAGACTTAGTGTGAGCTGTTCAGGGCCTGTTCTCATTGAACGTTCTTGCCCCTTGCGCACCTTTGCCCCATTATACCCTATGTTTAGTGTCTGGTTTTGTACTAGCACTGGATTTTTCTGTGACATGAATTATGGTTTTAACAAAAATTGATTAAACTTTTAATGAAAATAGGGTTTCAGTAAAACAAGAAAAACCCAAGTGAAACCTCAAGGTCTCCAGAAAACCCCATTTTAGAATTTCGGATTAAAAACCAAGATCTTGGGAAAACCGAAGGAGTGGTAACATTGCTGATAGGGGAAAGTTCCTAAGACGCACCCCCATCTTCAAAAATCTTAATATTTTCGATCAATATAGAAATAAAAATATGAAATTGTATGTGTTCATCCGTATCCATGAAAGGTACAAAGTTGCTATTCTGGAAATTTATTTGAGTAAATAAATTTTGTGTATTTAAAAAAAATCATTGTTTTTCATAAGGGTGCGTCTTGGGCATACATCTTCCCAAGATGCACTCCCGGGGTGCGTCTTGGGAATCCATGCAAAAATGAATAACAAAGACAATGACAAATGTTGCCAAACATAGCGTCTAATTGCTGTCTTGATCTGATACCAGAACCTAGATGAGAAATAGAAGTGTAAATATGCAGAAAGTTTACTGGCTGTAATAACAAACTGCAGTGTCCTCGGGACCACAACTCTCGTGGTACCACTTTTTGCATGTGGGATACTGCTGCCATGGCTCAAAAGGTGGTTCATTATACCGCTTGGTGCACATGTTGCATGGTGTATCATCAGAGTTACTCAGTTTCAATTTTTTACGTGCAACAGACTTCGATTGTGCCAACACCTTTGTATGCACTTTCTCAGCCTTTGGTTTCACCTTTTTCTGAGCTTTCGCTACAACCATGGTTTTATACGGTGAAGAAGTCAAAATCTGAGATGCTTCTGCTTTTCGTTTATTTTGACGGGGTGGGTCTTTTGGAAAAGGATGCAGAGCCAATATGCTGTTTCTTTCTGGTGAGTTAATATTCCTTAGTGACACATCTCCACCACCAACTGGCACTGAAGCAACATCACCTGACACATCTCCACCACCAACTGGCACTGAAGCAACATCACCTGACACATCTCTACCACCAACTGGCACTGAAGCAACATCACCTGACACATCTCCACCACCAACTGGCACTGAAGCAACATCACCTGACACATCTCCGGCAACAACTAAATTCTCCTCAGTAAGCTGTGATGGTGCAAAGTCACAATCAGAAAACACCAGCGGATTAAATGGGAAAATTCCTGAGCACCTGAAACCGGAAACAGCTTTGTCCATAGTGGCGGCCTTCAAATATGATGTTGCAAATAGACCTGCAATATCATAGAATCCAATTCGTTTCCCTGGATTGCTTAACATCCAGTGGTCACAAGCTGTATTATAGTAGGTCTTGAGCGGTCCGAAGAAGCAGAGGTCAAGTGGCTGGAGGCGATGGGTTGTGTGGGGTGGGAAGGAAATCATCACTATGTCGTTGTCTCTGGCATATTCAATAGCCTGCACAGACTTATGACTGACGTGGCCGTCAAGCAACAAGATAGCCTTTTTCTTCTGGGTTGGTTTCACAAAAGCAACAAAGTGACGTAACCATTTTACAAAAATGTCAGAGTCAGTTCATCCCGACTTGCTTGCTGCACCAATCGTACCAGGTGGAGCACCTCTAAGCAGCTGTTCTGCCATGTTTACACGTGGAAAGATCATCATTGGTGGAACATATGACCCATTGGCATTAAATGCACACACAATAGTAACAGTTTTTCCCCGTTCTCCACTTGTGATTTTTCCAACTTGTTTCTGTCCCTTCTTGGCTATTATGCGCCCTGGAGTGTGAACAGCAGTGAGTCCACTTTCGTCCATATTGTATACCATGTCACCACCGATGTCACATGCCTTCAGTTGTAACTCAAGCAGACTGAAGAAGTGATCAACCTGCGGACGATTAAAAGCAACAGCACGTGACATACTCGTTGCTTCAGGTTGTCGAACTGTAAGGTCTGGGTGGCGATCAATGAATCCCAACAACCACTTCTTTCCAGCCATTTCCTTTGTCTTATCGAATGGATGATTTAGCTTTTCCTTGTCTGCTATTTGAAAAGCCAATCGTCTAATGTCACACTGCGTCAATCCATAGAATCGTTGTTGTAGTTCCAATGCATGCACAACAAGTTCTTTTTCAAATTCAGCACTCAGCACAGTCTCAAATCTTCCTAGACACTTTTTGCCAGGATTCCTCACTTGCCCCTTCATGTGTCTCTGAAGAGTTCTCCTCGGTATTCCAAACTTCTTCGCAACACTGTGATAAGACATTCCCTCAGTCAGTTGCTGTAAAGCTTGCTTCAGCTTCTCCTCACCATATGACCCTCTCGTAGTCGTGCGTTTATAATTGCGACCCATACTGAAAATCTGTAAACACATGATAGTTCAAAATTTATGGAGTAGGCATACTAGAACAGAAGAATAGGCCTCAACATTAATAAATGGAAATAACACTGTGATAGGCCTAAGACTGTCTTCGTTTAGGCCTAGGGGTCATTACATAATTACGTAACGCTTTCATATGGGTGGGGTCCTTGAGAACGTTACGAAACGTTAGGTTGGTGGGTGGGTAGGTGGAGCTGAACGTTACGTAACGCTTTTAAAAACAGTTTAGTTATAAATGAATTTTAAATTAACATCAAATGACACGATGTGATCGATGTTCAAAATTCATGCCATTGATTTAAAACTTAACTAAAACACGCAAAAGTATAAAGCAAGCATTTGTTGAGCATTGTTTTAAAATTAAAAGTTGATAAATTTGCTAGGCAACAATCGACATGTTCAAGAAAATTAAAGTTAATCATATGCCAGATCTTTACCGAGACCTAACAATAAATACGTAACGCTGGGGTGGGTGGGTGGGTCTAGGGAAACGTTACGAAGCGTTACAGGGTGGGTGGGTGGGTCAAAACGGTCATTTTCGGCGTTACGTGTTTGCAATGACCCCCTACTTACTGCAAAGCTTTCATATACTATGCCCAAGACGCACCCCCGGTGCATCTTGGGTAGCATAGGTGTGGTGCGTCTTGGGAATTATGAGTATGCTGGTTTATCGGCCATTTTGTCTTAACGACGCATAATTACAAAACAACTTTTACGCGGAAAAATAATCGGAATGAGTCCTCTTTTTAATACGTTTTAGCACTTTCTCACGTCTCAGGTAGTTTATGCACAATAACAACTTAAATATTAACCATGAATCTGTCAGAAATAGGTAAAATCTTACCTTTCACATCACCACACGCCAATGCACGTGATATGAACTTTTTCTTGATCAATATGCAAGCCTGCAGACATCTGACGAATGTATGTTAAACTTTTCAAAAAATTTATAGTGCTTTTCTGTATAAGCAATGAGGTGCGTCTTAGGCTGTAGGTGCGTCTCAGGAACTTTCCCCTAATCGGTCTCATTTTCATTTCAAATAAATTCAAATAAATTCAAACTTGCGATAATTAAGGACATAAGCGTGACGTGCCACATGACTGACGTTAAGATTTCGAAATGTCTGTGGTCTGTTTGAAGCCGCTTTTTATTTTCGTATTCATTTATTAATTAATGGTGGCAAAACGCCGGCAATGTTTAAAAAATATTTTTTATTTAGCTTTCTGCCGCCCCCAGAAGCGTGCCGCCCTAGGCGACCGCCTAGTGGTTAAACCGGCCCTGTGTAACTCTCCAAACACTCTTGCATCAAATTTAGCCCTATTGGTTGATGTTCATTTGCTGTAATACACAGCATCTGCATTTTCTGAGTTAGTTGAAAACAACTTTGTCATAGACCTGCCAACTCGTTCGGCAACTCTTTTAGACGTGGCCTTGGTACATCTAGAATAATAATAATGAGGCGTGCGTGGCGCCCCCTTGGCCAACTTGATCCCATAAAAAGATTGATGTAAAGAATCTTGGATAATATCTTCGACGATTTTCGATAGAAGATCTCCCTTTCCACTCGTAATATTTCTCAGGGTGACCCGGCACCAAATTCCCATAAATTCTGTCGTGACAAACTTATTCCAAACGACTAGAATCTCCGATATCTAATCGATCTGTAAATTCACCAACAACCTGAATCGGCCATTTTCAACTCTCAAGAGCGTCCATCAGGGATTCACACGCACGGGCGATTAACCACGGCAGCTAATTAATGCAGGCGCCAAACTTACTCCTGAGCTGACGAAAACCAATAAGACCTGTTACAACGACCGGTGCTATTTTAAGAGCGGCCGCCGCTGAGCTCAGAGGACCATCGACTAATATTTCTATAGAACCATCGTGGCGAAATTGAAGTTCGCGACACCCTCCCCAACTCTGTTCAAATTTTTAGCCCTGCTAGAAAATTTACCACTTAGAGGACCACGAACTACCTCCAGATTTCAAACAAAACAAAATCGCAATATCAATGTAATTGGAATACAGCCTCTTTGGCGAGAGTTACTGCTTCCACAAAGTTTTCATAAAACCACGAAAAATTCGAAAAGAAAATACCAGTAAGACATTCACTACCATAACTAATTAATAAGCAACTACTTGTTACCTACGCGGTCCTATGAGATAACTCTTAAAGTAAATCACATTAAACCACCAACAAACAACTAGTTTACGCAGCGATAACCATCAATAGACATCATCCAACTAGAGTCCCGTTAAACACAGCCTCAAACTAGAAAGGGCCAGAACCACGGAGCATTTCTCACTGTGAATAGAGTGGCCACAATCACCGAAACTCTCCACTGGCAGGGGCGAGCCTGCGCTTTAACCGGCCCAAGGGTCCTGAGAAACTCTTCCTCCGGAACTGAGGTATCATGCGCCAGGAACTTCGGGATGACCTCCATCACCAACACCCAAGTATCAAAACTCCACCAAGGAGCGTTCTCCCACGGTTTGAGCTCATTGCCGAATCCCAAACTCACATCCAAATCAGGGACGATTAAACCGGCCTCTTCCTGCTTCCAGCGCAGGAATGCCTCCTTTACCTGTGGATTTCCCGCCAGCGTCTGCACGGTGGCCAGTGCGATCATGAAGACATCAGAATACCTGTGCAGGATCGGATGACTCAGAAATTCCAACCATATCCTCCTCAAAAAGGGTGAGACGACCCATGTCATGTAGTACCTTTAAAGTCAACCACACCACTCCGCCCATCCTCAACCTGGACGGATCCCCAGGACACCCCGCACCTTCGGGAAAGGACTGAAGTCTCACGACGACGGAGAGGTCGATTAGAGGGTAATCGGTGACGTCCGAGAGGCTTCCCAGCGACGGAGAAGGACAGGCTCTACTGGGGCCGGCTACTGGCGAGTCCTGTTTCTCATTTTCAGACTTGACCCCACGGCAGAAGGCCTGAGAAGTGGGCGACATTCGAGAGGAATTTGTCGACGAGATCACGACTGGAGCTTCTAGCCGTGCAGCCTCTAACTCCAAACTGTACCTCTTTTCCGCTGCAGCATAGGACCCCAACTCAGTCGAGTCTGAAAAGCAAGTCCATACCACACACAAAAAATATTCAATAACTGAAGAAGACATTCTTAACTAGGTAAACTCTAAAGACATTATCTACCGATACCGCAGAGGCTTTTTAATAAGGCGTTGCGGCCTGTTATTACAGAATGTTTCTCGATGCGCTGTATCCGACTGTGCCTCGGATTCGCGAGGCTCATTATCCTCTACCTCTTCTACTGCGCTCCTTGGCTCCTCACCAAACAAATCCAACCGGGGTTCAAAATCCTCGGGAGGTGCCCTTTCCTCCGAGTCCCGTGGCATCTCCCCTTCACACAACTTAAGCTTGTCTAAGTAAACTAACAGGGCGCGACCTGAGAATTACATGGCTGTATGTCCATATTTAGTCATTTTGAGTTAAACCGAAAAACAAGTTTGCATGATGTCCCTTGCCAAACAAAATAATTTATTGTTGTGGTAATGAATTCCTTCAATTGAAATAGAAGTCTGGCTTCATTAATTATCTTTATAACGTTGTTGTGTTTATTGAATTTTGAAGAATTCAGCATTTTATAGGATGACCAAGACAATTTTTGGACATACAGCTTTGTCATTCTCAAATTTTATTAATTTATGTAGTAACAATAGAGTCTTCTCATGGTAGAATTGTGAGTATTTATTTTCAATTTGCTCTATTTCTGTATTATAACAGATGTAAATTGATTTCTGAAGTGCATGCATGCTAAAAGTAGGCCCTAAAGAAAAACAATAAAACTGAACAATTTTTGAGGATATTGATAATGTATAAAGTATTAAACCAATACTGTTTAGAAACTAAGAAGAACATAAAAAATATTACTAGCACAGTGTTTGTGACTATACCTAGATATATTTTGGACTTTTAGAAAAACCCACTAATGCTGATATTACGACTAGGACTATAGCACAGAGTTAGAGCACGCGTTTTCAATGTTGTTTTTCGTACTGTTCTCAATGTACTTAAGTCTGTTACTTTTGTATTTTAGCTCGACGATTTCTAGCAAGTTTGGTATTCTCATTTGCAAGTTCAATAGTCTCTGTTGATGTTTCTCCAACTTCTTGATTTATATGGTCCAAACTTGATTTCTTTGACATGACTTTCGATGCACTTTTTTTACAAAGTAACTCCATGTATGCTTTGTCTTGCGGTGGCATAAATGCCAACATTGATGACAGGTCTTTCATTTTTTCAACACTCAGGTTTTCTACTTTCGCTATAGAACAAGGCACACTAAAGAGATTGTTCTGCTGATCAAGATGGTTCTTCTGTTTATTACGAAGTTTTTCAGTTTTGTTTAGCTTCTGTTGTAAATTCTCTTCTGACCACTCATTAGAACTGAAGCTTGTCTTGTATTTGATGTTCATAGGTTCAAGGGCTGAATACTGTAATGTCTTCACTTTGGTGAATGGAATAACATCAAACTTGAACTTGTTGGCTATTGACTGAAAATCTTTCATGTCTTCTTTTCGTAGCTGTTGTAGTTTCAATGGTTTGTTTCTTGGACACCTTTTTAATATTCGCACCAAACCCAGTGGACTATAAATTTCTCCATTGCCCAATGCCGTCTCAATCTGACTGTGAAGATTGTCCACTTCCTGTACTTCACTGTGTCCTGGTTCGCAAAATTTCTGTGTAATAGTTTTAACTGATGGATGGTCATGCATAAATAACTTTATTGCAGTTGTCATTATTTTGTTACGATTCTGTGGAACACATGAATCACTCCAGAGTATTAAATCTGTGACTGCTGGATGGTCGGCTAGCACTTTTTCAAGAATAACAACCAGACCGCTAGCTATATCGTTGCCTGACCGGCCACTCAAGGTTTCAGGCCACAAAACTCCATAGGCCTGCTTCATGAGAGAGCAATGCCCAGTCAGATGGTAGACATTCAATTTCCTTTTATAGAAGAAATTTGATACATTGCCCCGTGGTAACGAAAACACATTTTGCATATCAAAGCAAATAACACAGGCGGTCTTGTCAAGTCTGTCTTTGGCCCTTTCTTCTCTGGTCTTGCTTTTACTTGTGAGATGTGCAGCATTCATCAATGCCTCTTCTTCAGAGGGATTCCTGTTCATTTTGAAGATCTCACATGTGTCGCATCTGTCTTTCTTGGGCTGATGGAATTCTATGTTGTATTCGTGGTTAAAAATTGTGCGGTACATGTGTTCTTTAGCCGGTTGTTGGTCACCTTCTAAGCATTTCTTTGTATATTCCTCATATAATATTTGAAGATTCAAATCACCGCTGAAATATTCTTTTTTCGTGTCACGTCTACAGTAGTGGCTTTCAACTTTTGGAATTGATTCTATATGCTTTCGTATAAAATCTTTGGCCTTAACAAATTTAGTGTGCTGCTTCTTTCCTCTTCTGTATGGCATAGGAATTCCAGATTCATTTTTTGAGCAATGCGAATTTATAATTCTCTTTTCGTCAATGTCGAGTGTTTTGAGGTAAAATTCTTTGCATATTCTTGTATCAGTGCCATCAATGGTGAAATAATACGAGTAGCTCTGTTTCTTGCGATTATGATTTTCCGCTCTCCTGGATCGTACTTTATCCTTTCGGGTTGTTGTTGCAATGTAGAAGTGCCTCTTTTCCTGATCACAGAGTGACCAGTGTTGTTGATGAATGCAAGTACGCCGTTCATCGCTAATTTTCTGTGAGCATTTGAATCTACATTTAAAATGATCAACCTTGCACTTTTGTACAGATTTTTCTGGTTGCAGCTCTCCCCTCACAGTTACATATGATTGACCTGATTGTCTGAGCTGCTTCCGTTTCTCCCCTTTCCATTCATTTGGATTACGCTTACGTTTCCGAGTTAATGGTTTTCCAGTTCGTTGGTGGGTCCTTGCACTTGGACGCACATCATTAGTATTATCAGACTCTACTCCATGATCAACATCATCATCTTCTAATGATACTTTAGGACACTCACAATGAACTAACTTGCCACACAACTCACACAATTCATTTGCATTGTTATCATCAAGCGTTCCGGTTGCAACAAGATTCGATTCTTCTTCCTGAACTTCTTCTTCCACTGCTTCTTCAATTCCATTAGAAAACAGTGTTTCCGCTTCCAATATTTCTTCTTCTTGCAGTGTTTCTTCCAGAGTGAAGTCTTCATCACTGCTGTGATCATAACTAAAACAAAAAATGTGAATCAGTATTAATATGGAGATAAGAGAGGGAAGAATGGAAGGGTCAAGGAAAAGAGGAAGACCGAGACAGAAATTAATGGACTGCACTGGATGATGTGGGATGGATCCGGTGCATAAAAGAGGAAGGAACTAACCCGGGCCAAACACACACAACAGTACTTACAGCCAAGCGCCAATCGGCAGCAAACAGTAAATTGAAAATCTAAAGCCCTGCTGCGCGGCTCGAACCCAAGAAGTTTTATTGACAATTCAGTTTGCCCAACGCGCTCTCAACTAAGCTACCCGCCCTCCCAAGGCTCCCATAGATCTGATGTCATAATATTTACCAACGTCCATAACTCCTGCTATGCTATGTTATGTTATAACAAGCCTGGTGTAGAGAGGAGATAGTCACTGTGACTCCTGTGTCTTTCTTGGCTAGTCTACGCACGCATGCAGCAACACTACATTGTACAAGATATTAGTCTCAAATACTCATAGAAGAATAATTATAGGTAACGAACCTTTCTTCGCCTTCCAGAAGTAATTTCATTTCCCTTTCACTTAAAATACGCCGACAAGCACGTTTTGGTCGATCCGCCATTGTTAAAACGGTTTTGAGAATTACAAGGCCGTATGTACATATCATGTGTTCCAGTGCTGCTGCTTGATTGGATATCGGACATACAGCTGTGTAATACTCGGTAGAGCTTGAATATAGGACATACGGCTATGTAATTTTAACTCTAGCTCTGAATCTATTGTATGTGCATAATCAATTTTTACAGGACATACGGCTTATTATTAATTCTTTAGAGGCGATAACTAAGATCAAAATATGGTATTTTTGGACATACGGCCTTGTAATTCTCAGGTCGCGAGGGGTCGGGAGCGAGTGGATTTCCGAATCTTGTAAAGCACCGAATTTACCTGCTCCACTACCTCGTAAGGACCTGTGTGTAGAGTTTAGCCCACTTTTCTTTAAGGCCAGGCGTCTCCTTGGATAGAAATACCGGACCAGGGACCCGACTGGAAAAGAGGCCGGTTTCACTCTAAGGTCGTACTGAAAAGCTCGAGTTGTGGCTTGACGCTGCATAAATTTCCGGGCGACATCAAAATTATTCCGCATATTTTCAATTTGCATGGCCACAAAATCATCAGTATTTGATAAGACATTTGCAACATTAATATCGCCTAAAACTAGATCGATCGGAAGGCAAAGCTCTCTGGAAAGAAAAAGACGATTCGGAGTAAATCCAGTGCTTTCGCTTTCACTGGCTCTGTAGGCGGCCAAGACGTAAGGTAGATGCAAATCCCAATCTTTTTGATTCTGGGCAACCACTTTAGCAAGCATGGCGTTCAACGTTCTGTGGAATCTTTCCACGGCACCATTCGTACTTGGTTTGTAAGGAGTCGTTCTCACTTTGTCGATCTGGAGTCGATGACACAGTTCCCGGAACAAAGCTGCTTCAAAACTGAGTGTAACCGGCTGGACTAACCTTAAAGGTGCCGTCTGCAAACCAGACTGGACACCCTGCAAGGAAGTTCAGGTCTGCGTCGGCTGCAAACAGCAGAAAATCAACATCGTGTCGCTCGCAGGAAAGGCTGACCGTTACTGGTAGTTCGAAGTTCAAGTGGAAGATTGTTGTCGACCGGAGGTGGAAGCTGATGATATCTTCGGATGTTACGTTTGATGGTTTCTAATTTCGGTACAGCTGCTTGAGCTGTCGGACACAAATTCCCCATCGCTGACTGTACAATTGCTCTGGCTGGTTCTTCTGATTCTTCGGCACGTCGCTTGATGGTTGATCGAACTCGAGTCTTCTCCACTTGCCCGGTTGACGCTGCGTGTGAATGTTCAGATGGCGGCTTCACTATCTCACCATTTGCTGTATGGCAGCGACCTTTACAAGAACGATCACTGCATCTCCATATCTCCTTCTGTTCTGTCTTCTTTTCCATGGTATAAAGGTAACCTTGATAGGTTAGAATTCTTTTACCTTTCTCGGACTCCAAAAACTCGACAGCCATTTTTTAAGACACGCTACTAGCCACAATGTTTCCTGGTTGAATCTTATATAGGCCTATTATTGGAATGTGTACACAAGTGCTTGCATGCTTCATGGAATTTGTCTTCGTAGCCCCAGCTTTTGATCTTCCTAAGCCTTTGAAGTTGCAAGACATCAAATGTTTGTTTTATGCGGACGGTGTGTTGCACACTTAGATAAACCATTGCGTATTTATTAATCAGTAAATGCTTGCTTACAGAATACATAATCTTCATTCATCTTCCTGGGCCTTTGAAGTTACGAAAGTGAAATGTTGTATGCTGTCGTAATTATGGCGTTGAAAAGAATAATTCGCGACGAACTGTCCGCGACGAATTGTCCGCGACGAATTGTCCGGCGACGAATTGCCCTAGAACCGCTACAGGACTAGCAGACTGCTGTCAGAAATTAAAACTACTCGTCTCGATTTTGCATACGCAAAGTAGTTGATAACTTGGCTAAAGTCAATCTGCGCAGCAGTTTCTCTCAATCGACAGTATTGCCAAATTGGTAAGCCTCTCTTGAGACATGGTGCTGCGTAGATAGGTGTGAATTAGCTTAAGTTTTGAAAATGAACGTTCGCAGCTAGCAACCGATACGCCAATAGTAAGCAGTATCTGCAAAACTGTAGATAGGTTCGGGAAAACATCACGGTCGCCAAATGAAGTGATGAATCTCAGCAACTCAGTAGGCGTCTCGGGCGGAGTACACGAACTCTCAGGCATGCGTAACAAGGCGCGACAATCTTCAATCTCCGCCATCAGCTCAGAACTTATGACATCGGCTGGATAGGCATTTGCGCAATCAACACATGTCTTTGGCATCTGTTCACGATCATCGCTGCCGCCTAGGAGCGACTTGTAGGCCTATCCATGATAAATCCAAACCTGTCGTTCAAAGTCATCAATTGCTGAAAACGTTCTTTTATTATGTATATGCCTAAATATATGTATTAATATTATAGACAAATATAGCTAGCTATATCTTCTAGATGATTGTTCATCCGTGTGTCCATGTTTCTCCCGAAAACGTTCCATATCCGTGGTGGAAGAGCCGAGTTGGTGCTAATGTACATTGAACAAAATCCAGCCAATCCTCTATTAAGTGCTGGGTATCGTGGTATACGTCGACCATTGCGAAGTTTTGTCTTGTATGAAGAACTGGTAAGAAGCCGATGGCCATCACTTTCGGGGCTGTTCGTTGGAGACGGCGATCATGTCGATAGGCCCTAGTGTGTTGCAAGTCAATTATGCTACAGGTGCCTCCAGAGGCTTTGGTCGAAGTGAAAAATAGCATCCCGAATGTGTGGATGTTGGTAGTTCTGTCTCAATGGCAGGAATAAGAGTCTGCTCGAAATCCAACGCAATGCGCCTGGGTCTCATTCGGTGGTGTGTAACAGTTACACGTCGTACTTCAGCCTTCAGGTGTTGTATAATCTTGCCCAATTGTCTTGCCGGTGACGAAACAAAAAGTGCCAGAGGAATGACATGACCGAGGTATAGACCATACCGTAAAAATAGCATTACCCCAATCGTTGTCCAGATGACTTAGAAATTGTCGGTTCTTCCACGTTCAGCTCCCGTTGCCCTCAATCACTATGTGGCGACCGGGACGCCCTCTAGCGGTCGATCGGGATGTCGCAGGGATTGGGCTTTCGGTAGTTTATTCTGAGAAGGGATTCGAACTGGAATACGGGTTAGGGACGAAGTACTGCGCGCAGCAATTATATTAACTTGTTTATGTAAGAGCAGTTGACGCTGCCAGGCACTCCGCCTAGGGCTTCCATCTGTTGTTGCTACCGAGTCACCGCAGATTAGCGTAACTCTCGACAAATACCAGGGAATCGTAAGCTACATGTAACGTATCACCCGCGACTTCTGCGGTGGGCAGACCAATGTATGGCGATGCATCCTGGTTCTTATCTTCTGCAACATCAAGTTTATTTCGATCTCTCATTTCAATTAAATGTAACTTTGTCACAAACAAATCCAGTATGGCTGCCTGTTCTTCTTGGCGTCTAACTAGGCCTTGCAATTATAAATCAGACAAATATCACTGTCTGTGTACACTTACGCAGCACCTTCTATAGGCATGAACAATATACTAGTCCGTGTTCGATTACACTGCGCTCAAATCTGAGATAAGTGCGGAGTCTTCTTGCATACTGCATCCATGACGCAGTAGCAAGTTTTTCAGCTTTAACAAACTGCATTCGATACTTCTGTGGTGTTAACCGAAATTCACGTAACATCGCAGCTTTCAATTTGCATAAGTGTTCATCTGATCAGCCGGAAGTCTCCTAACCAACTTCTTGGCTTTCTCAGAAAAGAATGGCATTAACAAAGCACATTTCAGATCATCCGGTTCCTGATACAAAGCAATCATGCTTTCAACAGACTCAAGATATCAAGGCAATTCAACATCCTCTGTTGATCAATTAAATAGACAGCAGCTCCATACGCAGCTATACGCACGAATGTATAGGCCTAGGCCTATCTATAGATAAATACTCTCATACCAGCGTAAGGTAGGGTGAATGGGGATAAACCTGGCCACTTAAGGCTTCAGCCAGAGTAACTTTTTCAGAATTTCCAATACATAAGAACTATGAAACTGTGGAGTCAAACAGACACATATATGGTCATTTTAAATATGCCGTTAGACCTGGCAACTGCATTCCGTACCCCTAGAACTACAAGGCTCTATGTCCACTTTTGCGAAACAGAGAAAAACGATTTTTAAGATTTGGTGACGAAAATGTTTTTCCCTGTATCATTGATGGCAATAAAATTAACATTTTTGGATAACACTGTTTTCCCCAAGTATGCTTATTTGTGTATTTCGATCATAATGTAAACCGAGTTTGAGTAATTTTGATGTAATCATGTCAGGGGTGACCATTTTTGGACATAGAGCTCTATAACATTAAGCACGACCACGTAGTAAACATAGAACACTATGATTGCGAGCAGTCCACTCAAAATTATACTGCTCTATCTGCAACTCTGAATCTGTGATGGATATCAATGAAACGCTTTAGTGAAGTTAAACAATACTTTCAAGTAGGTTGTGGTGTGTTCAGTACGGGAAAAATACATTTAATTGAAATTATACCATTTTCTGGAAGTCTATTCGGTATTACATGCAATAAAGGAAGATGCAATAGAAAATTTATTGTCAAACCTTATTATAATTTCGTGCACATATTCAATAGAACTGTACAGATATAAGTCCACATGTCGCCTATGATTCATGTATTTTATTGCACGTTACAATGATTTATGGTTACTCTGACTTGCTATTAAGATAACGCTAAATTTAATAACAGATCTGGGTATACCCCGTACTTTAATGAATTATCAATTTGAGCAATCAAATCCAACCATCATTGGATTAGCAATCCCCGCAATGCCTTATCAACCATTACATAATTATTCTACACTTAAGAATTTCTTGTATAAAAACCTGGAGATAGGATAACATCCAACAGAATTGTAACATTCAGCAATCTTTATTAAAATCAACACTGTGTAGTCTTAATAGCTACTAAGTCAAGTGGAATGGAACTGTTTAACAAGTGAAAGTCTGCAAAATGTGCAAATCAGCAATGAGACCTCTGAATAGCATCATTTTCAATTATTTACTTCTTAAAAGAAATCAAAACTGCATTGGTGTACTGACTTCACTGCGTCAAAAAATAGGTAACAAAGAAATTATTGTGTAACGTGGCTATTTTTGTCCTGCATGACTTGTACAGGAACAGCCTGAAATTACAACAAGGAAGTTAGATATTTGGCTGAAAACATCCTTAACGTGTTTCCATGACAATGTATTTTCTACAACTTATCTCACTAGATCAAAGACTTTGGTCCCTTAACCCTTTTTCTGTCCTGTTTAGGAACATGAAATCCTAGATTGAATTCTGTGTTGAAGATGAAGTTGTAGAAGTGTCTCTTCACTGGCTCATTGTAGTTTTCGTCATTGCTCATCTTGAAACGATCCTCACAGAAAAGGTCATACATTCTTGTTAAGCTCAAAGCTGGATCAAGGTACTGTCGTGATGTTTTAGCTCTGCAATAATGCGACTCTATCCGACTGAAAGACTTGATATGCTTTCTAATGGCTTCTCGTTGCTCATCAGGAATCTTCTTCTTTATGTGCTTACCCTGTCGACTTTCGGAAGGTGTCCCAGTACATTCATTTCTTGTCAAATAATAGGTCATTACACGTTTATGTGAGATATCCAGAGTTGAGAGATAAAATAATTTGCACACCTGAACCTTTAACTCTTCAACGTAGAAGTAATATTTGAACGTATAGAGCCTGATCCTATTCTCATCCGTATTCTCTCCTCGGTCATTTCTACTTCTTCTCTTAAAAATGCGATCCGTTGTTCGAGCATAGTAATGTCTCTTTCCGAAATCAGTGAGTCGCCAGAAGTCGTCATGGATAGCCTGCCTCTGAGTGGCAGAAATTTTGGAGTCACATTTCAATCTGCAAGAAGAGGCATGACCTTGAACTTTTCTAGCCTCAACAACCTTTCCATTGACATTCAGATACTTCTTCCCATGTTGCCTATCAGTTCTAGTTCTGTTTCTCTTCCACTCACTTGGGTTTCGAGTCCTTTTACGCGTGATCGATTGTGTCATTGTCTCGTGTTCTGTAATATCAAGTGTTGAAGAATTCTGACTAATTGTTTCTTCTGGATTGCGGTCCTTAGCAGATCCTTGAACATCATTATGAGCTGCAGGTAATACCGTGCTTTCCACTAGAAAAACTCCTTGACGAGTTTCAGAAGTGCTTGCCCAATCAGAAGGTGATACAGTCATGAATAAATCAGCATCACTTATTATTTCATGTATCTGAACATTTCCATCATTGCTGAAAGTCCCACTTGTAACACAAGTGAATTCAGCTGGCATTAGCTGCAGTAATTCCAGCATTGAAAGGTTTTCTGAACCCTGCTCTTGTAACATGCTTGTCACTTCTTCAGCAGGTAGGTGGAATGTATGTGTATCTTGTGACATGCTTGTCACTTCTTCAGCAGGACCAGGTAAGTGGAATGTATGTGTATCTTGTGACATGCTTGTCACTTCTTCAGCAGGACCAGGTAAGTGGAATGTATGTGTATCTTGTGACATGCTTGTCACTTCTTCAGCAGGACCAGGTAAGTGGATTGCATGTGGTTCTTGTGACATGCTTGTCACTTCTTCAGCAGGTAGGTGGAATGTATGTGGTTCTTGTGACATGCTTGTCACTTCTTCAGCAGGTAGGTGGAATGTATGTGTATCTTGTGACATGCTTGTCATGTCTTCAGCAGGACCAGGTAAGTGGATTGCATGTGGTTCTTGTGACATGCTTGTCACTTCTTCAGCAGGACCAGGTAAGTGGAATGTATGTGTATCTTGTGACATGCTTGTCACTTCTTCAGCAGGACCAGGTAAGTGGATTGCATGTGGTTCTTGTGACATGCTTGTCACTTCTTCAGCAGGTAGGTGGAATGTATGTGTATCTTGTGACATGCTTGTCATGTCTTCAGCAGGACCAGGTAAGTGGATTGCATGTGGTTCTTGTGACATGCTTGTCACTTCTTCAGCAGGTAGGTGGAATGTATGTGTATCTTGTGACATGCTTGTCATGTCTTCAGCAGGACCAGGTAAGTGGATTGCATGTGGTTCTTGTGACATGCTTGTCACTTCTTCAGCAGGTAGGTGGAATGTATGTGTATCTTGTGACATGCTTGTCACTTCTTCAGCAGGTAGGTGGAATGTATGTGTATCTTGTGACATGCTTGTCATGTCTTCAGCAGGACCAGGTAAGTGGATTGCATGTGGTTCTTGTGACATGCTTGTCACTTCTTCAGCAGGTAGGTGGAATGTATGTGTATCTTGTGACATGCTTGTCATGTCTTCAGCAGGACCAGGTAAGTGGATTGCATGTGGTTCTTGTGACATGCTTGTCACTTCTTCAGCAGAATCTTTCTTCTTTGACCTGATCAGTGTGCAGAATAGGAATGATAATAAAATATTTCGAAAGGAGCGCCAAAAATTATAAGCAATACTGTAAAGTAAATAACTCTCAGCAACAGTACTACATTATAAGCTCTTACAACATTTTCAAGTTATATTTGTGTAAATGAATGGAGGGTCCAGGATGGATACTGCTGGATTGGAAGTAAAAGGCAGAGGCTCAGACAGACGTTGGTGCAAGGGGGGACACTGTTGGTGACGGTAATAAAATCGTACCTTGTACATTAGCCACCAAAGCATTAACTGCGGTTGAAAGTGATGCAAAACTTAATACAATGGGAAATTAAGTATTCTTAAACTTTGGGTAAGGGTTACAAATTTTGTGCCTTTTCTTCTGGCGCAAAAGACTAATAGCTATGCTACAGGACCTGGTGTTCCTGAAGACGTTTCTAGAAAGACGGCTGTTAGCTTCGTAACAAACCAGTGTGAAATCACAAACAACAGGCCTACATGAAGGACATTACAATAATTTCAAATGTAGGACTTTGAAATGCAATCTTTAACAGCTCATTCTCAATAGTTAATATGATATTCTATACTCATGTAACGTTATGGACAGGCGAATGAATATCAGTTAAACACAACGCAGTGTTAAAATTATATGGCACTATGTCCACAAGGAACTCTGTTACGAAACAGTTTGAAGTGACGTGGAATTGTCACAGTGCAGTTTAGGTCAAACGATCACAGAAAATGTAAGTATACTGTTAGAAACTTGCCTTTTATTCTTAAATTCATACTCCCATACAAAGCAATCGTCTGAAATTCTTTTTTTTGCGAGTCGTCTATTGCTACGGCGAAGCGTCGCCATGATTGCACACGACGTCAGTGCTGTAGGGATACAAGTCCAAGTCACGTGTTAAGATCTCTCACTTGTATTGGCTATGGACATAACGCCGTATAATTTTGTCAAATGTCACTCGATCGCGATTATATCGAACATGCACGTGATACAAAATTATCCATTCTATTGGTTGTCGACTTGTACCTGTGTAGCTTTAGAACACTGTCTCAATTTATGGACATAGACCTATATTACACTGACATATAGCGCTTAACAAAGGGTCTCAAGTTAAGCTGGACGATTCAGGACATAGCCCATGTGATCCTGATAACGGATATACCCTTAGGTTGAATTTTCAAAAAAGTGGACATAGAACCTTATAGTACCTGGCCACTGCATTCCAAACCTAGTCAACTGCTGCACAAAGTGATATCACCCTACTGTTGACGAAAATAGGTATTTTCTGGTAAACCTGGCCACACTTCAGATAAAGCTGGCCGTGGCCAGCTTTACCTGAAACGCTGCCATTACACAGACAATATAGGCCTACAATCAAATGCTCAAAGTTGCGTCGGTTCCCCAGAACCCGATGGGGGAGCTTACGACGCTCCCCATACCCTCTAGTCGTTAGCGGATTCTTCGGCAATCGCAGCTTCGCGCCTTCGGCAATCGCAATTCCTCCAACTCAGACATTCTAGAAATGTCCCCCAACTTCTGGACCGTGGTTGCGCTCATGAATGCAAGCTGCGGTTGTCTAGGTCCCACAACTTTAAGGCCTACAGCACTCAATGACCCGCCTGAGTGAGGCTGAGTCTGAAGGCTATGGTTCCGTAGAACAACACGCAGGCGCAACACCGATAGGACTCTGGATAATACCACGAACAGGAACAACTTGACCTTTTTAATAGAGGTAGGATAGTATAGAACCGCGGCTAGAGGACGACTAATAATGAAGTATGCGAACTTGAGAAGAAGTTTTCGAAGTGATAAATGAGAATACACTTTGTCGTAAACGCTTTTGCGGTGGGCCGCTAGACAATCCGATCGATGATTTCTTAAAAATTGAATTTTAATGCAAAACCAACAAGAGTTGATTCGAAAACAACAACGTCAGTAGTCTGCTGCAGCTCCGGCTATTAATTGTAAGTAGCCTAAGTAAACTGACTAATGAACTCTATAGTAAATAACGGTCAAGTCTGTGTGTTCATTGAGGGGGGTTATCCCCCTAGCCTCTGATAAACCCCGCCCGTGAAGATGCCGGTAAATAAGTACGAGCGTAATAGGCAAATACAGCCTATTGGTCCAAATTACACGACGGTCCAAATAATTACGCGGGTCTCCCTTATGAGACACGTCTTCCTAAATCTTATACCCAGATCTCTACACCCATTCAATTCTTGCAGGTCCGGATCCAAAACTCTGCTCCAATTTGCTCGTCGGTTTTCCTTCTGAAGTTCTGATGTATTTTATTTCAACTGGCCTTCAACCGACAAAAAATATATAGAATCACACTGGAAATTGGAAGGCGGAGGACGTGATGATTCTGGTGTTTTTTTAAGAAATGTGAATATTTCTTAAAGTTCCATGTGCCATCTATATTGTATGTTAATACGTGTCATGGCCTCTATAATAGTCCCTTTGGGTCTGCCGTTTGTACCGAAATCTTTCAAAATTGTACAGCGGCCCACTGTGCTTTCAGACAATTAGGACCATGGACGTATTATATTGAGATATACGTCGCAGGTTAGGACAACAGAAGTATACATGTTTGCCTATAGGCTTATATATATAAGCCTGTTAATTCAATACTCTACATGTACAACACTCAATTGGATTACACACAGGGGCGTCCATCCTATGGGGGAGGGGAATGAAGCAGAGATCTTCATTGGCTTTTCAGGGGAAAGAATTTTTTTTTTACATTAAACGTCTGCTCAGTTTTTTCGTTTAAGAAATTAAACGATGTGTTTTTCATTTGAAAAGTGCTTTTCTTTGTTTAAAAAATAATAAAATCATTGAGCTGTTCTCGGACCGAGCTCACGATTAGTCTTCAATTTCATAATTTTGGCGTATCGTACATGCACCTCGACAATCTTACCAACAATTATAGTGGCCCGCAAGCCAAAAAAGGTTGGCCGCTCCTGACCTAGGTGATCCAGGCACAAGCACTGACGATGATTATGAACAAAACACAAAGCTGTCAACAGGACAATGGATTGAAAGCAGTTATGTTAAGCCAGTACGTTTGATATTTTATAGTGGGGCGCGGTGGTGTAGGGGTATGTTCGGTACCTTGCAGCCGGAGGGTTGCGGGTTCGAATCCACCTCAAGCCGCCGTGTAGGGACCCTGGGCAAGTCTTTCACTCGCAATTGCTCATGCGCTTCGGCGTGAAACTCCGATTCAGTGTCCGCGCTGTAGTCGGGAGCGCCTCTGAGTAGAAATCTTGAAGGGGCGCTATAACAAGTGATCATACATACATGACAACTTTCAGACTATCCCAAGCTGATCACTAGCTTAAACAAAATCCTGGTTTACCTTGTGGTGACCAGCTGCTCTCAGCTGAGTGAGGTATGAGTCGCATCCGCAGTCCGCATTGTGAAACATCGACTGAGATCAACCATGGTTGGTGACTGGTTTGCACCTCTGACAGTATTAGCCATCGCAGGAGACGCTACTCTAATAGTACTCTATCATTACTACTGGACGAAATTGTTGATCGCTTGGCTACTCACTCTGCTGCTCTGAAGAAGCACCTATTGTAATTTTAGTACTTATGTTAGTACTGTCTGGCCGCTCTGGCAGTATGCCTCTGTCTGTGTACAAGCCTTCATATTTTATAATGCATAGGCTAGGCCTAATGTTGCTTGACTAGTGAACTAAAAGTTAAAGAATGCAATAAGGAATTCAACAGTAAAATCGTGATTCAAATTTTGATAATCGAAATTTTCTCTTTCAATGGCCTGGGGCGGTCGTCGTGGGGGGAGGCAATCTCATGACATGAGGGGGAATGCTTCATAGGCGTAAGGGGGATGGATGCCCCTGATTACACATCCACTAAATACACAGTCATGAATTTATTGTTCAGCTTGTGTGATTATACATCAGCCTTGCATGCCTTGCTACGACTCAAGCATGAACTTATGCGAGATGAACGATGCAAAACGGATGTTGTAAGCCTACTCATAGGCCCCTATATTTTCGTATTAGTCGACTGCTATCGGGGCTTTTTGTATACAGCAATTGCTTGCTTACCAGTGAGACAGCAACTGTGGAAGTTATATATATTTACATATATATATGTATATATATATAATTATATATATATATATGACAGTATTAGGCTACTTAGGAGATGACAGTATTACTTGGGAGATGTTCAATTGGCCATCTAAATACGTTCCGACATTCAATATTGCGTAGCATGCTGACTGAGATACTGTTATAGTTTGAATATCTAGACATGTAGCGACATTTAATGAACCAAAGAAAAGATGAAGGGGTAATGTCGCACTATTATAATAGTCTTCAGTGGTGCTGTTACGAAAGCGCTTCGCTAGTCGAGTGATGACTCTACAAAGGATTATCTCTACCAGCGCCCGGTCTAAGATTCGATCCTTGTGAGCAAGGCCCCCGCGGTTGTCAGGAGTCTAAGTCACCTAAAGTTGGTACTTTTTCAATTCTTAATATACTTCAACTAACAATTAACCCCAATAGCTATAGAAATATCTAAGTTGCGAGCACTGGTGCTCACCGACGTATACCCAGCCATGCAAATTTACTGAACAATTTGATTTAATTTTTTAGAAATACGTATAATATTCCTCTGGACACCTGACGCTAATCTCGAATGATTTAGATTTCAACAATGAATGCTGATAGTGACCAAGAATACATCAGATTTCGACGGCTCATATTAATTAAAAGAGAATTAAATTCTGTTATCACAGTTGGTAGCTTTTTTGAACTACCTATTGAATACGCGCTCAGCAATATGGCGGACATTGATTTAATGATTTGGTTCAAAAATGTTTGTGCTTATCAGACAAGCAATTTCGACAAAAATAAAGAATTTAAATGCTTTACTTTTGCGATTGATACCAAGAACTGTCACGCTGGATTTGCGAGACTAAGAACACCACAAACGCCATCAAGCGACATCCTCTCCGATATCCAGAGAGCGCACACGATACCAAAAAATGGTGAATATAAGGGTCCGGCGAGGCAAAGGTTTTTACGCATAAAATCAATATTCAGTATTCTTAAGTCAATGTTATATATTTTTGACAAAAAATGGGCAAACTTCTCAGAGATTAAAGTTGATTATGTATACTCAGTGCATTGTCCATCTTGGCCACTGGAGGCCGCTGAGTGGATAACTCGTGAAAGGAAGAAGGGATGGCCCTCACGAAATGTCATTGACAAAATCGTCGGATTGGGATGTCACTTCGTTCCAAAGCCTCATCAAAGTAATCCAGATGATAACACTCAATGGAGATTTTCTTTCTCACAAGCGGAGATAATTTTGATTAAATGTTGGACAGATACCCAGAAATACATCTACCATGTGCTTAGAATAATCAAGAGTGAAGTAGTCGAATTGTGTGGGGGAGAAGAGAAAACTGTGCTCTGCACCTACTTCTTCAAGACTCTGATGCTTTGGGCATGCGAAGAGAAACCTCCTGAGTTTTGGGCAGACGAGAACCTGGAGACATCTGTCGGTGAATTATTGTGCCAGATGATTGAGTGGTTGATTGAAAGATGTTGTCCGAACTATTTCATTCCAAATAATAACATGATTGATCATTTGCCAAATGATGTCGATTTATCGACTGAGATTTCATTTATGCAGCACTATGCAGAAATTGGCATATCCATGCTTTTGAAAACAGTATCAAAGGCTTATTATAAAATTCCTTCATCGATCGTATTACCTGATAGGTTCATTATCTCTACGTTTCTGCCACTAATTACCAACAGTATTGGTTTCTGTAAACTAATTTCGACTTTATTGGTCTCAGACAATTTCGTTCCAGAATTACGATATCTCTTCCAAGCTATAATGGCTCAAGTACGTCTGCAAGCAGAGATGCATCTTGGATTCGACATCTTACACGACCAGGTAGATTCAACGATGAAACACTTTGAATTGGCCACAAGGAAATTTCGAGATGATAGTTATGCAGTGATAACCGTTCCTATGCAGTTGTCTTTGAATGATATCTTGCTAGACCCAGAATCGTTTAATGAAAGAGTTATTGCGTTGAATTTACCAGTTACTGGGATCACAATGGAAGATAAAATAGAAGATCTTCTTTATCATATAACAGTTATTTCGAGAATTACAAACGGTCGATATTTGTCATACGGTGAAGCACAAAATATATCGCGCGAAATTACTGATAATTGCCAATGTAATATAGATGAGAGCGATAACCATGACGTGGGCAATTGGCATAATAATTATTCAATATCTGAGAAAAATAGCAGATGCCTTTTAATAGATGGAGTGCAATCGTTGGTCAGCAATCTTACAAATGACTGGATTTCCCCAGCGTATCTTGTTAGCATGGCGTATTATGCCAACTTTTACCATACAGCCCTACGCGACTACAGTGCTGCAGCCGAACAGTGCAACATAGTTTTCCGCAAGGCAGAAGACCTAAGAATGACCGCAATGCTATTTCGATTTGACATTGATCTCATTAGATATGCTTTTCCTGTGTTGCTGTCCAGTGAGTGGTCAATGATATTTGACGCGAATTTGCAAGTCATTCTCGGATTTTTTACGCTATGGAAATCCATTTGCTGTGACTCAAACAAACTTCTAAAGCGATTGATTGTCATCCGCATTTGTCCGTTTGAGTTTCTGAGATATAGGGTGGGTAACCCTAATGTGGGCAGGTTCCTAACATGGGCACCCCCTTGAATCTCAAAATATAGACGACATACGGTGGTGCCTTCTAGGAAATATTATTAACTATAAGTATTGCTGTTATAAAACAGCAACGTATGTCGGCGGAAAATTGCGCTTCGAAAGTAAGAAGTAAATGTTTTTAGCATGCCAGTTTTCTATAATGTTCGATATACGGTTCAGTAGCTGTGGGCGCGTTGTTTTTTAATGTATTTTCAATCGGTTTTTTGCAGATGTTTGGTGAAGTGTAGCTTTTTCGCCCCATGTGAGCGATAATGAGGGAGAAAGTAAGCACACTTTAAAAAAAATTTTCCTAGGGGGGTATTGCGTAGAGCCTAATTTGGGCACCATTGGGTGTTCCTAATTTGGGCAGTGTATGAGGCCAAATTTACTACTATATTACACGTTAATATTGGGTAAAGCTTATTCTTAATTTGGGCAGTGCCCATTCTAGGTAACTTTGTATGCCCAAATTGAGGCCATATTTACTACTATAATTATTACACGTTAAATATTTAGTGTTCAAATTAGGGCACCATGTCCTAATATGGGCACTTTGAGGGGTGTGTCATTTTTTCTGCACAACTAATATTGCTTTGCAATCTATTGTATGTATTCAATATATTTTCATTACCTACTGTTTCAGCTAACCAAACAACACCAAACAATAAGTATACGTGTCAAAATCAATATGATACGAGCCTTTAATCCTTAAGGTGCCCAAACAAGGGAACTATACCCTATCCATTTTCAGAGTATCAGGTATCTCTGTGGAAATGAAGCTGTCGAGTTTGCCTGTAATTATGATTCCGTGCGTAAGGATGTATATCACGGAACGTTTAAAATAAAGTTTATATCTCAAGTACTATTGGTTACAGCTCTACGCATCAGTGGGATTCAAGGAAAGCGACAGACGGACGCAGGCTATTCCGCCAGGTGGCCAAGTTGAGATCAGCTCAACATAGCACACTTGCACAAGAGATTGTTACTCAAATATAGGCCTAATACAAGTAGAGGCTGCCATGGCCGGATGGTATTGTATTGCAGGCTGTCTGTTCTGTTAGTAGTTAAGATTTCAATTGCACAACTGTACACTGTAATCACACTGCGTTTGTCGGTTTGAATTAATAAAGAAAATGATTATTATTATTCTTATTATTATAGCCCACTTTGTAAACTGAAATTCTTACGTACGTGCAAATTGTTACCACGATCAGATAGAGGCAGACTAGCCCTGAAACTTAACGCATAGCCTAGTATTATAAAGTAAGCTTACATGCTGATGATAGTTCTTGTAGCGTTTTAGATCCATGTACAAAACAAAACCAAAGACAGCCAGAGCTTTAGTAGGTAAGCTTAACTGCGTTATGTGCCCATATTCAGATCAAGTGATGATCGAAGTTGCACAAGCTTAGAAGCAGCACACGACATAGCCTATGCTGAACATTATACTGCATTCAAATATATATATTATTATGTTTACAATGTTTCTTGTTTCTCGCACTGTCATTCCATAATACTACTAATAGCTAGTAGTTTACTACTTATAACGATAGATTTTAAAAAGTATCCGCCAGCCTATGGTGCACAGCAATGACACCAGAGCACTGTTTAATTAGGCCTAATTGCGCATCTACTGCACGCGCCGGATTAAACTACAGTCGCAACAATGCGCTTTCATCTATTTATGGAAGAGTGGAAGACGAGAACAGATATCGAAATGAAATTATGCTATTATTTCACTTTGAATTAGTTTAGAACTCATATAAAAGATTGCCCTAATATTATGTTTTAAAAATTCAATAGCGATTAATAGCAGCATACTTACTGTAATTATTTACCTCTAGGGCCTAAAGTAAATTTGGCGGTAGGCCTACTTGGTTTTGCCCTAACCTATAATCTTTAACACGCATGTGTTTATGTGTAAGAACTAAGAAGGGCGTTTATGTGTAAGTGTATGCGTATTTGTCTGTCTGTTGTAAATGATTTAACCCCTCACCAAAAGTCTTGGTCCGCCACTGAATTAAACAGATGTTTAAATCCCCTGGCTATAATTTATCAACTATAACATTATTACAGATTTGCGAGATATGATCTACGGGTGATCAAAGATTAAGAAGAAGAAATCTGATAGAAGAAGTCCAATAGAAATCCTATTCATGTAGCCTACATCAAGTAGATCCAATTGCTAGTTGGATCAGATGAATTTTAAGTCCGGACCTGTAAGATTTGATTAAAATGTCTGGCTACAGTACGCCTATAATTGTTTTGGAAATCAACCATTCTCTACTTGTATCTATCAGTCTCTGTAAGAAGAAATGAATTACTTTCCTCAGATCGACACTTTATATGATGCAACCGCTTCCTTTAGGAAGAGGTCAAAAACATGTTCAACTTCAGCCAAGTCTGACACAGCCCTATTTCAACGTTTTCAGAAGTTTGTAAAAGGCGTTACATACCAATGTTCGGGTGTCAACTTAGCACCAAACATATGCTAAGTTTATCAATTATTAATCTATCAGCACTCATTAAACGCAAACATGAAGGTGACAATTTTTATGCGTTTCTGCTGAAACTCCACAGAAATCAGCTTTAGGCCTACTTGAAACCAGTTTAGACAACAGATGGGCTCAACAGATTTAAATTAATACGATAGGCCTACTCCTATGCAAGCACGTGATATGGCCCAGAAAAGATACATCAATCTGCTTGAAGGTACGTTTTCGTCAACACGGTTGTTATTTTGATGTTTAATTTATATAATTCTGTGGGTATTTAATATTATTTACAGAACAGTCTCCTAGGTAAACAACGATCCTGTAATACAACAGATCACCTGAAAGAAACAATGATCCACTTAAATAGGGTCTACAGCGAGTTCTGCCTACGTCATCCATTGGTTGCTCAGGACGTCAAAATCTAAAAACATGTGCGGTAATCAGCCTATTTTACCACATGGGTTTATGCGTAGAACAGTTCTCCAGGTAAACAAAGGAGTTATCCAGTCATTTTGTAACGAGTTTCAGTAGGTTTATTCGTCGCGTCTTTGAAATGTAAAATCCCAGGAACGTGCTATAGGGCCTAATTGGCTCAGTATTGATTTCATTACTGAGACTTTAGGCAGGCCACCGTACACTGTAATTTGCATTGTCACTGCTAGTTGGCATGATTCCACTTATACGTATTGCCGTTAGTAGTAGTATACGTGACGCGGGCTCACAGAAACTGGTTTGCTGCCCATTAAATAAATCCTTCACGACATCGTCTAAGTTGCACCTGAACTCGGCAACCTGCCCTCTGTTCAGTTTTTTGACGCACTGAAAATGAATATATTTTAAGAATTCATGGGGACAGATGTAGATAATTATCCTTCTTCTTCTTCGATTTCCTTCAGACTTACCAGAAATGGCCGTACACAGAGTGAAAAATCCCAAAATGATTTGCAAATACATGTCAAATAGCACTGACCATTCATTTATCATTAAAACAGGGAAGCATGCTGTGGCAACCTCAATAGGTACCCGAACAGGATTATTTTCCAGACTTTGTATATATTGAAAGGCTTTTTCGCACTGTACGGCTGCTGAACTGTAGTCGCTCAGGGCTGTGTAATAAAAGTTAGCAAAGTATGCAGCGCTAATTAGGTACGCCGGAGAGGCCAGATCTTTCGTAACATTCTTTAGCAGTTGCGATATTCCATTTTCAAATATGCTTTGTTTGTAGTTACTAACAATTGCATTTTGTTCTTCGTCGACTTTTGTAAATTCCTGTAAGCGAAGTCGTACATTGCTTTCAGGAGAACAACTACAGACAAATTGACATCCAGGATGAGTGCAAGATACAGAAGAAGAATTCGACAATTTAGAAAGATCAGTTGACATCCATAAATCTTTGGATTCGCTTAGACCTGTTCTGTCCAATTTATCCTCACATCCAATTATAGTAGATTTCAACGGCGTAGTTTTAGGGCTATACAGATTTTGTGCGAACAAAACTAATTGGTCAGAGAGAAGTTCAATTAGAGCAAACCGAAGTGACGTGGATTCAAATGAAACGTCCTCGTTTTGCGCATTTATAGCTAAATCAAAACATTCTGCTGCAAGACTAATGTCCCTATATCCGAAGTGTAACTGGCTCATTAAGCGAAGGTGAATTTGAATGCCTTTGAAGAGATATTGTAATTCTGGTACAAAGTTATCTGAAACTATCAATGACGTCTGCAAAGACTCCCATCGTGAATCCTTCAGATAGAACAAATTGTTATATGTCAACAAGATAAAAACAATGAATTTGTGACGAACTGTGACGGAAATAGGACCTTTAAGATAAGTCTTCGGTACAATTTTTAAGAATGTGGAAAGGCTAATTTCTTTGTAATGCCGAAGTGACGTTATCTCTTTCCCTAAATCGATGTCGTGTGGCAAATGATCAACCATGTTATTTGTAGGAATAAAATAGTTCGGACAACATCTTTCAATCAACCATTCAATCATCTGGCACAATAATTCACCGACAGATGTCTCCAGGTTCTCGTCTCTCCAAAATTCCGGAGGTTTCTGTTCGCATGCCCAAAGCATCAGCGTCTTAAAGAAGTAGGTGCAGAGCTCAGTTTTCTCTTCTCCTCCACATAATTTGACTACTTCACTCTTGATTAACCTAAGCACATGGTAGATGTATTTCTGGATATCTGTCCAACTGTTAATTAAAATCACTTCTGCTTGTGAGAAAGAAAATCTCCATTGAGTGTTATCATCTGGATTACTTTGATGAGGCTTTGGAACCAAATGACATCCGAATCCGACGACTTTGTCAATGACGTCCTTTGTTGGCCAACTGTTCTTTCTCTCACGAGTTTTCCACTCAGCGGCTTCTGTTGGCCAATGTGGACAATACACAGAGTATACAAAATCCGTTTTGAATTTTTGTATCCCAAGCGGTTTCTGATCAATGTTAGTTAATAATTTTCGGACAAAATAAAGGGAGGAATCAATATCTACAAATTTCCGCCAAGATGGGCCTTTAATGTGTTCTTTATTAGACGATGGTACCGATGGATTAAGATAAAATGATGGTTGCTCATTTTCCGGCAAAGTTTCAGGTTTTCCTAACCTTGCAAATCCAGCGTGACAGTCTTTTGTGTAAACAATAAGATTTTCGTTTTCATGTCGTTTAAATGTTTCGTTTGAATGACCAGCTGGAGACGCCATTTTTAGCCAGTGGAGCTGATCAGCGTCCGTGGGATTGGCAATCACATACTCGAAAGGAATCTCAGAACAGCTCCCACATACCATAAACCCATTCAACTCTTTTCTTTTAAGCAACAACCGTCTAAATCTCTGGTAATCTGGTTTGCTATGAATTATCTTAGTTTCTGAGAACATTTTTGTGCTTCCGTTTGTCCTTTGTAACGGAAAATAATATTTCTCATTTAACGGAACAGGCAGGTTGCGCAGGTATCAGCACATAGTTGAGCTAAAATTATGTTACACAAAATGGAATTGCAAAATCTTAATCCACGACTAGCCGTGAATGACACTTCAAACTTCATACATTCAGGCATGACGAAGTGTCTACGACAGCAATGTTAATGTTGTCACCACATCACACTGCTGTCTACCTTGAACTTGACTGACCATGATACTAACCACCAATCGAGTACTTGAATGGCTTGTCGATCATTTGAGCGGACAACAGAGAAAGATTTCACCTGAAAATCATTTAAAGTGAGTAGGTTCGATGCCCTGATGAGTGATGATATGATCATAGTAGAGATGGCCGACAGGTTGATTGAGTTTTACGACTCGCTACCTAAAGACTTGCCACTCTTTTCCTACTAAAATAATTTTGCTAATTGAAACAATTTAAAAATAGCTAAATATCAATCGTGTCGTGTGTCTAATAAATAATAATTAAACTTGAAATTTAATTGCACGACCTAAGTTATGATATAAGATCACGAGTAAACAAATTAAACTGATTAATGTTTCATACTTTTAGTTTCATTTAGAGTGGGATACCTTTACAAGTGTAAATAATTCAGATTATTTAAGGACTGCTCTGACTAAAATTTAGGTAGTCTATAGCAGAAGATACCAGCCAGCCTGTGCATTTTGAACTGGAATTGGACAATTACATGCCAGACGTTTTGTTATTTTCTTCTCTTTTAGGTGTGTATACTGTAAACACAGAAAATAAATTGCGGAACGGGATCTTGCTAGTCATTTTAAAGAACAAGACCGTTATAAATGACTGTTAACTAAAAATATTATATGAAAGACATAGAAAAGTTCAGATTTAGCAATGAATAGGCTAATTCGCACGAAGGCAGGCTTAACCGTACAGGAAATTAAATTTATTGACACGAACTCACCATAATTTCCAACGAAAACAAGAAAACAGACTTCGAGAAACGCAAAATTAAAAATGATTAAAGAGAATATGGGCGTTCTGAAACGACTCTGCCCCACTGGAAAACCTGTAGGCTACTCTGGGTTATCTCTCACACACAAGTAGACATAGGCATACTTACGTAGGCCAACGTAGGGCCTATGTGTGATAGCTAACAAAAGGGGAGCTTCTGACTTCTGGCATAGGTTGAATTTTATATGCATACATGCATATACATTAGACCTATATAAATAATATAATATAGTATATATGGGCAAGGTACAAAGGCTTGCATCTCTCGGCCTCTCTAGCTCGCTCACTGTCTCACAGGTACACAAAGGCCTGCGCATACGAACATATGATATAGGTCCTATATTACTGAGAGCTAAAAAGTACAAAGACTGCCTTTTGGCATAAATCAAGTGGTTTATGTGTGCATACACAGGAGGCCAACATGCACTCTCACAGGTTTTACAGTGGTCTACATACATACTCAGAGCCTTTATCTGAGAGCTAAGATACAATAAAGGAGCCTAATGACCTAAAATTAGGTTCTGATTTTGTATAGGCCTACATACATGTATATATTTTATATGGAAAAGTCCTGTAAGAAGGATGAGAAAAGTTTGGGACTTTTGTGGATATTGCCGCTTGTCAGCGACGATTAAATAGGCCCTACATTAGTTTTATTAAATGGACCCAATTGCAAAAAATCAGGGCTTGACGCCTATAATAAATGCTGGGATTGCCCAAATCAGTCTAGCTCTTTCTCATTATCGGCATGTCAGTAAATAATTTAAGGATCTGGGCAATGCAATTTATATTAGACAATAGTCTACAACTGTGTTATGTAAGTAAGTAAGTAAATAATCTAGCGCGAGACAGACGCCCAAATTTTACGAAAAATGCATACAACAGCGAAAATAATAATAATAATAATAATAATAATAATAATAATAATAATAATAATAATAATAATAATAATAATAATAATCACTGCGCGTACATGTACATGTTATGACGATTACACAATAATTCACAATAACAAATTACATCATCATCAGGATCCATGGGCCGAAGGCCCGTAGGTGTCCAACGCTTGCATCAGATCCATGGGCCGAGGCCCGTTTGGAGTCCAATGCTTGCATTGGATTTCATACGTATTTTTTCTTTACGAACGGAGTATCTGCACCCATCCGTTCGACCTTCGCACTTCTCCCTTAAAGAGAGTTCCAGGCTTAGGACTGGCTCTGATATCCACTATCTTGTGGTATCAGAGGCGGCGATGCCGCCCACGTTTGCCAGCTTTTTCAGGGTTCCTGCTGAGCCTGTCCACCTCGCGTAGCGCCCTAGGTGGTACTTCAGCCAAGACCTTCACCACTGATGGCATAGCCTCAGCAGGCACTCCCCTACTTAGCCTACTGTTGCCACCCCCTCACCACGTTGATGTGTGAGTCGGAATTTGGGATAACACAAATTACAGAAGACATAAATCAACAAGTTGCAGCCATGCAAGGCGCAAGCTCATTGTACTTTTAGGCATGAAGGCATGAGCTAAACCCAGGGGGCCTTACGGGAATCGAAACGGGTCCGTGAAAACTTCAGGCAAGAGTGTAATCCATTATACTATCCCCTCCCCAAATAACTTTAACTATATCGGTTAAAACAACGAAGTTTTAAAAGTATTTTTATTAGAGCAGAATTAAAAAATCTAGCTTTATATACAGTTCAATTATTCGGAAACTCGCAGCATAACACTTTATAGGCCTAGATCCTCGGCTGGAAAAACTCATAGCATTGATCTTAGTCTCTTATAGAGCAATCATGAGAACTTTTGTAATCACAATTTTTATATTTATGCATTGAGCGAATGATTAATGAATGGGGTTTTATGCAGCAGTAGGTGGAACCGGTTGGAGCAGGCTGACACATTCCCATAGGGCCTTTTCTTTGACTTCTAACTGACGATTCTGAGCGTGGAAAAGAGATTCAAGACTAGCGAAGAGTCAATAGGGTTGTACAGCACTGAAATAGATGTGAAAAATTCAGAGCATCTTTGCTCCAACAAAGATACTACTTTTGATTAGTTTTGTGCGGCCATTGGCCATGGATTGTTAGGAGAGCTGGACCATTAATGAGAGGAGGAGACGGAGGAGGAAAGAATCAGCGCATTTGAAATGAAGTATCGGTGGTAGATTCTCAGGGTATCATGGACTGCTAGGAGGACAAATGAATGAGTGTTGGAGACTGCTGAAGTAGAAGGAAGTAGACCTCCTATGCTCAGATTGATCAAACATTGTGAAGCTTTTATATCGAAGGCATGTGCTGAGGAAGAATGGAGTTTGCTTGGAGAAGGAGATTACCTAAGACACAGATCAAACGGTCAAGAAGACCTAAAATGACATGGACTTCAGATAACACAAGGGTGTGGACTAAATTGTCGTTCGATCAGTTTTTAAAGGAGACACGAGAAAGAAGCAGGTGGAAAAATGTGTCTGCGGGTCAGCAAAACTTCGGCTAGAGGACGGTTGTAGACAAGACAAAACAAGACATGCTGCAGAACTATTTATGGAAAAGGCTGCAGTGGTGTAAATCACGGGGGGAGAGTTGGACTGGCCCCCACAAAGTTTTGACTGAGGCCTATATGTCCCACCCAAAATGCAAAAATCCAGCCCCCGAAAAATCTGGCCACCCAAGTTATGTACAGATTTTCGCCTCTGAAAGGCTGGTCAGCGCTAGTACCACAGTGCTCTTCTTCGTATGAATCTGGCTTTTAACGACTTTGTTTGCTCTAGCACCGGTAAATTAGCCGATATCCCCTCGTGTGGCGCAAAGAAATTTAAGACATTTAGCCTACATTTACTATATAGAGTAGACCTGACTTTAAGATCATTATTTTTATTGTATGAAACTATGAATCATCCGAAAGACTTCAACTCTTGCGAGGACTCGACAAGGAACTTGGAAATCGATATTAGTTAGCAATTGTACTATTTCATATTTTAAGTTACTGCTGTCTATGATGAACAAATTCAAGCGCTTCTTCGATTTCTGTTTTTTCGTGAACTTAATTCTGACTGATAAAACTACACAAAAAACCTCGCGAAACTGCATTATTTCAATTGCTTTCCGATTTTTTCATTTATGTAACGCCTATTTATTTCATGAAGTACGTTGGTATTGAGTGTAAGAGACGATATAAGGGTAGTTTAGGCCTACTGGTGAAGACTGGGTTGAAGCGGTTTGATTCGTGCATTTTATTACGGTCTGCTCTATTCAGCTTCGAGAGGCGAATCGTTATCGGCGTGCACGCTTTCTAACGCAGCACGATTATCGACAATCCATAAAACGAAGCCGTTGCAAATGTGCATGCATGTGTTGAATCTTTGGAAAATCTTAAGCATACAGGCCAAAAATCGAAACTATAGTCTGAGCCACAGCAAAATGAAGGCCAATCTACCATCCTGTCAACAATCTGGTGGTTTCTCTAAGTGGCGTAACGAAGGGGGCAGAGGGACAACCGCCCCCGGTCGCAGCACAAGAGGGCGTAAAATTAGATTTCAGTGGTATACAGTAGGCCTACTATGACAAGAACGATTAAAAGTCAACAAGAAAATTAAAAGGGGGCGCAGTCATTAACTCTTGCTCCTGGGCGATGAAACCCTTCGTTACGCCACTGGTTTTTCTGTCATTTCAAGCTCACAAGCTTCTATTCTGGCGCTCTATTAAACCCTCCATGGGAGCCTGGTGGTCCTGTAACGCAGTCTAAGGCAATTTCCGGAAAGTCAACAGGTCGTTAGAATGCATACAAGCATTAACAGGATATTTGTTATTATTGTTATTGTTATTATTATTAGTTAATAATAAAGTGGCAATGGGCTCTTTAGCTCAGCACGATGCGAGAAGCATTCCATAGTTTGTAGAGCTGAGGGATTTTTTATTATAATTTAATTATACAGAATAAACGCTTACAAGTAATAACCTAATAATATAATAATAATAATAATAATAATAATAATAATATGCAATTTTCTTTTCCTGTTCAAAAGATTCAGAAATCCAGCGGTTCAACGCTATCGCGTGCCTGGGGATGAGGCCCTAGAACCTTTATTTTAATAACCATGATTTTAAGAACTCTGATTTTATAATAATAATAATAATAATAATAATAATAATAATAATAATAATAATAATAATAATAATAATAATAATAATAATAATAATAATAATAATAATAATAATAATAAAAATAATAATAATAATAATAATTTAGACTACATAAGTTTAGCAATTATAAGCAATCTTCATTCAGACCTCCTCCCTCCCCGTAAGGTCACTCCATACAATACGCGGCCCAGACCACATGATCTCACCCTACCTAGAATTGACATATTATGAGAATGTTATATGACTTTGCATAAATGTTTGTATTATAATTTCTTCTGTAAGCTACTGTGCGTTTGCTGGTAGTCAATTAAAGAATATTCTTACTTACTTACTTACTTAAAACCAAATGTTCAGAGGACAATTCAGCTTTACTTTAAACCAGTTTAGACGACAGATAAGTTCAACAGATCTAAAGCAATAAGCCTATTCCAGAGAAATGGCCGAGCAGAGACACATCAATCATGCTTAAAGGTACGTTGTGGTCAACACGTAGCTTATGTTCATATATTTTATCTATATAAATATTTAAATTATTTATTGAACAGTCTCCTACGTAAAGAATGATCCAGTTATTCAATCGATCACCTGAAAGACAAGACGGCGGTATTTTTCGGGTCGTCCAAGACAGGGCAGCTCAGGAGTAGGCCTACAAAAGTTAATGACTTGCATAATTATGTGCTGTAATTATTCATGAATAGAACCGTTTTCCAGGTAAACAAAGGATTTCTCCAAACATTAGGTAACGAGTTTCACGGACCAGAAATTTCATTCAACGCGTCTTTAAAATGTAAAATCACAAGAACGTGCAATAGGCCTAATTGGCTCAGTATTGATTTCATTACTGAGACCTTAGCAAGGCCACCTTACATAGTAATCTGCGGTGTCAACGCGAGTTGGTATGATTCCACTTATACGTATTGCCGTTAGTAGCAGTATTCGTGACGAAGGCTCACAGTCACGCTGCCCATTAAATAAATCCTTCACTACATTGTCTGAGTTGCATCTGAACTCAGCAACCTGCCCTCTGTTCAGTTTTCTGACGCACTGAAAATGAATATATTTTAGGAATTCAAGGGGACAGATGTAGATAATTATTCTTCGTCTTCGATTTCCTTCAGATTTACCAGAAACGGCTGTGCACAGAGTGAAAAATCCCAAAATGATTTGCAAATACATGTCAAATAGCACTGACCATTCATTTATAATTAAAACAGGGAAGCATGCTTTCATGGCAACCTCAATAGGCACCCGAACAGGATTATTTTCTAGACTTTGTATATATTGAAAGGCTTTTTCGCACTGTACGGCTGCTGAACCGTAGTCGTGCAGGGCTGTGTAATAAAAGTTAGCAAAGTATGCAGCGCTAATTAGGTACGCTGGAGAGGCCAAATCTTTCGCAGCATTCTTTAGTAGTTGCGATATTCCATTTTCAAATATGCTTTGTTTGTAGTTACTAACAATTGCATTTTCTTCTTTATCGACTTTTGTTAATTTCTGTAAGCGAAGTCGTACATTGCTTTCACGAGAACAACTACAGACAAATCGACATCCAGGATGAGTGCATGATACAGAAGAAGAATTCGACAATTCAGAAAGAACATTTGCACTCCATAAATCTTTGGATTTGCTTAGACCTGTTGTGTCCGATTTACCTTCATATCCAGTTACAGTAGCTTTCAAGGACATAGGTTTATGGGTATACAGATTCTGTGCGAACAAAACTAATTGGTCAGAGAGAAGTTCAATTAGAGAAAACTGAAGTGACATGGATTCAAGTGAAATGTCTTCGTTTTGCGCATTTGTAGCTAAATCAAAACATTCTGCTGCAAGACTAATGTCCCTATATCCGAAGTGTAACTGGCTCATTAAGCGAAGGTGAATTTGAATGCCTTTGAAGAGATATTGTAATTCCGGTACAAAGTTATCTGAAATTATCAATGACCTCTGCAAAGACTCCCATCGTGAATCCTTCAGATAGAACAAATTGTTATATAACAACAAGATAGAAACAATGAGTTTGTGAGGAACTGTGACGGAAATAGGACTTTTACGATATGCCTTCGGTACAGTTTTTAAGAATGTGGAAAGGCAAAATTCTTTGTAATGCAGAAGTGACGATATCTCTCTCGCGAAATCGATGTCGTGTGGCAAATGATCAACCATGTTATTTGTAGGAATGAAATAGTTCGGACAACATCTTTCAATCAACCATTCAATCATCTGGCACAATAATTCACCGACAGATGTCTCCAGGTTCTCGTCTGCCCAAAACTCAGGAGGTTTCTCTTCGCATGCCCAAAGCATTAGCGTCTTGAAGAAGTAGGTGCAGAGCACAGTTTTCTCCTCTCCTCCACATGATTTTACTATTTCACTCTTGATTAACCTAATCACGTGGTAGATGTATTTCTGGACATCTGTCCAACTTTTAACCAAAATTACCTCCGCTTGTGAGAAAGAAAATCTCCATTGAGTTTCATCATCTGGATTACTTTGATGAGGCTTTGGAACCAAGTGACATCCGAATCCGATGATTTGGTCAATTACGCCTTTTGGAGGCCATCCATTCTTCCTTTCACGAGTTATCCACTCAGCGGCTTCTGTTGGCCAATATGGACAATACACAGAGTATACAAAATCTACTTTCAGTTTTTGTATTCCAAACCCTCTATGATCAATGTTAGTTAATAATTTTCGGACAAAATTAAAGGAGGAATGAATGTGTATAAATTTCCGCCAAGAAGGACCTTTTGCGTGCACTTCTTTTTCATGTGATGTTACCGATGGCCTCGGATAATAAGATGGTTGCTCATTTTCCTGTAAAGCATCGGGTGTCCTTAACCTTGCAAATCCAACATGAGAGTCTTTTGTGTCAACAATCAGACTTTCGCATTTGTGTCGTTTAAATGTTTCGCTTGAATGACCAGCTGGAGACGCAATTTTTATCCAGTAGAGTTTATCAACGTCCGTGAAATTGGCAATTACATACTCGAAAGGAAGCTCAAAACAGCTCCCACATGCAATAGACCCATTCGATTCTTTTCTTTTAAGCAACAACTGTCTAAATCTTCGGTACTCTGCTTGGCAGTGAGTGATCTCAGTTTCTGATGACATTTTTGTGCTTCCGTTTGCCCTTTGTAACGGAAAATACTATTTCTCACTTAGCGAAACAAAAAGTTATCAGAACACAGTTGATCTAAATGTTGCACAAATAGTACGGCAAGTTCTAAATCCACGACTAGCCTCGAATGGCACTCTAAACTTCGTATGCATTCAGACATGATGAATTGTTTTCGAAGAGCCATCTGGAATGACGCGTAAGAAGTGTCCCTGTCGCCCACAGAAGCCTTCGGAAAGCCGCAAAGTGGCCAGTCTCGTCAGATTCAACCAAGGAAAACTCCGTACAAGCCGGAAGGCCAAATTTGTGGGCCTAACGCTGGAATTGTTGAGATGCAGGCTTAAGCATAGCCTTAACAAAGTTTCCAGTCGTTGTCGAATCGTTTTGTCCCGTCTGAACGAAGCTGCGCCCGATGTATAGGATCTGCTGTCGATTCTTCACGAAATGGATCAGAATCGCAGAAAGACTATCGAAGGCCAAGTCACTGTAATGTATTGTCCCGAAGAATCGTCGTTGTAAGCGTACGAATGCGAAAGAGTCGTTCATCCCCAAATCTGTATACTCGATTGAAGTAACGTCGCAAGTCCGATCGTCCCAAGACAGGATTGCGATTCTAATCTGTATCTTGGCACTCGTATAGGCTACTCGTCGAGTAAGTCTTTTGGGATCCGGTAAAGATGTCTATGTGTCTGCTACGTCGCTGAAGGAATAATAACAACAGCGAGCCGATCCTCTGTCTAAAACCCTACGTCATTCTATCTACATAGAATGTATTCATCATACATTCTAGCTACAGCGCACAACGGGAAAGTTCCGTCTGCTGCGCCCAACGCTGTCGGATGATTATCTGATTGTGGCAAGCCCCGTCGTACGCCTATCTGTGCTGCCTCGCGTATACGTGGAAATTCCCTCTTCAGCGTATCATCATCCTCATGACCCGTCTATTTGTTTTGGTCAAGGCGCTTGAATGAGAAAGAGAACTTTACGTATCAGTATTGAATCTAAATTTATTCAGTGCAATCACATACGTCTCTAATCGGCTTAAGAATAATATTAGTCTTACTAGTGTCACGTTCGTATTTTGATCGTTTTTATGTACTTTCGTGGTTATCTATCTATAATCATTGTATAATCATTGCTTCTGTCGTTAAGAAAATAATCACAAGTCATGGCTCATTCATCTCTCTGCTCGTTAGACAAATGTAGAGAAGAAGAGGAAGAAGATTTGTTGGAGTTAAGCGAAATGGTTGCCTCTTCTCATGACCGTCCTCCGTCCGTCTTGGAAAGCCTATTGTCCTCAATCGACGGAAGACTGACAGAACTAACGAGACAGCAGACTGATAAATTATGTTCAGACGACAAACTTCTTCTGACAACCTCTTGACATACATGGCCCGACATCAAGCTGACATAGCCAGAAGACAAATAGACAGTGAAGAGGTCTTAACTCTAATCGCTAACTGTCAGTCTGATCAGTCAGAGAGTATGAATGCTCTGATGTCCAGAGTGGAGAGAATATGGAGGACTCGCTCCATGGTTCAGGCTTTGTGGGTGACAATCCTTACCCAGATTGCTCAAGGCAGGCCATTACTGTCACACAAACAGTCGCGACCTTACCCCTTCCACCTTCGTCAAGTGCTGTAGGCAGAGTTGGAATCCTTACTGCAGGAAGTACTGAGGTGAGTTAGGGTATCCGTTGAATTGAGCGCGCACATTTCGCCGACCTTTATCTCAGCGACCTCAATTCGCCGCCGCGAAACTGAGCGCCGACACAATTCGGCGCCATCAAACACAGCGGCTACACAATTCGCCGTCATTCATTTCAGCGCTGCTTCAATACTAAATACCGGGCGTAAACAACACGTGTTCTTGACTAGAACTTCAAAGCAAAATCACAGCAAAATTGTTCTTAATAAGGCGGGGTTTGGCGGGTAAACTTGCGCTTTATGGGTCCCAAATAATGACACCCATATTCGAGGGGAGTATGTATTATAATCAGCCTAGTTCAATGAAGAAGTTTAGCACTAATGGCCTCGTGAGGGTCGTTTAGGGCCAGGTTAAGTTAGGGTCAGGGTTAGGGTTTGTGTTGTCATTAGAAAATCTTCAAAATCGGGACCCCTAAAGCGCAAGTTACAAAAATAAACTTTGACATTGTTATCATAAGAGTCGCTTAAATGAATGGCGGATTGTGTAGATGGCGCCGAATTGTGTAGTTTGCGGCGAATTGAGGTCGCTGAGATGAAGGTCGGAAAATGTGCGCGCTCAATTCAACGTAAACCGTGAGTTAGAATCTCAGACTAAGCCAACTTTATCGACCGAATTACCGGACAATGGAGCGAGTAGGAGATTCCCTGCGATGGCCCTCGCCAGAGAATACTATTAGAAATTTACTTACTTTCCAGAAGTTATTGCCCCGAAAATCCCACAAAGTGCAGGCGTAGCAGGTCCTATCAACACCTCTGGGTAGCGCCGGAGATGGGGACTGTCGAACCCGGTCGTTGTAATGACAACTGGGAATCGATCGCCGGGCCGCGTGGAAGCCAGGCCATCCCCGGTAATGAAGAGATACAGGAAGTGACCCTGTTAAAGCGGTCGCGATGGGGAAGTTCTCAACCCCGAACGACGCAGACGGAAGATGAAGACTGGTTGCATGGTGGCCAGTGCAGAATGGAACCGGGTCACTCGAGCTGGAGGAAGGAAGGGAGAGACCCAACGAGCCACGATCCCTACACTAACTACCAATCCAGTACATGTACTTGAATGGCTTGGCGATCATTTAAGCGGACAACGGAGAAAGATTTCACCCGAAAATCATTTAAACTGAGTTTGTTCGATGTCCGATATGGTCATAGTAGCCTATGGTTGGGAGATGGGCGACAGGTCGATTGAGTTTTACGACACGCTACCAAATGACTTGCCACTCTTTTCCTACACAAATAATGTTACTAATTGAAACCATTTAAAACTAGCTTAGAAGACTCAAACGCTAAACACCAATTGTGTCGTGCGTCTAATCCATGGCATTGTTTAAGTAATAGTGCTAGGAAGAAGTAGATGGGGAAATGTGTGTGTGGTTCGGCCAAACTTCGGCTAGAGGACGGTTGTAGACAAAAATTTCCTCACTTAGTAAGCAGTAACTGACTCGCAGAAATATCTTTAGAATGTTTTCTGTAAGGACAAGAAGAAGCTCATATCCTATTTACACAGATATCGGTTGAAACGACCATAGATTGATGCTAAAGAGGGTGTCAGATTAGGCCTGTAGTGTCGTTTTTAAGTTTAGATTGCTCCTGTGTGAGAATTGTAGAAATAAGACTGGGGGGTCAGACTTTGGTCCATGTGGAGTTGAATATTTTATCTGTATTTTTCAAACTGATATCAGCGAAATTTGAAAGCAGCAGATTTCAACGCTAGCAGCTTTGCAAGTCATATTCGAGTGAAAATCAAGTCCTTTGTTGAGAAGATTCAAAAATGCAATTGAAAGCTTAAAGTGTTGACATCACGAAATTTATTAGTGTACAATTCACATGGTCACAATGAACCAGAGCATTATTTTTTTAGTAGCCCATAAAGTGAATTGCTAAATCACACTAGCACAACTGAGGGGTTGGAAACGACCCCCTGGGGTGTGCAATGAAGACTTAACTGGGGGTCCAAAGAAAGACTAGGGTTGAACCCCTGATCCTCCAACAATTCTCACCCTGGATTGCTCTGTTATCTAAATAATTATGATATTGTTAACACAGACCTGAAGAAGCACTATAAATTAGCATAAGACTGTACGTTTTAAAAGCACTGATATTACGTAAACTCGTGAACAATATTTAACTTCGTTGATAACAGCTATTTTAACAAGTTGAAGACTTGTGTCAGGTGCTATTTTACTTCTAAAACACCATTAGGCTAATCCATACTACGCCATCAGTTGCAATAGCAGGTCTTTAAAACAGGACCCAGTCTGTATACCGTTGTACTCGTATAATTGTCCACAGTAGTCTTCAATGCTACGATTTTATATAGCCTAGAAGGCCCTAGAGGCATATGGACAAGTATTGCTTTAAATAACCATGTTATCTTTTCAAATAGATTAAACAAATCAATACGCTACTGAAATAGCGTCCTTTAGTATATAATCAAATCGGAATTTGTGTATAATGCAACATAAAAAGTCGTTAAGAAATATGGAGATGATGATGATGACGACGATGCATGCATATTATCAAGACACTTGATAAATCACCCTTCAAGTGGGCCTACTATCAAAGTTACAGATGCATTGATTTGGTCATATTCGCAATTTCAGCTTTAAATGTGCTAGATACTAATATGATGCATTTTAATATGGTTCTCATGGATTGTTTTTATTGATTATTTACACCGACATGTGGGCCCTACAGCGCGATTATCGATCAGTACTAACGACTACGTTGCAAAAGTGAAAGCTATAAATTTTTTTGAATCTTTTGAAAATCTGAAGCATAGCCTACAGGCCAACAATCGAAACTACAAACCACAGTAAAATGAAAGTCAATCTAGCTGCAGTCAATGATAACAGATGCCTGTACAAAATCTGGTGGTTTTCTATCCTTTCAAGCTGACCAACTTCTATTCTGACGCTCTAATAAACCCTCCATGGGTGCCACTGCCTGGTGGTCTAAGGCAATTTTCCGAAAGTCAACAGACCGCTAAAATCTAAGGTTCATGAATTGGAAGCCAACCTGTTTTAAGGATTTGGGAATAAGAATGCTGTTCTGGTGTTAGGTGAATGAATAGTTTTATTATGTATTAATTAGAACTTCTACAGTCCCTGTATATAATGCGCAAGAAATCAAACGATGACTTGTCAAAAACCAAGCCGCAGTCCGGTCAGACGCCAGAAGATCAGTTCAGTAAGAGAAAGAGACAGCCTGAACTTCCCTGAAGTCGATAAGCCAGCAAAAAATCAGGTTTTTACACAGAAATGACCTAACAGAACGAGCAAAGCGGACAGGTGCGGGGAAAGAGTTCAAAATTAAGTTCTAGCAACCGAAAAATACTTAATATCTGTGTTTTAGAAGTGTCCGTGTTAACTTCGTACTAGAAGACATAGCCTTTGAGTCCCAATGCCTGGCGAAATTCGCTGATCGGGTGTCTGCTTATATGCAGCTTATGCTGTATAAGCCGATGTTCCCTTCAGTTTGACCGACTAAGAGTCGTTTCTTGTCTTGATCACAGCACAGTCTGGACGGCTCCTGGATGGCGTCACTGTCTTTCGTGAGTGCGATACCAATCCAGTTGAGTTCTGAATTGAACTGAATCACTCGGTTGTTCCTGTAATCGGCGACAAAGACCCGTTCGTCGGAATCGACCGCCAAGTGCAGCGGTTCATCCAGCGCCTGTTGCCTGGCGTTCTTTGCAAGGAACCGACGCAAGATCTGTCCATCTCTATTCACCTCGCAAACGCTCCACTTCCCGCTGGCCTTCCACTTGTGACTGACGACCAGGTTCCCCTTCGGTGTCTCGACCGCGTGACGGACACTCTCTACATCAGACGCCAACATCAGCCGCTGAACCCTGACGCCGTCTTGTCCGTATAATTCCACCGAGCACGGCTGGCCCTGTCTGACCAGCAGGACACGCAGTCCGTCCGTGGACGCAGAGATCGTGTAAGGATAGCTGATACCTGTCAGCCATCGAATGATGCGACTGTCCTTTCCAGTCCACCACTTGGTCATCCGATTGCCGACGACGCGGCTCAGCCACCCGGAGCTCTCCACATCCATCGGAGCGCTGATCTTCCAGACGCACTCGCTGAACTGGTCCGTGACGTAGAGACAGTTGGACGGACGGCTGGCCGCCATGTCCCACGGGTCACGGATCTCGGATAGACTCAGCTCCTTTTCCAGAACATACGGACTCTCGTCCCCATAGATGCGCAGTGATTTCGGCTCACGACATAGGACAAAGATGTTGCCGTCAATCGTGGCCACTCCACTGACGCTGTTGGGCATCGTAAGCCTCGTCGACTGATCCAAGTTGACCTGACTGGCAACTGAAATAGGTTCACACGAAGACAGACACACACTTCAATCGGAAACTCTTATTGGCAGGACAACACAGCGCCGCAATAAGAACCATCGAGAACGCTATAGAACTTTGTTGTGGCGAATTCTAAGTGTCCCTAAAGAACTTGACTATCTTTTATTTTTTATTATTTGCATTTGCAATTAGCAAATTTGCAATTAGCTCCATTTTAGTCCTTTATCATAATGCCAAAGATGTCAGTCTACAGCTGCTTCAAGACATCAGTTAACAGTTGCTTCAAGTGATATCTCAATTAAAAAGAAGAGTCATAATCACTGGAGAAGCCAGGTCGAAATACGATAATCAATTCCATGCAATCGCCATTAGAAACAAGCTTAGGCGTAAATGCATTGTGCACTTAGCCTTCAAACCATTTGCATTTGTATTAAACTGGCTTACGGTTACCATCAGTTAATGCATTTGAATGATAGTGCGCTATCAACAGAATCAAGTATAACCACGAGTTGAACGAAGCCTAAACTTGTACATGTAACTGCAAAATGTAAAGTACACGTTTTTCTATAGCGACCGTATACTGTCTCGACCCTGCTCATTTTTCAATGAATTGAACGGGTGAGATCCTACTTCACCGCTGCCAGTTTGAATTGGTATAATTATATGGCCTAGTACGCCATTAAAGGTTCTAGTGTTAGCAAGAGATTCAAATTTTGAAATAAGCCACAATCGGTATGCGAACGGGCATCCTCAGACGCAAGCTCTAATCAAAGTAGCTAACCAGGTACAGCAGAGGTTCTTAACTTTTTTTGGCTCACGACACACCTAAACTTGCAAATAAATTTCGCGACACACCATGCAATAATAATATGTCAATATCGTTAAAATTAAAAATGTTAAAGTTAAACCAATTCATTTATTTAAAATTTTTAATTGTTCGCTTTTTTAATGAATGATAATGTTGACAATGAATGCTTTCTAGTTTTCAATTATTCTAAAATTCTAATTCTACTGATCTAATTCTTCGATTTTACGTCGTTCCTACGACTCTATGTTAACTTCGGTCTTAGTAGACCTAACAGTTAATAGGAGTTTTTCTCCTGGATATTTCTTTGGATCATATTAAAACGAGGATCCACATTTTGTATAAGTGCAATATGTAATCTGACTGAAGAGGCACCTCCGACCAGTTTGTTCCATTTCATTGCGAAATATAACTTTATCAAATTATCAACTAATTCACATTAGGAAATATAACTTATTAAATTATCAACTAATTCACATTAGGGCTACAGCTACCAAAATCTGATTCTGCGTAATCAGTTTTAGATTCGCTAAATTTTCGTTTTCTTATGATAAATTTGTCCATTTCGAATGTCATGGTAACGGGTAAATGTTTTCATCGGCACGGTCGGAAACGTGTGTGCCTACTGCAGACTGCAGTGGGTTTGTGTAACAGTAGGCCTATTATACTATGTACAATAATTGTAGCCTACATGTATAAGGTAAACACTGCATGGCCGCCACAGATTTCGATCAAATAAAATATATAAAGAGATTGCTACGAATTGTCACAGCCTACGTCCACTAAACTGCTAAAGTAAGTAAGTCAATGTAATGCAAGAGTGACTGACGCATGCTTTGAGAATTAGCGACACACCAATTCTTCGCGACACACCAACGACACACCATGTTTACGCGACACACTGCCGGTCGATTCGCGACACACTAGTGTGTCGCGACACACCGGTTAAGAACCTCTGAGGTACAGCATATGTACATATTGTATAGACGCTACATAGTTGATTCCTCACCTTGAATTTCTCCAACAACGTTCTTGGCCTTGCGAAACTCATCCAGATCGGATTCCCAGAAAGCGATGTTTGCCGACGGGATCTGACGCTCAGTCTGAACGACCTGCTGTGTCTGTAGGTAGCTGACCTTACTAGGCAACACATTCGCCGCCTGGCAGATCTCCGTTGGCGACCCGTTAGACCTGATGTCGCTGTAAAAAGACTTTAGGCTCTCAAGAATCGCGTGGTAATGGTCAGATTCCTTTACAGCTTTCTCGAGTTCCGTCAGTCTCTTCTGTTTCGTAATTCCCAGTTCAATTAGTAGCGAACGTCGATGGTTCTCAATCCGTTGAATCAGTTCGTTGCTGTATTTGATGATCTCTTGTTCAGTACTCTCCACGCCACTCAGGAACATGATCATACTGCCCGTCATCTGCGCTCGCTTCGCTGCCACCTCTTCAGACCACGTTTCCAGTCGAGAGATCTCCTTTGCGATTCTAAATCTCATGTCGTCTGCTATTTGGCTGAATTCGGACGTTTTGTGCGAACTGTGACTTCGCTGGCGACACAAACCGCACGTCATTTTCTTGCAGTCGAAGCAATAGACGTCGAGTGATCTTGTCGGGTGGAGTCGGCACGAGTCCTCTGACTCCGTGATGTTCGGAAGATCGGAATTGTAGAGCTCGATCAACGCCTGCACTTTGAAGTCTCGAGTCAGTCCTGCTAATCCTTCGCGTGGAATGGAGAACTGGCGTCTGCAGAGCGGACAGAGTCTCGGTCCTGGCGTGCTCTCGAGGCATTGGAGGCAGAATGTATGTTGACATGGCAAAACTCTGGGGTCCGTGAACGTCTCCGTGCAAATACTGCATTCAATCAGTTCGAGCAAATGAGATCGCGGAATGTTGCCTTCGTTTGTGACAGCCATCTTGAAAATAATTACCCTACGAATAAATCGTGCATAGAATTTCAAGTCACTTAGGACTAAACTTATGAAACCGAAGCCAAAATGAATATTCATAAATATTGAGAAAATTGGATGAGAAGCCACTGCACATAATTTACTTAGTGGTTCTAACACGGAAGAAATGTCTTCTGAGCCACTACAAGCCCATCAACTCCTCCACTACCCGTATCAAAAGTGCCAGTCTCAAGCCTGGAGAGACGAGGGAGGAGGGCGACGTCAACGGCCTTAGCAGCCATAAGAGGTCGTTAAACATTTTAAACTAGGCCTACTACTAGTAAAAGCAAATGTTATGCTATGCTGTGTTAATTACTTAACTCTGCCCTAATATAATTAGGCTATAATTGTAGTGGTTCTAACACGGATGAAATGCCTTGTGAACCACTTAGAAGTTAAAACCCATGTTATATTTGGCTAACCTAATTACCTAGTTCTGCTCTTATTATCCCTGTCATCAAGAGCATCCGAGGACATGTTTCGCGTTTCAACACAGTTTATACTGTAATAGAGGCTACTCCCACGGTTTTCAAATGACTCTAATCTATAGCGCTGCTGATTTCTGAGCGGCGCTATATAAATGTTCGATTACAATTACAATTACAATTACAATAATCTGAACAGTTATCTTTACACGTGTTGGTAGGCTACACTTAATGCTGTAAGGTTGCAGTGATTTCGTCGTCACATTGGCACAATAACATGTTGCAGTGATTTTACAAACGTTGTTTATACTGAATGATTCTATAGGCTATCCTTACTGCTTTGAATAGGCCTACATAATAATTATAATATTTAAGTGTTCACACACAGCAAGGATCCTGAGTGGCCGAGTCGGTTGGTAGCCTGCTCGTCACGCCGGCGCCCCGGGTTCGCTTCCCGGTCGGGTCGGTTTATCAGAGATTAATTTCACGGATCTTTACTGCGGGTGGCTCGGTCGCATTATAAACGTGGAGTACAATACAACACACAATACAGCACATCACAATACAACTGGGGCGCGGTGGTTTAGGGTATGTTCGGTGCCTTGCAGCTGGAGGGTTGCGGGTTCGAATTCACCTCAAAGTCGCCGCGTAGGGACCCTGGGCAAGTCCTTCACTCGCAATTGCTCATGCGCTTCGGCGTGAAACTCCGATTCAGCGTTCGCGCAGTAGTCGGGAGCGCCTCTGAATGGGAAATCTGGTAGGGGCGCTATAACAAGTGTTCAAATACAAAGAAGCACTCGACTTCCATCATCAGGAGAACCTTCATCGAATCAGACAATAATAGCCCAGACCTAAACACGGTAGAATAAGCCCTTAAAAAATCTACATTCGTCGTGAATTTACAGCAATAGAACAACTGAAGTTGGCCATTGTTGAGGAGTTGCGAAAAATGTTCAAGAGATTTATAGACAGGAGCATCATTATAACGATCGCGTGGCACAGGTGTTTAGGACAGATTGTTGAAAACCGAGGCGGACACATAGCATATAACATTTAGCAACAATTAGTCTCATTTTGAAAAGAAAAAAGATATTAATTAAATAAATTATTCAGATTGAACGCGATGTTCTCATTTTTAATGGCCCACCCTGTATATCCAGATATATAAACTCGGTGACTGTGGTTTTCTCTACGAATTACAGCCGTGCTTAACAATATTTTCGGTTACGAAACCCTTTTGATCTGAAAATTTGTTTACGGAACTCCGACCAAAACAAAACATAACAATTCTGGTATAATTATAGATTTCATTATAACAATGCTTGCCTTATGACTTTAACAGAGCCTTCTCTTACAGTAATAGATAGCTGTGGAGTGTGGACTTTGTGTTGCTCGCGCCACGTGAATATGTCGCAATTACGTCATATCCAGTGCGACCACTCTCCATTTTCTGAAATCCCAAGCTCTTGCCAGAAAAGTCCCAGGATTGACCAAAAGTGAACCAAAAAATCCCAAGTTACCGAAAAGGAAAAGTTGTGATGAAAATATGAAAAGCGTTTTAACTTTTAACAATCACAATTATTCACAAAAATGCCTTGTTAAGAACTCGCAAAGAAAAAACCGGAGCATAACATTGAATTAACAATGTTACAGGTTACAATATAATAATAAACGTCTTTCAGACTGAGCTAGTTTTTCTAATCTGATTTGCTACCACTGTTGCAAAGTACGGTAAAAGCTCGTCTGTAGACCTTAGAAAAAATCCCAAGATTGCTAGGCAAAATCCCCAGATCCCAAGTCGGATACCAAATTCCCAAGATATTGCGAAAAATCCCAAGCAGTGGTCGCACTGGTCATATCCGATTATAATCTGTTTCACTGCTTGTCTTATAAATTTATGTTGCTCGTACCCAAAATTATAATGTTTTTAAGCATTTATCGGGTAAAGCACTTCTAACAAAGATGTTAATTAGAGTCGTAGACTCTATGATCTTTGCTTTTAATCTGTATAAATTAGATTAGAAATTATTTTAAATGAAATTTTCCCACGGAACCCTGGTCTTTACCTCGAAGTGCGATTTTATTATGTAGCAACATAACATATATATAGGCCTATTATATTAAAAAGAAACTTTTATATATATCTTCGTTTAATAAAACAGACTGACAAACCGCAGTGAGTTACATAATAGAAAGTCAGACATCCGCTGTGGGAATGGGAGCCAATGCAGGACATCCTTCGAAACATCCAAATTGCCCTCCCTCACGGAACCCTAGGAAGGGTTCCGCGTAACACATTTGGAAAACGTTGCTTTACAGGGCTGGAGTCTCCGGAGACCTAAAACTCAACCATGATCCGCAACCAAAGAAATCGGTTCGAGGCTTCGGTTTAACACCTCGCAGCAGCTGAACCCACCAGGCTGAGTTCAGCTCCATTAAGTTGGCCTTAACACTATGTTTACCCGTTTCCCATAAGGCATAATTATTATAGCCTATGAAGACAACTGATGGAGCAGAACTCGGCCGGGCGGGAAATGCTGGCATGGAAGTCAGAAGTCAATAAAAAGCTATTAAATCTTGATGACAAATTTCATGTTGAAAATTCAGTTTCAACTCCGCCCTGAATGTTAACGCTCGCTTCCCATGGTCGGAATACTTGGATGTTTCGCGCCCTTTGTTCATCCCTGGTTACACACTTGAACTCCCTGTTCTCTTTGACACTGATTTCTCATTCTACATTTCTCTTGCAAATTTTTTAACGAACCCAATGCTGTTAATATATCCCAGACTTGTTTGTTGTCGGTTCTCGCTCTTGGACTTCCTATAGAAAGCCATATTCAATGGATCCATAGCTTACACATCTTGCTATTGGTGCCTAGCGGTGACCACCTAGGCCCTATTTATAATAGACCAAACTAACGTCGCTGTCAAAACCCGGGCAGAATTGCGAGAAAATGTCTTAGTTTACTGCAGAGTGCGGCTGTCCAAGTTACAAGGTAAGCCGCAAGCGCTCAAACCGCTATGCCATAAATATAATTATGTCACTTAAAAGTTACAATGACACTAAATGACCTACTAAGCTACTACAAACCCGTAAGCTTGAGCCTACCTGTGGAGTCTCTGTAGTAGAAGATAATCGCTTACTAAGCCACTTAGAAAACAACAAAAATTAGTTAAATTACCGGCACAGACCTAAAGCCATGCGGATTTTAGTAATTTTGCTACGACCTGGTTAAGGTCTGTAGGCCAATGCCTGTGCAATTCAATAGAACATGCAACGGAAGCGAACCTTAGGTGGGGAAGGCGTCACGCAGTTGCAGGCTATTCATCAAAGCCGTGTCTGCCTGAGGTTAAATGCATAGACATTAGACACACAAGGCCTGCAATTTAAGCCAGCAAGTCTACTAAACGCCATTATGTCATAGGTTATGCACATATATCTTCTTGTATTATATATATATATATATATATATATATATATATATATATATATATATATATATATATATATATATAATCCCAAGTATTGAGCCCTATAATATTAGTAATATACCAGAGTGGACACCATGCAGTAGGTATGTCGCCGTCTTAGTCGTAGTGTGTTTGTACGCGCAGTCGGAATACTTAGCCTTTGGCTGAACTAGCGATACACCACTATAATTATACATGCTTATGGCCTACATACAACTTCTGTATGCTTTGCATGCGTGCATGTTCACAATTTTCTATACGCATAGTGGTTATTGAGTAGTTCTTATTGTAGCCTAATGTAGCCTATGCATGATTCATCAATCCTCTCTATTTCGTCTACTGTAGGTCAACAAAGTCCCAGGCCTAGATTGTGTAGGTTTAGGGCTGTATAATATGGGCCGAAAAGCCTTTGCTGTAAAAAAACCCAGCTCGTAGCCTAGGCGTGTAGCCTACGTTCGGCTGGCTTTGGCGGGGATCATCCATAATAAGGGGGGGATCACCCATATGCAGACGACGCCTTTTTATTGGCAAGAAATTGAAAAAACCATTAGGCTACTTGTGCTGTTTGGTCTCACACACTCAATTGAAATTCAGCCAGCTTTTGTAATTTTTATGTACATGTACTGCATCCCACTTCCATTTGAAAAACGTATGGAGAAGAAACGAACAGTCCGTTAAGCTAGTCCAAAGGCGGCCATGGGTAAGGTGCTACCGTGCTAGCGACTTCCATTTCCCCCTAGCCTTGGCACGAGTGCAGTGACCAGCCCCCTCCCTCACCTTTTCATCTTCCCACTGAGGGGCCATCCATTTAGTACGTACGCAGAAATCCGGGGAAAAATTGACCCCCCTCCCCATACGCAAGTGTACTTTTAGCACCCCCCCATTCCTATATAGAACGGTCTATATCCTGACTGAATATGGCAGGCGGCCACTACAAGACAGCTAATAGCAGACACAGGTAGGCTAATGGGCATACAAGTGTGTGATCCTTTCCCACAGCCCTACTTAGCCTATAGTAATTGCCTGATCGCTGAACTGTGACTCATTTGAAGAAAAGGCCAATACAGACAATTACAAGGTTTATCAAGGTTTACACCCCCATGCATACGTCTTCTTTATTTCTCTTCCATCAGTTTCCCGACGATGAGGCCCCTAATTATGATTCATAGTATGGAATAGAGAACACTGGAGAGGCTTCATAAGTTATGAAGCCTCCAGTGTTCTCTATTCCATACTATGCTGCCGATCTTCGTTATTGTATTGTATTGTATTTGAACACTTGTTATAGCGCCTGTCTGCCTGTTATGTCTGTACCCCTCTTCTGTAGGTCTTCTTGGATGTTGTCCATTCAGCAGGTATTCCATTGCCTCCCCCCTGCTCCTCTCTCCCTCCGCATGACCGTGTAGCGCCGCATTGGGCAGTATCTCTCCCGCCATCCGTCTCACGTGTCCGTACCATCCAAGTCTTCGTCTCCTACCTCTCTACCACCGTCTCCTCCGCTCCGAGGTATTTTCTTGTTTGATCATTCCTTATTTTGTCTCTCCTGCTTTACCCATGATCTTCCTCAACCACCTACTTTTCTGCTGCCAACACCGCTCCTCATCCTTTCTTCCTCAGGCACCAGCACTCCGATCCGTATAGTAAATACTGGTTCCACCAGGGTATAGTAGAGTTTCATCTTGGTCCTGATTGAGAGGGTTTTCGCTTTCCACATTTTGTTGAGTCCTCCAAAGGCCGCACAAGCCAGCCCGATTCATCATAAGGGTTTCTTGGTCATTTTGTCAGACGGTGACCAGTCCTCTCCTGCAGGGTAAGGAGACCGGTGGGTCTTAACCCATTCGACGGGTCGTGACCTCCTTCGCTCTAAAGAGGTCCTTCCAACACCTGCGCCGCCTGCGTTGGCCAGCTTTTCGGCAACTGGACATAATAGCCTACAGTTTTGCACACGCTTTATTCCTTTGTAAAATAATAGATTCTTTGTCGAAGATGCAAGGATATTGGCTAGGCCTAGGCCTAACAGCTGGTGCTTCTCCAATATATTAATGGGTTCCGCGACAACTCGTCGAACGACACTTCGTCTACGACAATTCGTATAACGACATTTCGTCTACTAGTGTATCTGTATCCATTACGGCTAATCAACAGAGGCCGCTTTCTTATAGTTTCGCTAAAACGTGCTATATATTCTCAGGAATCCAGCTTCTAATTACTGGCAAGATTATTTTCATCAATCCAGCTTCTGTTGAATGGAAACCTATTTTCATCCATGCATCCAGGTTGATTTCCAGCTTATTTTTACGTTAAAAAATTATTTCGATCAATTCAGCTTCTATTTCAACACAGGAATGTTTTCATCAATCCCACTTCCATTTCGGGAAAAATTTTTTTTTATCAATCCAGCTTCCATTTTAAAGTGACAATATCAAATAACTTAGTAGACGAAATGTCGTTCGACGAATTGTCGCTCGACGAAGTGTCGAAGACGAAATGTCGTTCGACGAGTTGTCGTGACACCATATTAATGGTCCAATATATTAATGGTCCAATATGTTAATGGTCCATGACCTATTAAAACTTATACACATATTCCCCTACTACTCCGAACGTAGTTCATGACTCGGATCAAAAGACTAGGCTTATAGGCTATAGATTGATCGACGTGTGCCCTCTCTCTTTACCCTAGCTGCAGACAAGAGTAACAATCCTTTATACTATCCCCTCCCCTTGGCATAGTCATCACGAACTTTAAATTCGACAATTCATGTAACGAAAACGTCGTTGCACAAGCATGCATAGGATGATAGGAATGTCACAAATCGACCAACTTCGTTGCTCTCCAAATTTCAAGTCCCTTCCGTCGTCACGCTCTCATTCGTTCGTTGATTACGTTGTCATGGTAACCTATCTGCTGTATTGCATCACGTGACGTTACCGAATGTGCAATTGTGCATGAGGCAGGTCACAGGTGCGAGATAGCTGGGTAGATTATTCGGCAAATGTAAGGTATTTTCGAAGATGATTCCAAGAGTGCAGACTGGAGAAGTAACCTACAAAACAACCTGACTATTGAGGACTTGATTTGATACAGCGCCGCTGTTTAAACTGGTCTTCCTGACGTGGCTTCTGTGTGGCGCTGAGAAATTTCGAAGATAAACATTTATTTTACCTTTACTAGCACCCATCCTGTACGATATTAATTATGTTCGTGTTGATTAGCCTAATGATCGGTTCTTCAAACGCAATTAGTCACAGCATTGTGAATCATCAAAACGCCAGATGCGGTTATTATCAGGGAGGCAGGCATATTTACGAGGATGTACAAAGGCTTAATGGGCCTATTGTCATGTTAATTGCTATAGACTAATAAATTAATTAATAGGAAGTGTGTTGACATCATCACAGAGTTTGTGCTATGAGAGCAAGTTTTCTTAAATGCATGTAGGCCCTATGGTCACGCTATATAAAAGCCAAGCTAAAATGGCATGTGCTGGTTACTTCGCATAATAATGCTGCGTGGTATCTCTGGCACAAGATGAAGCAACCAGTGGTTAAATTGCTCACCCAAAGATGGCGGATCTCCACAGTTTCGCAAATCTAAAGCCTAAGCCAATCTGGAGAATCTAGAACCGATACTCGTTAGTCGCTTTTCGGAAAACACATAAAATGTGTGGAACACTATAGGCCTATGCATGATTCTGAATCATCAAATCGTCAGCTGCGGCAATTGATTATTGCAACCAAAAATACACTTGGGTGACGGTCACCTTCTTTAGTTGGCGATCGAGTCTCATATAGTTCAGTTGGCAGGTCGCAAATCTCAGATCCGCGGGTTCCGGCTGAATTATTTTAACCACTGGATGCAAAGAATTTATGCGAAATGTTCTGCAGGGCGTAGATCTGTTGGGAACCGTTGCAGTATTGGTTGATTGTGAACACTCATCTCGCGTTGTAGCCTACAAGGTAGGCTATGTGTACGATCGCCTGTAAGGACTGATCTTCGTCCAAAACAAGTAATAAACAGCGATAGCTAGGCCTAATTATTCGCGATGCAGAGGTCGAACACCGTTGACACACGCATGCACACACGTACACACAAATATAAAAGAATATATTTGTGTATTGCAGGCTGTCTGTTCTGTTAGTAGTTAAGATTTAAATTGCAAACAAAGCACGCAAGCACACACATACACACAAATATCAAAAGTATGTCAAGATCTCGAGGCTATACATATAATTTTATGTGTTTGTGTGTGTAACCTTTGCATCCTGATTAATTAACGCTGTTTATTCGTGTTGTATGTTTATATTTTCCTATAGGGAATCCTTGTGTTTTCTCTCATGGGTTCGCAACCGAAATCAAACTATGCATCGATGACTCAAACATGCGCTTCTGAAGCAGAATACAGAAAATTTCGACGATTGATGCTTACGAAGAAAGAACGTAAACATGCTCTTTTGTGCGGAAGTGTTTTTGAACTTCCTTTAATATATATACTTAATAATTTTACTGATGTTGATCAAATGTACTGGTCAAAAAGTGCAATTTCTTCCCAATCAAATGATGTTGCATACATGTCACGACTACATAATCCCATCTTCAAGATTGACACTAGCAGCTGCCATGTTGGATTTGCGAGGTTACAGAAGCTACAAAGGACGTCTGTGGAAAAGTCTCCAGCTTTTTATCGAAAGCCTACGGCACCACATGATATTTCTGGGAAAGGACCGTCGTGGCAAAAGATTTTGGAAAATCAACACCTGCGAATTATAAAACTTATACTAAGGCATTTTGACGAGAAAATCCAGAACCTGGAAAAGGTTAAGATTGACCTGGTATATGCAGTGTATTGTCCACAATGGCCATCAGAAGCCGTTGAGTGGATAGCTCGTGAACGGAAGAATGGATGGCCTCCAAAAGACGTCATTGATAAAATCGTTGGAATGGGATGTCACTTGGTTGCAAAGCCTCATCAAAGTAATCCAGATGATGAAACTCAATGGAGATTTTCTTTCTCACAAGCAGAAGTGATTTTAATTAACAGCTGCACAGACGTCCAGAAGTACATCTATCATGTGCTTAGACTGATAAAGAGTGAAGTTGTCAATGTATGCGGTACAGAGGATACAGCTGTTCTCTGCACCTACTTCTTTAAGACGCTAATGCTTTGGGCATGCGAGGAAAAACCTCCAGAATTTTGGACAGACGAGAACCTGGAGACATCTGTCGGTGAATTATTGTGCCAGATGATTGAATGGTTGATTGAAAGATGTTGTCCGAACTATTTCATTCCAAATAATAACATGATTGATTATTTGCCAAATGATGTCGATTTAGTGAAAGAAATAACATCGCTTCTGCGCTACAAAGAACGCAACCTTGTTAAACTTATTTCGCAAGTACCGAAGGCGTACCAGTATCTTAGAAGGCCTTTATCATTCACAGTCCCACACAAAGTAATTGCGTTTGCTTTACTTGGTTTAAAGAATAGCTACTTTCTAAAAGATTTGCACGTAGACTTTCTAGAGTCGTCAGAATTCTTAGATAATTTTGTTCCGGAGCTACGATATCTCTATGAGGGCATACAGAAGCAACTCTGTCTCGTGACTTTAGGGAATGAAAGAGTATATCTTCGATCCTCTTTCATTATTTCAGTTTCAAAATATTTTGATTCAGCTATGAAAGCACACGACGACAGTTTCATTGTTGCGAAAATTGGATTTCACCGTTCCCTGTTTGACCTTCTAAACGAATTGTTGTTGTTCGCCCGAAATAAATATAGCCATCACAAGTATAACTCAAAAGTGGAATTAAGAAGTGAGAACAAAAGAATTGGTTTGCCTGAAAAAAGCAGATTTGTCTGCTACTCTCGCGAAAATGACCTGCAACCAGATTTCTTGAAAGGCCACATCAACTCAGATTCAAACTGTCATTTGAATGCGACAAAATGCTTAAAAGAAGACATTACTGGAGAAAACCTACATATAGTGGCTAGTCTTTCGCGGAACTGGGCCTCTCCAGCCTACCTTGTTAGTGCAGCATATTGCTCCAACTTTTATTACGCAACTCTGCACAATTACAGTTCGGCATTGAAACAATGTCAAATGGTATTCCAATATATAGAAGCTTTGGATGAATTTAACACACATTATTTTGCCCAACCGTTTTCAGTGTTGCTTTCGAATGAATCGTCCGTTTTATTTGACGAGTATATTGAGATCATTTTAGGATTGATCACTCTCTGGAGAACTATTGGCGCTAAATCCGAAGGTAACAGATTTAAAACTATTGTCATCCACATCTGTCCTTTAGAATTTGTAAGATACATTCACTTTCAGTCTGTACGGAAACTTATCTCAAAGGAAACAGTTGACTACAGCTGCGACTTCAAAGACGTCGTTGAGGATTTATTTACTGCACAGCGTGAGGTTAAGTATGTATCGCAAGTTCTACTACTTACTGCAATTCGCATAAGTGGACTTAGAGCCAGAAAACTTAGCCAAACAGCTTACTCCGTTTCGTGGCCCAATTGACTCATAATTCTTATGAATGTAAAACCAACGCATTTGAAAACATGCAAGATTGCTGACAATGCAGACAATCACTGAATACAGTAGTAGGGTCTACCTCGCCGCAATGGATGAATGCAGGCAATCATACGTTCGTTTTATTTGGGGGTTTTTGGGGAGGGGTTTAGGTGAATGGTTAACACTCCGGCACGAAGAGCAGAATATCAGCATGGACACGGAATCGCTTCCCGCTACCCTCCTATATATCGACTCAGCCTTTCATTCGCCAGGTGGCGTTGGTAAAATGAGCAGCAGGATTGTTGGGCGCCTAACATGGCTGCCAAACAGTTAAACAGACTCCTGTAATAACTTGTGATCATCCTTTCATACAATGACTTGTAATCATACTGCGTGCATGTCCGTTTGAATCATATAAAAGAGGATTATTATTATCTCATCTAAAGCAATATTCGTGGGTTGATCAGCACCTGATTCATTGGTCCTTGCACTCTTCAAGCATCAGACCATTGCAACAAAATATCCATAGGTTAATAATTATTCAAGCGCATAGCCTACAGGCCTATGTAGAATAGTCCCATGGACTTATTTTGAACCCTTAGGTGTTCTTTCGAAAGGAAAAATCGTTGTTATGAAATGATAGAATATCCAACTCATTTGCCTAATATTCGTTCGCTATACTGAATTACGTGCAAATAATTATATTTTGTATATATATATATATATATATATATATATATATATATATATATATATATATATATAATATATATATATATAATTTTAATACTAAATATACAAAACAACAATTAAATTCTTTATGAATTTTGTGTTTAATTTATCGGAATTCAAGCAAATTATTCATCTAATTCTACTTACAATACATCACACCTAGTCACAACGTACTTACTCTATCATACAGCGCCTCTCCATTGGCGACTTCATCCTGAGCCTTTCCATAGATGAGTGCATACAGCGCCTCTCCATAGGCGACAGCATCCAGAGCCTCTCCATAGGCGACAGCATACAGTGCCTTTAAATTGGCGACATCATCCAGAGCCTCTCCATAGGCGACATCATCCAGAGCCTCTCCATAGGCGACAGCATACAGAGCCTCTTCATAGATGACTGCATACAGCGCCACTCCATAGGCGACAGCATACAGAGCCTCTCCATAGGCGACAGCATACGGTGCCTTTATATCGGCGACATCATCCAGAGCCTCTCCATATGCGACAGCATGCAGCCCCTCTCCATAGGCGACATCACGCAGAGCCTCTCCATAGGCGACATCACCCAGAGCCTCTTCATAGGGACAGCATACAGACGTAGGCGACACCATCCAGAGCCTCTCCATAGGCGACATCATCCAGAGCCTCCATAGGCGACAGCATACAGGCCGACAGCCTCTCCATAGGCGACACCATCCAGAGCCTCTCCATAGGCGACAGCATACAGAGCCTCTCCATAGGCGACAGCATACAGAGCCTCTCCATAGGCGACAGCATACAGAGCCTCTCCATAGGCGACATCATCGAGAGCCTCTCCATAGGCGACAGCATACAGAGCCTCGCCATAGGCGACAGCATACAGAGCCTCTCCATAGGCGACAGCATCCAGAGCCTCTCCATAGGCGACAGCATGCAGCGCCTTTCCATAGGCGACATCACGCAGAGCCTCTCCATAGGCGACATCATCCAGAGCCTCTCCATAGGCGACAGCATACAGTGCCTTTTAATTGGCGACATCATCCAGAGCCTCTCCATAGGCGACAGCATACAGAGCCTCTCCATAGGCGACAGCATAAAGAGCCTCTCCATAGGCGACAGCATACAGAGCCTCTCCATAGGCGACATCATCGAGAGCCTCTCCATAGGCGACAGCATACAGAGCCTCTCCATAGGCGACAGCATACAGAGCCTCTCCATAGGCGACAGCATCCAGAGCCTCTCCATAGGCGACAGCATGCAGCGCCTCTCCATAGGCGACATCACGCAGAGCCTCTCCATAGGCGACATCATCCAGAGCCTCTCCATAGGCGACAGCATACAGTGCCTTTAAATTGGCGACATCATCCAGAGCCTCTCCATAGGCGACAGCATACAGAGCCTCTCCATAGGCGACAGCATACAGAGCCTCTCCATAGGCGACAGCATACAGAGCCTCTCTATAGGCGACAGCATCCAGAGCCTCTCCATAGGCGACATAGGCGATCATACAGAGCCTCTCCATAGGCGACAGCATACAGAGCCTCTCCATAGGCGACAGCATCCAGAGCCTCTCCATAGGCGACAGCATGCAGCGCCTCTCCATAGGCGACATCACGCAGAGCCTCTCCATAGGCGACATCATCCAGAGCCTCTCAATAGGCGACTGCATACAGCGCTTCTCCATTAGGCGACAGCATGCAGCGCCTCTCCATAGGCGACAGCATACAGTGCCTTTAAATTGGCGACATCATCCAGAGCCTCTCCATAGGCGACACCATCCAGAGCCTTTCCATAGGCGACACCATTCAGAGCCTCTCCATAGGCGACAGCATACAGAGCCTCTCCATAGGCGACAGCATGCAGCGCCTCTCCATACGCGACATCATCCAGAGCCTCTCCATAGGCGACATCATCCAGAGCCTCTCAATAGGCGACAGCATACAGAGCCTCTCTATAGGCGACAGCATCCAGAGCCTCTCCATAGGCGACAGCATACAGTGCCTTTAAATTGGCGACATCATCCAGAGCCTCTCCATAGGCGACATCATCCAGAGCCTCTCAATAGGCGACTGCATAAAGCGCTTCTCCATTAGGCGACAGCATGCAGCGCCTCTCCATAGGCGACAGCATACAGTGCCTTTAAATTGGCGACATCATCCAGAGCCTCTCCATAGGCGACAACATCACCCAGAGCCTCTTCATAGGCGACAGCATACAGAGCCTCTCCATAAGCGACATCATCGAGAGCTTCTCCATAGGCGACAGCATACAGCGCCTCTCCATAGGCGACAGCATACAGAGCCTTTAGATTGGCGACATCATCCAGAGCCTCTCCATAGGCGACACCATCCAGAGCCTCTCCATAGGCGACACTATCCAGAGCCTCTCCATAGGCGACAGCATACAGAGCCTCTCCATAGGCGACAGCATATATACGGTGCCTTTATAATGGCGACATCATCCAGAGCCTCTCCATAGGCGACAGCATACATAGCCTCTCCATAGGTGACAGCATACAGAGCCTCTCCATAGGCGACATCATCGAGAGCCTCTCTATAGGCGACAGCATACAGAGCCTCTCCATAGGTGACTGCATACAGCGCTTCTCCAAAAGCGACATCATCCAGAGCCTTTCCATAGTCGACATCACACAGAGCCTTTTAATAGGCCACAGCATACGACGCCTTTAAATTGGCGACATCATCAAGAGCCTTTCCACAGGAGACATCACCCAGAGCCTCTCCATAGGCGACAGCATACAGCGCCTCTCCATTGGCGACATCATCCTGAGCCTCTCCATAGTTGACTGAATACAGCGTTTCTCCATAAGCGACAGCATGTAGCGCCACCCATAGGCGACAGCATACAGTGCCTATAAATTGGCGACATCATCCAGAGCCTCTCCATAGGCGACAAAAAACAGCGCCTCTCCATAGGCGACAGCATACGGTGCCTTTATATTGGCGACATCATCTAGAGCCACTCCATAGGCGACAGCATACAGAGCCTCTCCATAGGCGACATCATCCAGAGCCTTTATATTAGGTGACATAATACAGAGCCTTTCCATAGGCGACATCACACAGAGCCTTTCCATAGGCCACAGAATACGACGCCTTTAAATTGGCGACATCATCAAGAGCCTTTCCACAGGAGACATCACCCAGAGCCTCTCCATAGGCGACAGCATACAGCGCCTCTCCATAGGCGACATCATCCAGAGCCTTTCCATAGGCGACAGCATACAGAGCCTCTCCATAGGTGACTGCGTACAGCGCCACTCCATAGGCGACAGCATGCAGAGCCTCTCCATAGGCGACAGCATACAGCGCCTTTCCACAGGCGCAGCATACGACGCCTTTAAATTGGCGACATCACCCAGAGCCTCTCCATAGGTGCACGGCGCAGCTTAATAGCCAAGCGAGCCCGTGGAACTAGGAGCTCACCCCTCGTCGTAGAGCGAAGCGCCCGACGTGCTGCAACGTCGGACACTGGGCGGCAAAGATCACGCAAGTAAGATGGAGTCCAGCCAAGAACGCAGCGAGAAATCACAGCAGCAATCAGGTATGAAGTACGCTGAGACATAGGCAGCCACTGCAACATATATTGCCGACGACACCCAATTATTCATCTCTTTCTCCCAAAACAGCTTCTCCGACTCCATAGGCTATAGATCATTTTTATTGTGGTTACCCAAATCTCGTCCTACATGAATGATGACATAAAATCTTTTGTGCCTGAACCGATCTAAAACTGAAATCATACTATCAGTTCTGCGTGAGCAACTCAGGAAAATTCCAGATCCCTTTGTTTGCCTCAACCCACACATTCACCGCAACTTCTCCTGTTCGCAACCTAGTTGTGATTTTTGACCAAAACCTTAATTAGCTTCTCCGATCAAGCATCACCCATCTTTCCCGCTCCTGCTTCATGCATATCCGCGACCTTCGCAGAAACCACCCTAAGCTCTACTTCAAAACTGCATCCAAAATCGCTACATCTGTAGTTCATGCTAAATTAGACTGCTGGCATTTTCTCTTCCTCAACACAGATATCACCCAAATAAATCGCCGCCAAGCTATTCAGAATGCCCTCGTCCGTGCTGTCACCAACCCCCCACCCAAACATCACCATATTACACCTTACTAAAATCACTCCACTGGTTTAAAATATCTGATCGAATAAAATATAAACTCATATCACTCACCTACAACACACCAATCCTCCGAGTTCTCCAATCTCCGTCAGTTGTTCACGGTCCAACCACTTCGCTCAACCTGCTCCTCTTCTGCCTGGCACTCCTTCGCCCTTCCGTCACCTCATCACTAAAAATTTTGCAAACCGTTCCATAGCCATAGCTGTTCCGCCTCTCTGGAACAAACTCCCGCCAATATTACGACAAATATCTGATTCACTCTACGAACTCACAAAAACCTCACCTCCTGCTATCTCTCCATAGGTCTTTCACTCAAAACTTAAAACACACTGTTTTTTTTCACAAATCCTATCTCGATTCCTCCTCTTCTTCTCACCTGCCTCGCCGTTGCAACTCTAAACACAACCCATCTTAGCGGTCTGACTTTCTGACCCTTTGGATCTTGACCCTCTGTCCATCGATTCTGCTTTGATTTCGCGCCGCCTGTGAATTAGTTGGTTCCCGCCACTTCGCTGTTGTGGGTGCTGCATAAATTTCGAGATTACGATTACGATTCTAATGTAGGCCTATCATAAAAGATGAATATGAACAGCGCAACATCGTGCGAATACTGTTGATGAATCTCGTCATGTTCGAAATCATCTCTTCACTTCTTATTTCCGTCAGTTTGCTAAACTAAAATAAGACCACAAAGCGCACGACCTCTTATCCTACCTTCCGTCACAAGGGTTTTCGTCCCGTTGAGCACGTCCAGACCTCACGATTTTCACTCGCCGTCTCTTCAATCGGCCCAGAGTCGACTTGACTCCACACGATCTACGCCTTCTTCGATACCTTTTCCCACTGGCTTGCGTCTTCGGGTGAAACGACTTCGACGTGATTTGTCAGCAGCTGGAGCCAGCGGACGTGCGGGCGCTCTTAAACTTTCACCATCTTCTCTAACTTTTGACGTCCCCTTCAACATGGCCAAGTATCTTTTGTTCTGGATTACTCTTCTTCATCACGTGAGTCCGTTCCATTACTTTTCATTACATTTAAACCCATCTCTCGCTCAATATTTGACTGGCATCATGCATCCTTTGTCAAGTTTTCATCAGCAGCCATAGACCCTCCATGACTCATCGCATCTTCTCCATTTTCCGCATAGCATGAATCTGTCAATCATCCTCCTCCTCCTCAGCTTTAGGTACCAGACTGCATACCATATCCAGTTCCACCCCTCCAACCCCTCCATGACCTACATACCGTTCACACCCAGACATCATAACCCCGCCTCTTTTTTCACAGCAACAAGGCAACATGGCCACATGTCCTATATTCCTTTGTCGTTCTTCCTCACTGTTGGCCGCAAAAGACCACTTCAGCTTCCAACCCACCTTAGTTTCTTCGCCATGCTAATCCTTCTCTCTGGTGACACGCACGTGAATCCTGGTCCGATTAATATGTATTCCGCGTCTTGTCCTCCTCCTCCTCCTCCTTCTCCTCCTCCTCCTCCTAATGCATTAGCTCAAGACACAAACAATAACAAATTTTTACTATGCTCCCTAAACATCCGCTCATTAGTTCAACCTACACACTCTGCCGAAATTAACGACCTGGCTCAATCCTCGCACCCTCCAGACCTATTTGCTTTGACTGAAACCTGGTTCAATTCCACTACAACTCTTCCTCAATATCAAGACTGTATCCCTCCTGGTTACCATCTCCATAGTACTCCTCGTCCCTCAAAATCGCAAACCGGTACGAACACCACTGGTGGGGGCATTGCGTTTCTGACTAGAGAACCTTCCACCGTCCTTCACTCACCTGGCTACTGTTTTCGCTCCTTTGAATGCGCCTCAATTACTCTAAAACTCCCTAACACAATACTAACCATTTTCAATGTCTACCGCCCTCCTTCCTCCTCCTCATACTCAAGTCCTACATCCGTCTTCTTGCAAGAATTCACAACCTTACTCTCCACTGCTGCCACTACTCCTCATGAATTCCTGATCACGGGGGATTTTAACATACATGTAGATAATCCCTCTGACTCATTTGCCTCAGAATTTCTCACGCTCTTGTCATCTACTAACCTAGTTCAACATGTCAATTTCCCCACCCATTGTCACAACCATACACTTGACCTCATCATCACATCATCTGTCTCAAAGTTATCGCCCGATATCTCTTTCTCTTTTGACACACCTTCCGATCATTACCCTATCTTCACACGCCTCAACATACTTCCTGTTCCACTTCCTGACCCCGTCTCTCATTCATTCCGCCGCATCAGCTCCATAAACATTGAAGCCTTCACACAAGATCTTTCCTCTTCAGACCTCGTCCTAAATCCTCCATCCTCTCTCGATGACCTACTGTCTTCCTACAACACCACTCTCTCCATGCTCCTTGACAAGCACGCTCCTATTATCACCAAATCCGGCTCCCACTCCAAGAACCCTTGGTATAATTCATATCTCCAGTCCTTCAAAGCTTTCCGTCGACGCCTTGAGCGCACTTACAAACGAACCCGTGATCCTCAACTTCTATCTACCCTAAAATCAGCCACAAATAAATACCATCACCTTCTGGCTACGGCTAAAAAGAGGTTTTACTCCTCACTAGTTCAATCCCGTTCTTCTAATCCTCGCCTTCTTTGGAAAACTATTAACCAACTCCTCCACCGGAACTCCTCAAGCCCACTTCCAAACTCTCTTCCACCTTCCTCAATAGCTGAGTCGTTTTGTTCCTTCTTCTCTGGCAAAATTACTACCCTCCGTCTCTCTCTTCAATCACTACTCTCAAAAACCACCATCGATTCACCTTCAGATACTCCTCCCACCACTCACGACCGTCCACCCTCCCCACCTCGATCATCATTATCTGTCTTCCAACCAACGTCAGAGATTGAAATATCCCATCTGTTACAATCTCTTCCAAATAAGCAGTGTGAACTTGACCCTATACCTACCTCCTTACTGAAAGACTGCTCATCTATTCTCGTTCCCATCATCACCAAAATAATCAACCTCTCCTTGTCTACTGGCAATTTTCCCCTCCTCTTCAAACATTCTTTAGTCACTCCACTTCTCAAGAAACCATCACTTGATAAAGAAATCCTTTCAAACTACCGACCTGTCTCCAACCTGTCATTCATCTCTAAACTAACTGAACGCATAGTCCTGTCTCGGATAAATGATTACCTGACTTCAAACTCACTCCTTAACCCGCACCAGTCTGGTTTTACCAAGCGGCACTCAACCGAAACCCTTCTCACTTGCCTCTACAATAAACTTGTTTCTGCCATTTCTCATCAACAAGTCTCCTGTCTGTGCCTCCTTGATATTTCTGCAGCTTTCGACACCATTGACCACAACATATTACTCCAAAGACTGTCTACCTGGTTCGGTTTTACCGACACTGCTCTCCTCTGGATTCAGACCTATCTCTCTTCCCGCTCTTTCTCTGTTAAAACACCAGAAACCTCATCGCAATCATGCCCTCTCACCTGTGGTGTTCCGCAAGGTTCTGTTCTTGGGCCCCTATTGTTCATCCTTTACACTACTCCACTCAGCTCACTCATCAAAGCATCCTCAGTTGACCATCACCTATACGCTGACGACACCCAATTATTCATTTCATTCTCTCCCAGCAGCTTCGCAGACTCCATAGATCATCTTCTTGTTGTGGTAAAACAAATCTCCTCCTGGATGACTTCAAACATGTTGTGCCTCAACCCCTCTAAAACTGAATTCATTCTTATAGGCCTCCGTGAGCAACTCAAGAAAATTCCAGATCCCTCTATTTCCCTCAGCCTTGACTCTGTATCCACTCACACATTCATAGCAAATTCTCCTGTCCGCAACCTAGGTGTGACTTTTGACCAGAATCTTAGCTTTTCCGATCACATCACCCATCTTTCCCGTTCTTGCTTCATGCACATCCGTGACCTGCGTAGAATTCGCCCTATGCTTGACTTCAAAACCTCATCAACAATCGCCACATCAATAGTTCACGCTAAATTAGATTACTGCAATGCTCTCTTTCTCAACATAGATACCACTCAAATTAATCGCCTCCAAGCCATTCAGAATGCCCTCGCCCGTGCTGTCACCAAAACCCCCAAACACCACCACATCACACCTGTCTTGAAATCACTCCACTGGCTCAAAATTCCTGAACGAATAGAATATAAAGTCCTATCTCTCACCTACAATACGCTTCAATCCTCTCAGCCCTCGTATCTCCGTCAGTTGTTCTCGGTCCAACCTCTTCGTTCAACCCGTTCATCTTCCACCCTCACACTGCTCCGCCCTTCCGTCACCTCATCGCTTAAATTTGCAAATCGTTCCATAGCCATAGCTGTCCCGCCTCTTTGGAACAAACTCCCGCCTGTGCTACGACAAATATCCGATCCATCCTATGAACTCACCAAAACCTCACCTCTTGCTATCTCTCCACAGGTCTTCCACTCAAAACTGAAAACACTGCTTTTTCACAAATCCTATCCCGATTCCTTCTCTTCCCCTCACCTTCCTCGCCATTTCAACTCTAAGCATCATCCACCTTAGCCGTCTGACTGTCTGCCTGCCTGACTCTCTGGATTTTGACCCCTGCCTATCGATTCTGTTTTGGTTAAGCGCCTGTGAATAAGCTGGTTCCCGCGACTTCGCTTTTGTGGGCGCTGTAGAAATATCGAGTTTACGATTACGATTACGATTACGATTACAAATGCAGCTGTCGTTAACAAAACGCATGAACCTGACACACAGACATAGTTTTCCTATTTATGGGGATGACTCGATAAGCACTTTGTGCTTCGTCAGTACTGTTGTTACTCTATCGCTTATGAACTGATGTAGCCTATTTTACCATTGAACTGTTTATACATTAACTTGTCTAATTATCATTTCTGAACATTGTTTTATTGTATGCTATGTTTCTTGTATTGAGTTCTTGCTGTACACCGATTCAAATAATAGCCTACTATGATACAATTATAGCCTACCCCGTTACAAGAACACAGGAAAATTAATTTTTAAATAGTTTATTTGAATAAATCTGGCTTTATCAGGTTTCGAATGAAACGTTACGTTAACATAACATAACATAACATAACATAGCATAACATAACATAACATAACATAACATAACGTTGATGACATACAAGGCGACGCTTGTTGATTGCAAGTTGATGGTTAAATTCGATGTCGAAATGTCGATTACTGACGAGTATTTCAGCTCACCTGACTGTCCTGGGCACGGCGAGGGTCCAGCTGTCAACGAGCCCGCAGACAAGAGAGAAGGGAGCAAAACATTTCGATGGTATTATTGTAACGCTTGATGATTTACCAGAAATATACTCAATTCGCAAACCAAAGTTGAGACAACAGCCGAGTGAGGGTTTAGAACGTCAAGACAATGGGGCTGGCGATTAATTTTGATGACGTATACCATTATTGGACGTCATCCAGAAGAATAACTCGCTCAACTTTGCACTCAGCGCTATACAGGCCTAAGCTATTCGTTATAGGCTATATGAACAGCTTAGGCCTACTGAGGAGTAGGTCTACCGTCTACTGATGTCGTTGTTGCTATTATCATTGTTATCATCCATGTTATTATTATTATACTTATTCTTCCTATTATTATTGTTATTTTTCTTATTAAAATCAATTTAGCCATAGGTCGAAAACAAATCTCCATTATTAGGCTATTACTATAATTATTAGACCTCTATTAGCCTATTATTAGGCCTATTATTAGTATCAGTGTTATTACTCTGCATTATTACTGTTGTTTGAAGGATATTATTATTATTATTATTATTATTATTATTATTATTATTATTATTATTATTATTATTATTATTATTATTATTATTATTATTATTATTATTATTATTATTATTATTATTATTATTGTTATTATTATTACTGCTATCATCATCATCATCATCATCATCATCATCATCATCATCATCATCATCATCATCATCATCATCATCATCATCATCATCATCATCATCATCATCATCATCATCATCATCATCATCATCATCATTCTGCCACAAGGCCACGCGTCTCTGATTTCATTAATGCTTTGTTTGGGAGGCCATTGTTATATTCATACCCTGGCAGAATCATACATGGCCTACTGCACCAGATCAACTGAGGTCATAGATGATTGATCAGAGTCATGTGCAGAAAAACTTCATGACCTTTTAGTCCGACAGAATTTTGATGATCTTTCTCGGTCCATTTCGATGCAATGTTTCTACTTTCTCTGCTTTTCCCTGTTAGGTCTACGACGAGAGGTGAGCTCCTAGTTCCGCGGGCTCGCTTGGCTATTAAGCAGCGCCGTGCTTTTTTGGTTGTCGGACCTTCCATCTGGAATGACCTCCCGCTTAAGCTGCGCTCTTTACTTGTGAGCCATCCGGCAGGGGTTCTACAAGTCCCTCAAGTCTTTTTTCTTTAGTCGTGGCTGGGCCGGGAGCGCTTCTGAGTAGCTTATTGAAGGGGCGCTATATAAATGCTCTGAATGAATGAATGAATGAATACCGTAGCTGTTTCTAATAAGCACAACAATTTCGATTATCTTTTTGTGTTCAAGAAAAGGTCGTTGTACACGAGCTCAGAACTAACTCAGTGACAGTCATATGAACATGATAGGCCTAGTTTTAAAAGATGGGTCTTGAGCTGTGATTTGAATGTTTTCAGAGATGGCGCATTCTTCACATGGTCTGGAAGACGTTCCACGCAGTGGGTCTAACGACAGAGAAGGAACAGTCGCCAAACACAAACTTGTGAACAGACTTGGATGGCCTGTGTGCATTACTGGCAACTATACTGCAGGTGTTGCTGCATCGGTTGCTGTTGTGAGTGCTCAGATGGCCGCGAATTCTCCGCAATCCAATACCAGAATCTCTGCTTCATTCTCAGATATCTCCCGACGCTCAAACGTTTCTATCTCGGGAGCTTTACCCGTATTTAATTATTATGCCTAAAATATTTTGGTCTGTTGAGTGTATGCACAAAGATTACTGACATAAAATCGTTTAGACTTTCAGTAAGCCGCCGTTTCAGTACACTAGTTACAGGCATGGCAGTCAGACCGTTAATCAGCTTAAGTCTGTCCATTCCGGTGAAGTGAAGGTATACACTGAGAGCACAACTTATACCGTTGCCTAACAAATGTTGCATCGTAGTATACCAATTTACAAATGTTGCACTGTAGACTTTATATCATGATGGGTATTGGGACTAAAACAGAGGTGGCTACTGTAAGAGGGGCAGTCTCGTAGGAACCATCTTACAAAATTCCTCTAAGAGGTCCTGACCGTCCTGCTCCTCACACTAGGCGAGTCCATGGTAGTGCGCGAGGAGGCCTTGTTAACAAACGCCCGAGCACCGTCCACACACACACAGACAACGACGACGAAAGAGAGAGAGAGAGAGAGAGAGAGAGAGAGAGAGAGAGAGAGAGAGAGAGAGAGAGAGAGAGAGAGAGAGAACTCCAAGAGCGCCACTGATGAGGTTTTTTCTTGAATTGACGCTTTATAAAATATGAGATTACAATAACAATAACATTTACAAGAGCGCATAGGGCCTACTAGGTCACATCTAAGTATGAACGATCAGCTAACTATCGAGACACTTCCTAATTGATGTTCTTTCTTCTTCACAACTAACTAGGCAGGTTCGTACGTCCAATTTCGATCATTCATCACGTTGTCTGGCTCTTTCCTTCAGTTTGCTGTAATCCTCCTCCATCATCCAGTCCAACAACATCATTCTCGGTCTTCCTCTTGTCTTCTTTCCCTCTATTCTTCCCTCAATTATAATTCTTAGAAGGGAGTCTCCCCTCATGATGTGGCCCAACCATTTTCTTTGTCGGCTTCTTATTGTCCCTATCATGGATCTTTTTTCGTCCACCATTTGTAGTTAATTGATGTTACCAACTATTATTGATCAAAACTTACGCGCACGATGAACAAGCAACAAGCTTCGCCAGACCACGTGCTCACATCCCCCAACCATGTTCTACGTTAGACATACAATTCATATTGAGTTGCGATATAATTTATACCGCAAATCCTGCATGAACAAGGATGTGCTTTCTGAGGCCATCGTATAGTTATAGTCGCAGAATTGGGTCTATGTATTTTATACGACATTATTCTTTCAGAGTTTTCAGTATTGCCCGTTAGGGAGACTGGATAGTGGATACGTTGGATACGCTCTTTACAACTGCGAATAAGGTTACGTAACTGTGTCAGTATGTGCGCTGAAACACATGTATGGATCAACAGGCTCGTCATTCTGACAGTAATGGGCTGACTGTTGATCGTGTAGCCTACTTTGAAACAACATACATCCTGTCTATAATTGCCTTCATTTATCGAGTTTGAAGCGAATTGAAGCTAAGTAATGGCGGAAAAAGTACACAATAGAATGGAATACAGGAATTTTAGACAATGTCTACTTTCGAGAAAAGAACTTTCAAGCTGCTGCGTGTGCGGAAGTTTTTTCGAACTTCCTATCGAGTACGTGCTTAGCAATCTAACTGATATTGATAAGATGTATTGGACAAAAATAGCATTAGTTTGTCAAAACAATGGTGCACCACCAAACGACTCTTTCACAATTGAAACAAGACAATGCCATGCTGGATTTGCACGGCTACGCAAACCGCGAACATCGACATCGACTTTGAATAATCGTTCCGTATTTTATCAAAAGCCATCCACGACACTTCTAGACAAAGGACCGGCCTGGCCAAAAATGGTGAGACCATCTATAACTTTACAGTCTCTAAGGCCTTTGCTAGCATGTTTTAATACAAACTGGCTCGCTGCAACAGACATTAAGTTGGATATGGTATACGCAGTATATTGTCCGTCTTGGCCACCAGAGGCCGCTGAGTGGATTATTCGTGAAAGGAAGAACGGATGGCCAACGAAAGATATCGTTGGCAAAATCGTCGGATTGGGATGTCACTTGGTTGCAAAGCCTCATCAAAGTAATCCAGGTGACGACACTCAATGGAGATTTTCTTTCTCACAAGCAGAATTGATTTTAATTAACAGTTGGACAGATGTCCAGAAATACATCTACCATGTGCTTAGGTTAATCAAGAGTGAAGTAGTCAAATCATGTGGAGGAGAAGAGAAAACTGTGCTCTGCACTTACTTCTTTAAGACGCTAATGCTTTGGGCATGCGAGCAGAAACCTCCGGAGTTTTGGACAGACGAGAACCTGGAGACATCTGTCGGTGAATTGTTGTGTCTGATGATCGAATGGTTGATTGAAAGATGTTGTCCAAACTATTTCATTCCAAATAATAACATGATTGATTATTTGCCATACGACTTCGATTTGTCAACTGAGATTTCGTCTCTGCAATATTACAGAGAGCAATGTCTTGTCGCATTTTTAGAAAATGTACAAATGGCGTCATCTCTAAGCACACCTTGGACAATTTCAGTACCAAAAAAGGTAATTGATTTCGTTGTGCTGGGTGCAAACAAATACTTCATTTCAAATGATTCGCGTTCAGCTTCTTTACGGAAGCTGCTGATAGACTCAGAAAATTTTCTGCCCGAGCTGCGACTTCTCTTTGAGGCAATTCAAATTCATCATCGCTTGATGTCGCTACATAGCAATAGTTTACATCCTCGACATGAATTGATTGTTTCAGTCGTCGAGCTCTTTAATTTAGTCCTGGCAACTAATGATGAGTCCTTTTCAACTATAACGTTGCCTCCTAACTTATCGTGCAATGATCTTTGCGACAATTTGGTATCTTCTGTCAGAAATCAATGGGATCAAAAATCGGTGAATACCAATCCTCATGAGAATTGTCCAAGAGATAAGAAATGTATGAATATTCTGCCACAAAGTGGGGCATCAGAGTCTTCGTTTAAACTTTCCGCAAACTGTTATCGACGATTTCCTTCAAGCCATCAAGGGAGAAAGGGATTTTCATGTTATTCTTACAAATGTAGCAGCAAAGACTGTTTGCAAGATGGATGTGCAAATTCTGATCCTAAATTTAATTTTACCTACGAAAAGCGCAAAGAAAGTTTTCTTACTAATGGAATTCAAATATTTCTTGAGAATTTTGCTCACCATTTGGCATCGCCAACATACCTTGTAACTATGGCGTACTTAGCCAATTTTTATTACACTGCTCTGCACGACTACAGGGAGGCAACTGAGCTGTGCGAAACGGCCTTCCAGTATTTAGAAACCTTGAGTGAAAGTTTACTTTATCTCGACGAAAACTTTAATAGCCAAGCGTTGTTAGTTTTGCTAACTAACGAGTGGTCGATGCTATTTGACACAAACATGCAGGTTATACTCGGATTTCTTACACTGCGGAGAATCGTTAGGGCTCGATTCATGGAAAATAGGAGAGCCATCACCATCCACATCTGTCCTGTTGAATTTTTAGGATACATTCATTTTAAAAGCATGACAAAACTGAACGCAGAGGTAGACATTAGTTACGATTGGAACTTTCCAGACGTAACTGAACACATGTTCTTCGGGCATAGGCATCATCGGATCTTATCTCGCATTCTGCTACTAACTGCTCTCCGCCTCGATGGATTCAGGCCGACAAAAATCCATTAAACAGTTTCTTTTAGTTCTCCGAGCTAAAAAAAAGTCTCTAGATTAGAGCGTGTGTTGGATTGATTGATCACAAGGGCTATAATACCGGGTCACTTAATCGAATATAACAAGCGGTTTTCGATTAATCGTTAAAATAAATGTGTAATCGTTAAAATTAATTAACGATTAATCGATTAATTAACGTTAACTTCCGCAGCCTTAATGTATATATATACATATATACATCGACTGTATAACCTCATTCGTAGTTTAATTTATAATTAGGCCTACCCGGTATAGAGAAGTAGTTTGCAAGTCTAATTGTATGGTGTCTTAGAATAACCACAGCATTCTGAAAATTTCCAGTACATGCTATACACTTGTAGGCTACGTAAATTCCTTATAGCAGAGTTTTACTCTTTTCTAAATATAAATTAAGGACATTTCAGGCAAGATGTAGCCTGTCCTCTTTCACACTTGGTGATATTTTGCAGCAGATTCGATTCAGTAAAATCCTGCAGTACATCGAATGCGTTGTGCAAAAAACCAGAATAATTCTGTTTGACCTCCTGTTGTGCAGCTCACCTGCAAACACCTGCTTGCACAGAAATTTCTCTCTAGACTATTCTGGGGTCCAATCTTTGACGAGTGGAGAAGATTTCATCGTTATGTTCTGTCTGTGGTGGATCTTGAAATTTGTAAGTAATAAAGGAAGGCGATTCTATTAAAATTAATAGTCGTAATTAATTGCAGTCATTTACATGTGTGACGCAGTCCGGTAAATCTGTTCATGTCTAGATTGAAAACATCCTCATGAATTGAGTAGATTTAACGGACTGCCTCTCTAGAATTAGGGACAGTCAGTCGCCCACGAACTGCAGAACTGTTCTCTCTCTCTTTGTACTCGCTGTTGCCTGTTTTGCTCGTGTTTCAACTTCTGTGAAAGTGATTTACGGTTGTCTCGTTGCTTCGCTTGCTTTTGTTGCATATTGTCCATGTTCTTTACGGGTGTCCAGAAAATGATACATCGCAGAAACCAACCGTTCCCTACAAACAGTAAACAGTTCATCCAAATCGTACTCTTTATTAATTTTTTGTGATATAAAGAGTAAATCGACAATGGACGCAAGTTCCAAAACCCGAGCATGGGCACCTTCAGTTCTGGGAATTTAAGTAAGGTATGTTCAGGGGCTTTGAGGGACCTCAGGATAACATAGGCTATTTAAAAAATATTTCTAGACAACATATGAATAGAATAATGAGGAAAAATAGGGAATGGTTCGTTCCTGCAATGTATCGTTTTTCTGGACACCATAATGTTCTTGATATTGGTCGACTCTGATGGAGACAAGTCTGTTACTGATTTACCCTTGCATCACTGTGGTCTGGTTTATTATTTGAACTTGGCTCAGGCCCATTAATTTGATCTGGTTCCTGGTGCTACCTTTTAAATACAGTCATATCTTCTGTTGTTACATGATACCAGTATAACTAAGTTTCATCCAGCGTTTAGTGTAAATTCGTGTAGAACAACCTCAATTTAACGTCGTGGTTTATACTCCTTGTATCTACTTCTGTTGTCCTTTTGCTGGTGACATTGACATGAGCAATGCTGGATAATCATTCACTGGTACATCATAACTATGCTGATGATACCAAAATCTATATTTCATTTGACTTGCCACATGCCTTTGCAGCTGTTGCCAAGGGGAATTGCAGTCTTGGATGGCGGCCAATAAACTCCTCCTCAATCCATCGATAAATGTATTTTTACCACTGGTCAGTGCACGGTCACTCCAGAGCAACTTAACAATTTTCAACGGCTTTAACTCGAAACGGGATGACTTACTTGTTGAGTTGACCGTACAAGTATTTGTACGTCATCAATCATCATTTATATGTACATTCGTGACACACGCAGAATTAGGCGTTATGTTCCATGTCTTCAAAGATATCTCTGGCAAGTGCAATGGTCTCTAGTCGCTTTGTTTGTTGTAACTCGCTTCTTTTTGGTATCACAAATTTAAATATGCTGAAACTCCCAACAGTTCAAAACTCTTTGGCTAAAGCCATTATCTATTAATGAGCCAAAAATACAACCCATACTTAACTCGTTTCGCTGGTTTCCTGTTCAACAAAGAATCTGTTTCAGAATTGGTTCAGTTTATAAAGACAGTGCATGCTGACTAACCAAACTTTACTAAGTACTTAGAATCACTCCTTGTTCTCCTTGCTTGTTATTGTTCAACCAGGTCATCCAGGTCATCCGATCATCCGGTCATCTCTGGTGATTCCTAACACTAGAACTGCTATTGGTGAACTATTGTCTTTCGTTGCCTAATTTAAATTTCGGAGCTCTCTATTATTGTGTCTGTTCGATTTGTTCAGTCGCTTATGTCATTTTGCTATCAACTTAAGACTGGACGCTTTCAAATTGTGTAACCACTATAATTATACTGCCTCTCTATATAATAATGGACTGATCTCGATATTGACCTGCAGAGTTTTGGAGCGCCATTGGTTGATGCTTTGTGCATTAGATTTTGGCGCCATAGAAGTTAAAAATTAGCAAAAAACAATTACTCAGTAGCCTAATATAAATTGTTTAATATAGACTGAACGAATCACCAGCATAAGTTTTTGTTTCTGGAGGTGCAGTTAAACAACCTTCCTCTAGGGCCTATAGTACAGAATCGGGTAAACCCGTAGTTTAGGTTGCTAAATTATTTTATATCGTCGAATTAAAATGGAAGCTGGATTGATGAAAAAAATGGTTTCCATAAATGAAAGTGGGATTGATGAAACCATTTGTGTATTTAAATAGAAGTTGGATTGGTGGAAATAATTTTAACCGTAAATAGAAGCTGGTTTGATGAAACTAAGTTTTTGATGCAATAGAAGCTGGATTGAAGAAAATAATTGTTGCCGTAAGTAGAAGCTGGACCCATGAGAATAGTTCTTTGCCGAAATAAAAGTTCCATTGATGAAAAATATTTTTTCGTTGAATAGAAGTTGGGTCATTTTTTTCATGAAATGGAAGCGGGATTGATGATAGTTATCACGGACATAGGTAGACTGCTTACTTACCAACGTGAAGTACGGCATTGAAGACATTCAAATAATTTAGCAACCTAAACTACGGGATAACCCAGAATGGTACTGTAACTGCAATACCTAAAACATTTTTACTTAGATCTAACAGATTTTGATTTTAAAAACTTTCTTCGGATAACAATATTGGTCTAGATAACTTTAGATATCACGACCAACAGAGGAATTTCTGTTGAAATTAAGCGAAACTGTGGATGCCTTTCTTAAGGGTACTATTTATTTTCATTGGAACGTCATCCATGCTACCACATTTAAATTAAGGGGTCGTCCATTAATTATGTCAACAAAATAGGGGAGGGGTTTGGAAAAGTTTGACAGTTGTTGACAAGGGGGTAGGGGTTCGGTAAAATTTGACGTCACACAATACATTTTTTCCAATGAATCAACACAGACCCTTCAAAATGGTAGCGAAAACATTAAGTAATGCTAAAAATGTATAAAGTGCTTAATGTTTAATACTACTGAAAAAAGCTGGCAATAAACTAAACTCATATATTTGAAATTCATGACTCTAGAGTAACCCAATTGCAATAAAGAGACAGAAGAAAGAAAATGAAGTGACAGCTAAGCCGAAAAACAAGAAAGCAAAAAAGAAAGCTAATACAGCTACTAATTCCTCTTGCCACGAGTTTATGTTAAACTAAAGCCGATGTTTTCTGTGGTGCCACGAGCCATGTGGGGAGATAAATGGAATTTTAGATGATGATGATTTTTTTGTGCTCTCTGTGCGCAACAACTTACCTTCTAGTCTTAAGTTATCATTGACTATCTTTTTGTATATTAACTATCAGTGTTAATTCGAGATTGCAAGCTGGCAATAAACTAAACTCATTATTTGAAATTCGAGTGCATTTTTTAGTGTAAAACAATTTGAAAAAATGATTCTACATGTATTGAGCCAATGTGTTCCTTTTTTGTAGGGGGGGATTCCGGATTTGTTGGCATATTTTTAGGGGGTCCGTCAATGTTTGACAGTTATTGACAAGGAGAGGGAGGGGGTCAAAAACTGCCTAAAAGTTGTTGACATAATTAAATAATTAGTTAACCAACTAACAAAAAAGACGTCTACCCGTGTACCGAGTAGTATGATTACAGCTGAAGAACTTAATTCTCATTATGCTAAAACCTCTACTGATGCTGAATACATTAATACTCCTCTTCGATCGACCGCTGAGCCTGGATATTCTATTCTCTCCGAAATGAATGTATTCTATCTTCTGGATCGGCTTCATGTCACTGCTGAGGGTTCTGATGCCTTTCCTGCATGGTTTCTTCGAATTCTGGCACCCATCATTGCACCCATCCTCACTCACTTGATCAACAATTCTCTAGCAACTTCACACGTGCCTAACCAATGGAAGATTGCAGTCATTCATCCAATTCCTAAAGTTCCTGATCCTGCTTCTCCAGCTGATTATCGTCCGATATCCGTGGTGCCTATCCTTTCACGTCTTGTTGAACGAGTAATCGTACGCACTTATATCTACACTGCGTTCCAAGTACCACCTACATCAGAGAATCTAGCTGATCAATATGGATTCCGGCCTACAGGATCAACTACTGCTGCCTTAATCGCCCTCTTACATCATATTACTTCCCTCTTACAGGAACATGAATTTGTCATCATGGTCTCAATGGATTTCTCCAAAGCACTTGACACTATTCGTCATCACACTTTGTTGGAAAAGCTTGGATCTATTGATATTCCGGATCATATTTTCAATTGGCTTTCAAACTATTTTCATGACCGCAAGCATATCACCAAGTTTCAAGGAGAAGTCTCGTCAATTGCATCCATAAATGCTAGTGTTGTTCAAGGATCTGGGGTTGGACCTGGATCATACGTAGTTGGGTCGGCTGACCTTCATCCCAAAAACAGATTTAATATTCTTGTTAAATATGCCGATGATACCTATTTATTAGTAGGATCATCCAATATTGGAACAGCTGCCGAAGAATATGACCATGTGGCATCCTGGGCAAAAACTAATAATTTGAAGTTAAATCCATCTAAGACTCGTGAAATAATTTTCTCAAAAAGGGGTTTCAAAGCATCATCTATACCTATTATCATCCAAGGTGCTGAAAGGGTTGACACAATTAGAGTGCTAGGGATTACCCTAAGTTCTGACATGCGCATGACAAAGCATACTGGAAAAGTCCTTGTCTCAAGTTCCACTTCTCTATACGCCCTCCGTGTTTTGAAAGATCATGGCATGTCTACTTACGCATTGCATGATGTTGCTATGGCAACCACTGTTGCACACCTAATGTATGCCTCCCCTGCCTGGTGGGGTATGCCAGTGAGACTGATAGGAATAAATTACAGAGTATGCTAAATAGGATGAAACGTAGAGGCTTCCTCTTATCTACTACCCCTAGCGTTGTAGATCTATATGTCCCAAGCTGCTGATTCTGGCTTATTTCGGGCTATTTGTGGGGAATCATGTCATGTTCTCCGAGGAATTTTCCCGCCTACACAGCAAATCAAATATAACTTACGACCCAGAATTCATAATTTTAATCTCCCAATCAATGATAAATGTAATTACATACCAAGAATCTTGTTTAAAGAGACATATTAATTGTATTATAATTACTTGTATCTGTTTTGAATTATTATCTTTAGCCTGACTCTATTAATTAACTAATTGTGTTACTTGTAACCTGTTGCGTTTTGTCAACTGGATTATTTTGAAATTAAACGAATATGATGATGATGAATATGATGATGGACGACCCTAAGCAAAAATGTGGATGCCTTCCTTTGAAAATCCTATTTACTTTTCTGTAGAATTTCTCTCTTGTGTAAACGATGACATCTGCTGGCACTGAAAACCAGTATGTAAGTTTCCGAAGACTGCTACTAACAGAAAAGGAATTAGGTTTTTGTTTCCTGACTGGAAGCTGTGCTGAAATTCCTTTAGAATACGCTTTAAGTAACCCAACGGATTTGGATATGATGTTTTGGACAAAGAAAGAAGCAGTCTTTCAGGAGACTGGCAACTTTTCAAATGCCATTTTCGCAATTCATACCAAAGACTGCCATGCCGGATTCGCAAGATTACGTAAACTCCACCTGAATATCAACGATAATAATCCCTGTGCTTTTCATGAGAAGCCATCAACACCGATTTCCCCTCTACTCAAAGGTCCATCGTGGCCTAGACTTTTGACACATTATTCAGATCAGACTTTTCGTAAAGCATTTTTGATACCGTTTAACAGCAGATGGCAATTATTGCCACATATTAAAATTGATTACGTACACTCTGTGTATTGTCCGTCTTGGCCACCTGAGTGGATAACTCGTGACAGGAAGAACGGATGGCCAACGAAAGATATCGTTGACAAAATCGTCCGATTAGGAAGTCACTTGGTTCCAAAGCCTCATCAAAGTACTCCAGATGATTTCACCCAGTGGAGATTTTCTTTTTCAGTTGCAGAAGTGATTTTAATTAACAGTTGGACGGAAGTCCAGAAATACATCTACCATGTGCTAAGGATAATCAAGAGTGAAGTAGTCAAATCATGTGGGGGAGAAGAGAAAACTGTTCTCTGCACCTACTTCTTCAAGACGCTGATGCTTTGGGCATGCGAGGAAAAACCTCCAGAGTTTTGGACGGACGAGAACTTGGAGACATCTGTCGGTGAATTATTGTGCCAGATGATTGAATGGTTGATTGAAAGATGTTGTCCGAACTATTTTATTCCTACTAATAACATGATCGATCATGTGCCCGACGATGTTGCATTATCGTCTGAGATTTTATTACTTCTGCGGTACAGAGAGGAATGTCTTTCGACGTTTTTGGTAAATATTCCAAAAGCATACTTAAACTCCCCTTCAAAGTTCACAGTATCGAACAATTTTATCGCATATCTGTTACTTCGATTCCACAGCCTATTTTCAAATAATGATTCTGCATCTCTGCGGAAGCAGCTCGTGGTCTCAGATAATTATCTGCCCGAGCTACGATATCTCTTTGAAGCCATACAAAGTCATATTCGCGTGACGACGCTGCAGAGCAATAGTAATCTTCGACATAATTTTATTCGTTCAGCGACGAGTCACTTTAATTTAGCATTAGCAAGAAAAGATGAAAGTTATTCAAATATAATACTGCCATTGAGCTTGTCGTTCACTGCTCTTTTAGACACAGTAGTAGGCCAACCTCTCTCCCTGAAGGAATATAGCCAAAGATACGCGACAAACAGTTTACCAGTTTCTTGTATAAGAAATGAGAACCATATAAGAGATCTGCCTAAATGCAACTCGTCATTGGAATTTTGTGAGCGTCTATGGCCTTCAACAATCCAAGCGCAAAACAGAGTCCTCTGTTACTCTCGCAAACATAACATCCACGATTTCTGGTCAGATGAACGTGCCAAGTCTTATACTTTAAAGAACGAAACGATAAGGCAAGCAAGAAATAAATGTTTGGAATCCTTTCAGAACGGGACTCGATATTTGGCGTCTCCTGTTTATCTGGTTAGCGCAGCTTATATGGCCAACTTTTATTACACTGCTTTGCGCGACTACAGTTCTGCAGCAAATCAGTGCAAGATGGCTCTTCAATATGTGGAGATCTTGGGTGATAAATTTAATAAGTCTACAGCTCGCGTTTTCTCGTCAGTTTTGCCAGTGTTTCTGACGAACGAATGGTCAGTGTTATTTGACTCAGATGTCCAGATTATGCTAGGATTTCTTACACTTCTGAGGAATGTAAGGACAGAAGAACATCGAAAAAAGACGATAGCTATCAGCATAGACTCCATTCAGTTTTTAAGATACATTCACTTTCAGAGTTTGAGAAAACTTAATGAAGATGAAATCGTTAGTTTCGAATGCAACTTTGAAGACGCAGCTAAACAATTGTTTCCTTCAGAATATGGCTGTACGGGTTTATCTAAAATAATATTGCTAACGATAATCCGCTTGAGTGGGCTCACGCCAAAGAAACTGAGTCAAAAAGACTACTGTGTTCAGTGGCCCGCTTGACATATTGCAGTCATATAGGGTTACAAATATTATGGAACCTCGTCATTGATTTGTTTGGAATTAAGAAAGACTTCGACGCAGGCAAGCTGGTCGATGAATTGGTTGCAGCCAAGAGTGTTAATTATCTTCAGATCAAAAGAATGAGATTTTTGAGCTTCAGTGGACTGTCACTGTGCATAGAGACCGTTGAGAGAAACGTAAACCAATCATTTTTGTTGTTTGTCTTCAATTAAATTCATGTTTACCTCTTTTATTTGATGTTGACGCAGTGAAACTTAGGCTATATAAATGAATAATTCTTAGTTTCTTCGGAGTAATGGTCATGTACGACTACACTTCTTGGTGTAATTTTTTTTATCAGTAGGCTGCCTTAAACTAGACTAGAAACGCAGCCATCGTTTGAAGTTTTAGTGACTTCCCTTTCTCGACCTCAGCTTATGAAGGTGAATGGCCAGTCATCTCCATCGCCTCCTAAACTTCCCAATAACCGACAGTGTACGGTCTGTCACATTTTGCTGTCTTCGCTACCGGGCTGATGTGGCACAGAAATCTAGAAATATCATTCTGTTCTTTTGGTTGAAAGTCCACCGGACATACAGCTGGATGGTCACACCGCGACAATTCAACAATTAAGACCCTGAACGTTTTGTAGAGCAACTCCAAATCATCAACTTCGATTTACGTCAAAGCTATTTCACTCTTAACGGAAGTTTTCAGTACCGGTATTGGTATACTTCAGAACTTCAAACGCACCACATAACGTCTAATAAAACAAAATAAACATAAACATATCACTGGGAGGCGACGGGGTTTAGGTAAAAAAAAGTATTTTAAGCAAAAGTATACTGTCATTCCATGGTATTTTAAATACAAGTACAAAATACTTAGATAGTAGCTCATAATTATAGGCTAGTATTTTAAATACTAGAATTTAAAATACTCCCATCACTGAATAAAACATTCGGGCCGAGTGGCGGAGTTCGTTTAAATAATGAAAATAGCATGTTAAAATGTCCGTGTGTCGTATTTTAATCAAAGCACTCATTGCATAATGAAGTTAGTGCAGCCAGAATTAGCATTTTGACGGCCCTATCAAAATTAAAATTTGTCGGCCTGCGACCACCACGAATCACGATCAATGCTGTTTGAAGCTTAAGGTGGTACATTCAGAAACCATGCCTCCTGCGTTATCTAGGCCTAGACAACACCGGTAGTGAGGAAGTTACTATCGCTAAACGCAACCGTAAAATATGTTTTATATGCAATAGGCCCTACAATACAACAACATTTTGATATTGCCCTTCTTCCAAAGTTCAGCAGCAGTGCTCACGCGCTCAGAGGTGCAGATGCAATTGTATTGCAGAGCAATTGTGCGCGAAGGACTTGGTCAAGGTCCCTACACAGTAGCCACCTTGGACGAGGAACGGGTTCGTGCTCTTCGCGTTTACAGGCCGGCCGCTCTAACCAATCGGCTATTGTATTGTATAGTATTTATTAATTTGTATAGCGCCGCTCACTGCAGTGGCCTTTCAGTAGCGCTCCCGGTGCGAGAACCCCTAGAGAAGATGGTTTTGAGAAAGGAGAAGGCTGTAGGAAGAGACCTAGATAGAATGGTAACACATAGAAAGGAGGGAAAGGCATTCCATAAGGAGTGCCCAATAGTGGCTATATGGGGACTATGGCTATCAATCAGCCCATGAAAACCAGGTTGATTGATCTGAGCCCGTCGACTGAATGCTCACTGGTGACTGGGATGCAAAATTATCATTAATAAAAATAAGAACTTATTATAAAAAGCATAATCAAATTTGGCGGCTCCAAAATTTGGCGGTCGCGTAGGTCGCATACTGCCTAAGGCCGGTACTGGGTTATGGAATAAGAGCCAAGTAATCCTCTATTTCAATATCGATTATTTAGAGGCCTACATTTTCTAAGGCCATCACCGTTATTGGTGTCAGCATGCACGTTGACGTTCGAACCATAACGCTACTGTGGCCCTCTGGTGATTAGTCAGACCCGAATTTGGCTGATACCTCATGATCATAACAAGTCAGGAGCCGCAGCAGAGCTTTGGTCTACAGCTAAAGCCAGTGCTTGGTCACAGAGGCAGTTGTGTGTGAGCAACTTGTTCTCATGGTAGTAATAAAGGAGTTACGAAGCTTACTCAGAGTTCACACAACAAGCTCTGACTCGCAACCGTTTCATTACGAAGCTGTGCAAGAGTGCAAATTAACTCTTGTTACACTACTTAGTCATGTTTCTAACATCTGTCCTTGTGTATTCAGTTGTTACCTCAGTTGGTCAGTTTTCTGGAGTGGTTCTATATAAATTTCCTTAACAAGTAAATTAATTAATTATATAAATGGTGTTTATTGTCATATCTTTAACAGCCAACGCGCTGAATCATGAATGCCGTGTGCCATCAAGAAAACGAAGAGATTTTATTTCTAGCAAATGGTGTTGACAGAAAGTTTTGAACTCATACCATTGTTGGCTGCAAACTTACGAACGTAATTTCAGGGCAGGATTTATCATGGGGAAACATACACAGTGGCATAATTTCCCATAGAGCATGTAACGGATCGTTGGACTCCACACCATTACAACAAAAATATAGGCCTAAGCCTACATACAGGTCCAAAATACGCCCGTCCCCTTCCGAGGGGAGCTGACAGAGATAATAATAATAATAATAATAATAATAATAATAATAATAATAATAATAATAATAATAATAATAATAATAATAATAATAATAATAATAATAATAATGATAATGATAATAATAAAGCTGGGGTCTGGGCATCCGCAGGGTATCTTCGCTTGCGCTTCCCGCCTTTTTGGCTTCCGCTGCAAGTACCCTCGCTCTCCAATCCTTCATGCTTAGCAATGTAATCTTAGATACAGACACACAATTTGACGCCTCATTTGAACATTGGTGCTTAAAATACCCCACCTCTTGTCCAGATGGAGAGCTTCCTCATAAGCAGTCATTTTGGGACAAACCTATTATTGCAGAGACAATAACCGAGCTTGACCACTTTCACACTAGTGATTACCATCAAGCACGTCTGAAAGCAGTCTCAGCACCTCATGCAGGTGACTGGCTGTTTGCTTTACCCATAAGTACATGTGGTCTCAGATTGGATGACGAGGCGGTTCGAATAGCGGTGGGCCTCCGTCTCGGCACCGTCATTTGTCATCCACACAGCTGCCCATGTGGCACTCTGGTGACCGCCGAAGGCTCGCACGGCCTATCCTGCCGCCTAGGCCCGGGCAGACAAGCCCGACACGCAGTCCTGAATGACTTAATTTGCAGAGGTCTCATTCAAGCAGGCATCCCGGCGGTTAAAGAACCTCCGGGTTTGTCAAGGTCCGATGGTAAAAGATCAGACGGCCTAACACTGATTCCGTGGCGCTCGGGTCGGTGCTTGACCTGGGACATCACAGTTGCTGACACAGTGGCCCCTTCTTACATGTCCACAACCTCCAACCAGCCGGGAGGAGCTGCTGAACTGGCTGAAGCCAGAAAAAATGCTAAATACATCCAACTGATGCAATCCTACCACTTTGTCCCACTGGCTTTTGAAACCATGGGATCAATTAACGCCAAGGGACTGGCCTTTCTCACCGACCTGGGTCGTCTCTTGGGCCAAATTTCGGGCGACCCAAGAGAAACCAGTTTCTTGTTTCAGCGCCTGTCGCTTGTAATTCAACGTTTCAACGCTGTTGCGTTCCACAGCACTTTTGTTCTTCCAGATCTTGACAAGGATGGCCACTCCAGAGTAAACATTGCTTATTAATATCTGACACCTGAGGGATTATAGATACCTCGGGTTAAAAAAAAAAATAATAAAAAGTAAGTAAGTAAGTGTGTTCTTTATTAAACGCTGGCAAACGCACGGCGCTGTACATACAAAGTTATACAAAGTTATCAAATAGTAGCGAAAAAGTTACTAAATGGTAAACTAAAAAACACTATATGGCTTAGCTGTACAACATCCTAGCCAGGAAACCACGCCTGGTGAGGGAATCAAATCTAGAAAGAACACGGTTATGTGAGCGTGGGCGCAAATCATGACCAGTATATAGGACAGGGGGTAGTAGGTAATGAAGGATATGACCGGGATTATTTAAGATATTTCTAAAAAGGTCATGGTCGGCTTTTTTACAGAGTTCCTCAAAAGTGGGGAATAATAATAATGATAATAATAATAATAATAATAATAATAATAATAATAATAATAATAATAATAATAATAATAATAATAATAATAATAATAATAATAATAATAATAAGTAATAAGTAGGTTAATAATATCAAATTTCTGTCTGTAAAGTCAGTCTTTTATGCCCGTATTATTATAAGCAATGAAAACTTTAGTAGAGGTCTCTGATTAGCTAACAAATTTCGTCTTTCAGTGTTTCAGTCTTTAGGGCCTGTTACACATAAGCTGTCATAGACTCGTTCATAATGATATTGAAGCGATTTGATAGTGCTCAATTACTTGCAGAATTGAATTCATTAGGACATGCAAATGGTCGATAGTGGGAACGAAACGTTTGGAGCTTGGCAGTAATGGAGCGGCACTCGCCTTTGATACCATATAGGGCACCGTTTATCATCACAAGTGCCTCATAAGTACCGTCGCCTTGCTTTTAGATAAGCGTTCTGCTCTGCTGTTTTCATGAGTTACGAGTGCACATGCGCACTTGTGCTCAAGTGTTCAGCAATTTCTTTTTATGAGCTGCGAAGAACAAACAAACCAACATTCGTTTCCCCTACTTCTATGGTGCATACGTATAACATACACGTCTGCTCTATATTACAGCATGCTACTAATAATTAACTCAAGGACAGGTGCGTGTTAGATTGTAAAAAGATACAGTCACTTATGTGTGCAGGTGGCCATTCATAAGCTTATACGCCGTCTTTCAGTTTAAGTCATTAATTGTGTATGAACAACTTAACTAATGCCGTTCGTAATCGTCGGTAGGCGGTAGTTATTGTTGGTCTTAGATAAAGGGGCCGTCCATAAATGACGTCACGCTATTTTGGCCGATTTTTAACCCCCCCCCCCGTCACACTTCGTCACAAAAAGTAAGACCCCCCTCTGAAAATGACGTCACAAAGCGCTGACCCCCTAAAACCCAATTTCCATGGCGAACGAAAATGCTCCTTCATGGAACAAATAGCGAAAGCATGAATATTTTAAAATCTAACGGTGACCAAATATTGAAATAATTAGAAAATTATTAATAATGGTGCCCGTATACATTAAAATAATTAAAAAATAATGAAAATTTAATCCTCAAAATTAGTGCTGTTATTATTAGAATTAAATTGTTGTTAATTGTTAAATTTAATAACATAGACCTGGTGTGACGTCACACTACTTAGACCCCCCCACCCCCATGTCACACATCGTCACAAATTTCCGACCCCCTCCCCCTAGGTGCGTGACGTCATTTATGGACGGCCCCAAATTTCTACCCGAGCTACAATACCTTTACAAGTCATGCAAAATCACTTTCTCTTGATAGCTTTGCGGTACAATATTCAATGTAATAAAATACTTATATAGCGGTTTTCAAACATCTTCCAAAAGCGCTGCTTGCTTGGCTATGCAACTGATCTACGTAACCAAGTGCGACTTTTTGTGGAGCTGAATGAACCGAAACAGAAGGCCTATGCATAAGCCAATTGAGTTTACAGCTTCTGCAGTGACTTTGGCCTGTTTAGTAGACTATATTTGTGACGTCGACCAAGAGAAGGGACCACTTGTCGGGTTCTAGATCAGCCGGAAAATGGGTTTTTCGTAATAGGCCTATCGCGATTATTGATTTTTGCGTCTAATTACTGCACCTCGACTCTGGAACGAAATTCCTTCTGTTTTCTGCAAATTTTTAGTTCCTTCGCCACTTATCTACCGTCATCTGCCTGAGGCTCCTCTACTTATGACCCCATGCAGTCTTTCTGCTCCAAATTGAAGTCTCGCGTCTTCAAGAATTAATATCCTAATCCGTCTGATGACTCGCCCTCCAAGCTTTCTCGTCCCCAACAAACCCGCCTTAACAGCTTCTCTGTGTATGTCTGTCTGTCTGTATGCTCTCTCTCTGTCTCTGTCTCTCTCTGTCTCTCTCTGTCTCTCTCTCTCTGTCTCTCTCTGTCTCTCTCTCTCTCTCTCTCTGTCTCTCTCTTCTCTCTCGTCTCTCTGTCTCTGTCTCTCTCTGTCTCTCTCTCTCTGTCTCTCTGTCTCTCTCTGTCTCTCTCTCTCTCTCTCTCTCTCTGTCTCTCTCTCTCTCTCTCTCTGTCTCTCTCTCTCTCTCTCTGTCTCTCTCTTCTCTCTCTCTCTCTGTCTCTCTTTCTCTCTTTCTCTCTGTCTCTCTGTCTCTCTCTCTCTCTGTCTCTCTCTCTGTCTCTCTCTCTGTCTCTCTCTCTGTCTCTCTCTCTCTCTCTCTCTCTCTGTCTCTCTCTCTCTCTCTCTCTCTCTCTCTCTCTCTCTCTCTCTCTCTCTCTGTCTCTCTCTCTCTCTCTCTCTCTCTCTCTCTCTCTCTCTCTCTCTCTCTCTCTCTCTCTCTCTCTCTCTCTCTCTCTCTCTCTCTCTCTCTCTCTCTCTCTCTCTCTCTCTCTCTCTCTCTCTCTCTCTCTCTCTCTCTCTCTCTCTCTCTCTCTCTCTCTCTCTCTGCATGGTTTTTATGGCAATCGGACTCGGACTTCCAATGGACATCGATCTCTGGAAACCCTTCTGATAGGATGCAATGCTCGTGAATAAGCTGGTGCCCTGCGCTTAGCTTCAGAGTAGCGCTTTAGACATTTTGGAGTTTACGATTACGATTATGAGATTTAAAACTCTGAAATAAGCCACCATGGGTATGCGAACGGCCACCTCGCGCATAAAGTCGCATTAGAGTACTCTTTTACCAATGTAGCTAACTGGACCAGTATCGTTCCATATGCGACCATGAAATCTCCCGTTAGGTCATGCAACTACGTGGCAAGGTCATGGGAATGGTGTCGATGACTGATAAAGGAGAGGTTCTTGGACCAACCGGTCGACCACTGACGAGTGCCTGTCCTTAGGGATATCCGAGGGCTACGTAGTCTGCTATTTGCCCGAGGAGTGCAGCTGAAGTCTAATACGAACGTTTCATTCGACAGTGGTTATCCTTAGTCATCGATACAACAATGACCAGGAACTCAGAACATCCATGGAGTAAACTATCAGTCCTAGGTGGAACTCCGTTGAACTTATGCTTTTACGTATGCGCAAGGTCCACTATAGTGGTGACTTTTTTGTATTATTTACTTACAAATGAACTTGCTGTTATTAAATTGTACATCACATATTAAACTACCCGGAGCGCCTAATAGAGATGCTTAGGGGAGAGATAACATGATTTGTTGAATGAATTCGTTATCACCATCATTATCTGGTGACCCAGAGATAGCCTATCTGTGAACAAACTGAACTAATGCAGTACGTTTTCGTTGTTCTAACTGTGGTCTAACACTCTAACTTTGGTCTAACAACTTCTCTGCAGAAGATACTTTTGGTCTCAAATAAATTCCTACCCGAGCTACAATATCTTTACGAAGCCATACAAAATCCCTTTCGCTTGATACTTTGCGGAACAATATTTATTGTAACAAAATACATATATAGCACATTTTAAATATCTCCCAGAAGCGTTGCCTGTTTGGCTATGTAACTATGTTGGCGCACTGTAACGATGAAGAAAAAGAAGAAGAAGAAGAAGATGACGACAAAGATTATGATGATCACAACCATGACGATCATGATCATGATGATCTAATTTTGACAAACGCTCCTCGTGCATTTAAATGTGTAAACGAACATTATTCGCAAGAGATAGAGAACGAGAATGATTCAAACTTTAGCCAGTTTACTTAGATTTCTCAGATCAATGGCATCCGGACAATTCCCCCTGGACATTTCCCCGAACCCCCCCCAACAGTAAGTAGGTAACTCTACCATTGTCAATGATAATGATTCAACTTCTATTGAAGCAAATACCTTCTTTCATTAATCCAACTTCCATTTAAGCAAAAAACTTCTGTCATCAATCCAATTTCTATTTAAACACAGAATTTTCTTCATAAATCCAGCTTCTATTTCAGAATAGAATTTCTTTCGTCAATCCAATTTCTTTTTAACCATAGAATTTCTTTCATCAATCCAACTTCTACTGAAGTGGAGAATTATTTTCTTCAGTCCAACTTCGGGGGAAACGTCCGGGGGAATTGTCCGGGGGGATGTCCTAGACCCCAGATCAACGCCAGCCTTAGATGTAATCGTTAATCGTAAACTCCAAACTTCTAAAGCGCCACTCGAAAACCAAGAGCAGGGCACCAGCTTATTGGCAAGCACTGCGTCAAGTCAGAGGGGTTGTCCAAATGGTAGCCAAAGGAGGTCCGAGTCCGGTTTCCAGGGTCCAAAAGCATAAATAATTATAATAGACGTCGGAGGCAATAGGGTAGAACGGAGCAAGCATATTCCCCTCAGTTCGTTAGCGTTTGTTTAGCCTAATTATAATAAATTATGCTAACAGGAAATAGCTTCACGCAGATTCCGTGAACCAAGAACCGCGAGAGTAATAATAGTGTGCGTTAAGCGCCTGGCCGTTTGGCAACTCCTATCTTTTCCCTCAGATAGAGCTAGGGCGGTTGAAGGGCCACTTAATGGACTCAAGGGTGCAGCCACTTATCCACAGCACGCCCTGCTGCCGAAGGGCCGGATATTTATTTACATGGCCTCTTGATTGGCCAGCTCTGACCAGATGACCTTTCACTCTCAGGTCGTGTGACGAAAACCACACTTTTCGGCTATTAGGAAGATATTTCAGAGGAATGGGATAACCAATGTAAGTAGGCTATATAGGGGCCTCTTCGTGTACATGTATGTATATACATATATTATATATATATATAATATATAATTATATATATACATATATATACGTGTATGCATATATTCACACGTGGGAATGTATGTATGTATGTATGTATGTATATGTATGCATAATGTGCTGATGTGTATGTATATGTATATGCGCATATAATATACATGCATGTATTGCTTTGCAATCATGGTTTGCGGGAATTCTGCGGACGTGAGACCAAGCGAGACGGTCTAAATGTAGATCTTCCTGGACTGGGAATCAGTATAATATTTACGACGAATGAGGTAAATACCTGGCGGACGAGATTTAGCCATCAACGTATCTGGACGCCATGCACTGAACCAGACGCCTGCACTATCTTTACGTCGACGAACCATGCCCCGTTTTCTAACTGAAAATGCGATGATCCCACGAAAGAAGGAATCTCCAGCTGTCTGTACGCTTCGACCGACCACATGAGCCATATTCCAGAGCATACCATCGAGATAATTAAATAGGTCTACGATGATGTCCAGCCCCAAAGAGGTTGGACGCCCTCGTCACACATGGGTATGGGGTCTGCTATTATAGTCTGACGAACCCAGAATAGAGACGGGTGGCAACGCGTTGTGGATATGAGTGTTCATGCTGGTGGTGTTTGTGGTAGGCCTAATGGTGGTGGTGGTGATGATCAGTGCTTTTTTCAGCCGGAACGGTCCGGAACGGCGTTCCGGTACCTTTTTTCAGCTATTAAAAATAACTTACTTATTAAATTTTTAATAACAATTATTTTAAATTACTTAGATACTTTAATGGTGGTGTTTGATATTGATATATATCAAATAGAAATATGCATGGGCGTAGCCATAAAATATTTTCTGAGGGGTTTTAAGATTTCGGGGTTTCCATTGAAGATGGTCGCAAAAATTAAGGTTTTCTGCTATTTCACATGTAAAAGTATGTAAAAATATTTCTGACACTTATTTCGGGGGGTTTGAACCCGGAAACCCCCCTAAATACGCTCATGGAAATAAGCTTATTAGCATAAAATATGCCCCTATAATTGTTCCTGAGTTGTTGAGATGGTGATGATGATGATGATGATGATGATGGTGGATGACGACGACGACGACGAAGACGACGACGGCGATGATGATGATGAATTTGATGATGATGATGATGGTGATGATGATGATAAGGAGGAAGACGAAGAAGATAAACGTGCCTCGTATAAAGCAAACCACTCGGATAACTTGGAGATGCATGGTACCGTCGCACGATGTGCGAATGTGGAAAATCTTAATCTTGAAGCCAGCCATGTATAATATACATGGCTGGCTTAAAGATTAAGACTTTGAATGAACTCATAAATATTATTATGAGTAATTTTTTTTCATACATTATTTTACTTACATGCAGGCCTATGCGTAGTGCCTCTCGCGTACACAGTAGTGCAGTCTGTGTAGCCTACGGTTATTCCCCTACCAAAGAGAAACACATAAAATATCTAGGGTCTAATCCTAACTGTCGGGCTGATGCACAGGAAATGCTTTTAATTAAAACCCTCGTTAATAGAACTGTTAGTCTTGTTCCAGCGCCTTGAGAGGTAAATTTCACGTTTTGAGTATCCACTCCTGCCAGTCACTAAGTATATAGAGCAAGCAGCCTTCGCTTATTTTTATTCACACTTACTATCAGATGTTTTACAATGCGCACGAATTGCCTATAATTATAGCGAATAGCCTATTTACTGCAAAGATTTCCTTTACATGTATACTAGGGCTATTAGGTTGAATGAATGCAATGTGGTCTTGAAACGATTAGCCTACGTTTAGCCGCCTAAGCAAGCTAATCACATTGACTTGAATGCTTTAATTGCGATAAGCCTGCAGTGAGTGCAGCATGCGTTTGCCTGCCCCGTTCTTGCAGACCAGCGTCAGACGAATGCAACAGCGCCTTACGATCAAGACGCCAGTATAAGGTTCGTTGGATACAGGCTATATATTCCGATCCGCAGTGGACCGACTACAGTGCGTTCATTGTCTTTGACTTGATACGCAAACTCTCAGCCAGAAGAGCGGTCTTCGAGTTGCATTTGTCGGACACTAGGTTCACGCAATGCATACTGAAAACGCCAATATGAGGCTCTTGCTGCGGTAAATCATTTTTACTTGACATAGTTACGCGTTTTCCGTCGTAGCCTTTGGAGTTTCACAAACACCAGATGCGCGACTGCGTCTGAGAAATTTCAAAGCCGCAAAACCGACGACTTAATTTCTCGATTACGGAAGGCAAGGGACTATTGAATATAATAGAAATCGAAGACAATCCGCTCGGTCAATCCTCATAACTAACGGTGATAAGGCGATACATGGAAGAAGGAGGAAACACTGTCATACTGCAAGTAATCAGTTTGCGAACGAAGTAGGACTATTTTGAAGTCGAATGTGGATTGTATAGTTGAAGAAAGGTTTGCTTCATAAACGATGTGGCTCTGTCCTTGGTTTCTCTATAACATTGGACTGTGCAGCAGTGGAGGATGTTGTGCGGACCAGTCGTTCGCTTCAAACGGTGTCTGCTTCCTTCCTGCTGACTCTGGTCCGTGCAATGACCAGTATGATCTACGCTGGTACCACGATCCACGGAGCGGACTGTGTCGCCAGTTCATGTACGGAGGATGTGGCGGAAATGCCAATAACTTCCTAACGAAGTCTAACTGTGTCGAAGCCTGCAATGCTTTTCCAGCGGACACAGGTCAGTTCGATCATTTACATGGCAGGGTGCTTGCACAGGTAACGTTGTGTTCTAAAGTAGTTGTGATAGGCTCATTTAGAATTTGAACCCTTCTGAGCAAATGCATTAGTTGATAATTACAGACTTATTTTAATCTAGGATAGGTCAAATTTTATTTTCTCAACTAATTAAGGTTAACTTAAGGTTAACTTAATGTTCAAACATGCAGGAAAACGTATCGGAAGTTAGCTATGTATGCCTAGTTCACTTAAGAGAGTTCACTTATTCTCCAGCGCGACCTATTCCCTAGATTTTGCATAATTTGTTGCACAAAAATTCTAACAAAATCAGCAACTGCTAAATTGGCACATTGTGTTTAATTAAGCTCTGCATAATTATTAAAGCGCAGATGTTCCTGTCTAATAAATAAACTGTAAGAAATTTGGAAGGACCCGTTTAGCAGGAAGATTTGTCCTTTTGGATTTCCATTGTTGCAACTAAGAACATAGGTCTTTATATACTAGTATTTAATAGGTCTACACTTGTAAAGTAATCTGGTGCTCAACCTAGTTGAATTCGGTGAAATGCAAATATGCAGAAGTGTCAGTTAGCGAATCAATTTGAAATTGAACAAAAACTCACACAGCAATTGCCTTCACAGAAGTAGCCTACTTTCCTCGTCAATCTATCAGTGGCTCTTACTATTTGTCCGACTTCAGTGTGCACTTTTTCTGAAGTCAATAAGGAAAGTGGTATCAAATTACAGTTGTATATCGTAGGAATGTCCAAATCCAATGCGTCTAATTTGCAGATTTCTGCAAGATGCCAATGGATCGCGGGCCGTGTACGGCTCACTACGAGAAATGGTATTACGACGAATCGAACGGAAGATGTCATCCGTTCATCTTCGGAGGATGTGACGGCAACGACAACAGATTCGACAGCGAAGAAGAATGCCTGACTGGATGCATCAAAGCTACAGAGGCTGCCTTTGACGGTCAGCATCTCAAAAGCTTACTTCACAGGCTGTTATAAAGAGTTTATACAAGAACTTCCTTGCCAGCATGTCCTTTGTCTATGGACATTAGACGGAATCCACATGGGCTCTACACGGATCCCATGTGAGAATAGGGATCCTGGTCTTTAAGGCAAAACGGGGTCTTGCCCCGAAATATCTAGCTGATGTATTGCTCCGACCTCTTTCAGCCTCCTCGCATCGTCCACTCCGCTCATCAAACAGACTTGATCTTCTAGTTCCTCTGAACTAGAGCCTCTGAACAGCTATGGCTCAGTCCCAGTACTTTACCTAAATTGGTCCCTCTCTTTGGAATGCGCTGTCTCCATCTACTCGCTCTCAAATTCTAGCTGGTAGCCATCTTCCCCCTTCTTTTCTTAAAACCTATTTCTTCTCTCGTGGCCTTGCGCACTGGGAGCGCCTCTGAACGGTTCACCCTACTAAATGCGCTTTATAAATGTTTGAATACAATACAATATGTGATCTCCACGTGGGCAAGCAGACAGGGATTAATTAAGGGCGTAGCATAATTATTAACAAATACTTGCCCTTTAGCTACATTGGCTAGAGCTTAGGGCGTATACGTCCCAATAGCCTTCGTGCGTGCGGATGGTGGCTTATTTCAGAGATTTCATTTCGGACTAGCACAGTCCGTGAACGGGAACCTGACAGCGTGAGTCCTATTCCAACGGCAACGGGCAGCGACAGTGTAGGATCTCACCCGATCAATTCATTGGAAAATGAGCAGGATCGAGGCCATGCAGTCGCTATATAAAAACTTGTACATTTACATTTAAAAACAGGCATTGATGGCGTGCTTATGAATGCAACTGCGATGGATTATATAGGCTATCAACAGACGCTATATAAATTCCCAGATACTTACATAGCTCTAAAAATCTTTATGGCTTGTTACGTCCTAACTATCGTAACCGCAGATATGACATCGTTCTGGCTTAGAGTCTAGACGAGCATATCAGGCGGATACTTATGTTGATGAATTGCCTGTCAGTGCCATAAATATGGTCTGGTCCAACCAGATATCCGCCGTTTGCTTTCTACTGATTGTTCTAAGCACTTCAATTCCTGAAGACTTCTGACGTTGCATACGGTGCCTACAGGAGCACAGCTGCAGTAGAACTATAATCTTCACAATTTATGTGGTCAAGCGTAAATCGTTGGGCCGCCTTGAATTCGTAGATTGCCGACGACCAGACAGACCTCCAACATTCATACATTGTTACAATGTTACATGCAGAAATGGCTGAAGATAGTTGGCATACTCTGAACTTGTACATTGATAAGCTGCCTATAACCAGGTAGAGATTCTGTATTCATACATTGGCCTACATGTGCATGTTACAATGCTATATATTTATGCAGAAATGAATGATGATAGTCGGTATACTCTAAATTCCTAGACTGATAAGCTGCCTATAAACAGATAAAGTTCATACACTGATATGTGCATGTAGAATCTACATGCACATATCAGTGTATGAACAAAACAAGCCCAGGGCCGCATGCGGGACGCGGGTTGTGCACCTCCGATGTAGATGTTACAATGCCCTATGGAGAAATCCATGAATAAATAAAATTTGCAACCAACCATTTGTAACCAGCCATTTGTAACCATTTGTAACAACCATTTGTAATAAACCAGATCAACCAGCCATTTGTTACAAACCATGTGTAACCAGCCATTTGTAGCCAATCATTTGGAACAAACCATTTGTAACCAGCAATTTGCAACCAGCCATTTGTAACCAACTTGACAAAGTAGGTTTGGGAGGCTGGAAAGAAACGTCGTTGAATTGGCGTGGTCATGTTTTGTGCCTCAATCGACTGATCTATTAATATTATTTTCGACCTCAAGATCAGTCTTTTAAATTGAAAGACATTTCTGTTCTGCTCAATCGCTTATAAATATAATTTCATTTACAACCGAAGACTAACCTCTTAATTAAAACTGCGTTTTCAGCATAGGATGTCCCTCTGTCTTGGCGAACTGGATATTGACCGGAATGCTGCTCTGGTGCGCCATCGGTTGATGCCTTATGCATGAGACACTGGCGCGATAGAAGTTATTAATAAAATTTTAGTTTCTATAAAGGCATTTAAATAAGTGTAGGGCCTACGATCTTAACAGATTACAGACAAAGGCCTGCATATCTCATACAGTGTGATACATGCATGAAACTGGAAGTGGGTGTAAAGATAACAGATAATTAAATGCGTTTAATGCCGAGGATAAATGGCACACCAAAACTTTTACGCATATTAGGTTCACCCAGCGGCCCAACACATAAATGTGATTCTCTTGTAAACCAGAATGCGGTTAGCAATATTGGTATAATAAAGGATATACTTGCTTACTTACTTATAGGGCTACTATAATAGATACAGAGGTGCATATAGGGAAGAAGATAAACTGAGAGTAGGTTATTGAATCGACCATCTGCTTGTCTTATGTTCTCTGCAGTTCCTGTTCCTAAGTCGGCCTCTGACTGTCGTTCTTCTATGACTGAATCCCCGACCATCTGTGCCATCGAATCTCCAGAACGCTGCCTTCTTCCGCTCTATCGGGGTCCGTGCCACGGAAGCATACCGCGCTGGTACTTCGACCTGACGGCCAGGGAATGCCTTCCGTTTGCCTACGGAGGTTGCCATGGAAACCGGAATCGATTCCTCACCAGGGAGATATGTCTGACGCAGTGTCGAAGCAAAGTGTCGCCAGAGAACGCTAGAGGCAGTCACGTGCAATCGTTTTCTGTGGTAACTACTCGCCCGATTGCCAACACGCTGAAAATCACGGAAGAGAACGGACATCGAAGGACAACTGACGCTTCCAATGGACCGCAGGAAAGAAGTAAGATTCTGGTTCACTAAAACAGCCGGGGTCTATTGTACATAGTAGGATGGAGTTAAAAAATAAAATTCTAGAACTCAAACGTAATAGTGATAACTCGTTGCCTTTTTGGGTAGTTAGTTATCATCTGCCAAAATATTTTTTTTTATTCGTTCTCTAAGATGTGCCCCAACGCGTTTTAAAATTTGACAATTACGATTGCGATTAGGCTTGAAGTGCACTGAATGGACGTTTGTGATCTTATTTGGCTCAACAGCGATTTCAATTACCCTTTGTAGGCCTAGGCTATACGTAATGGATACAAAGCAATATGTTTGGGATATAGGTATGAAAATAAGAGTTTAAAATCCGCTGTAAGTGGTATGCTCATGCCTAAACAACTTAATTACTATTCTTTTGACCAGATGGAGACAACGGAGGCCGAGAAACAGAGGGCGTAGAAGTGGCAGTCAATGGCGCTATAGTCTTCGTGTGTCTGCTCGCGAAGGACCCTGGGCCGTGCTCAGACTACACTCCCCTCTGGTACTTCGATGCAGCCTCGGACACCTGTCGCCGGTTCAGGTACGGCGGTTGTCAGGGCAACGCAAACCGCTTTGCCAGCCTAGAGGACTGCCATAGGACCTGTCTGGAGCAGGAGTCGAGACAAGAGGTGCAGGAACACCAGCAGCCGACGATCGCCTGGAAGAAAGGACCTCACTTTCAGGCAGCAATTCTTACGCTCCACGAGGGTCGATCACATCCTTTGCTACCACCTCTGCCACCCGTCAGAACGGAGCCACCTCTCAGAACGGTGCCAACTCTTAGAATGGAGCCGAGTCTTCGAGGCAAATTGCCGTTGAGAAGGACGCAGACGACGACGACCACAGAACAATGGCAGCAGCAGCAGCAGCAGCAGGGTGGACCGAAGATAAGGAAAACTCAAGCTGTCTTCGATGAAGCGGAACAACAGATGGACCATGACGGCGCCTGGCAACACGATGAATCCATCAGGGTTGAAGACGACGCTTCAGTTGAGCAGAAGTCGACGGAGGAAGATGATCGCAATCCAGCATCGGAAAACGGTTAGCTCTCGCTTTCAATCAGTTGCACAGCATTTTAAAATTATATATCACATCAGCAGAATAATCTCTCAGAATCGAAATTGATGCTTTTCAGTTAGATATAATTTTATGTTTTCTCTAAATAGCTTACACAGGTAGTCCTATCCCTGCATGCTAGCTTGCCCCGCGGAGCCCATGTAGAACCCATACTCTCATACGAGACCTCTATGGAGTCCATAAGCCTATTGGTATCATCAAAGATGCCAAAATTCGTCTAATTCAGTGTCGTGCCTATTTATCCTGGATAAGCCGTTACCAGCGTCAGAATGAGACTAAGACTTAGGAGAACCTTATAAGGCTAACTGCAAGATATGGCTTCATTTTTAAACCTACGTCACATTATTCTCACTTCTTGAAACTCAATATTGTGTGGACAATGACGGCTAAAGTAGGGCACGCATTTTCTGTCACTGTCTCTAGACTCTGAAACCCTTTTGCGACAAACGTTCGCTCTGCAGGCTGCTTGGCCTTCAGAGCTCGTCTGATTACACAGGCCTACCCGTCGTCTTTTCCTGGACTCGTTCCTCCAAAAGTCTGTTTCTGTGTCTTTTCGAATTTCCCTCCTTGGCTTTCGGTCGGACTTACCCTGGAATTTGGCGTGCGCAACGATTTAGCGATGGTCTAAGCAGCGACTATCGCCTGGTGATGCCTTTCAGTATTAGGCCCTATTACAATGGCGCTATAGAAGTTCTTGGATTAGATGAGGTATTGCTAAGTGAGAGTTGAATAAAGTGGTAATCATATGATTACTTTGAAATAGTTGTTCGGTAATGTGTATAAGTTTCAGTTACGTGTGCGCTGTTATAATAATTGATCTGTGTTCGTTTTCGACTGACTGTCTGGTCATAATTAATTACTCTAACATTATTTAGAATAGCGCAGGAAGCGCCTCTGAGTAGGCATCTTGAAGGGCGCTATATTTTTGGAATAAATAAATAAATAAATAAAAATTGCATGTGACAGCTGAACTTTTATGTTGCGTAGATGATGTTCCGTCAACCAAAGGCGATCGGTGTAGTCTGCCAGAGGATAGAGGGAGCCTCTGTGCAAAGTGGCGCATATACTGGCTCCACGATGATCACGTGTCTACGTGCAGACGATTCTACTATGGCGGATGCGATGGCAACGAAAACAGATTCAAGACTAAAGAGGAATGCGAGACTGCATGTCCCGAACCCATTTAATTAACGAACTATAGTCAAGAACTGGTCGACTATAAGCAGCACTCGTGAATAAGCTGGTGCTCTGCGCTTTGCTTTCGAGTGGCGCTTTAGAAGTTTGGAGATTACAATTACGAATAGGCCTAAAGGTTAAACCAGGCATGGGCAACTTCTTTTAACAGCCCTTGCCCTAAGATTTAAAGGACAGCTCAGAAGCCGTATGCCAATCGTGGGCTAATTTTTGTAGATTCATTTCCCCAGAAAAAATTAGACAATATTAATTTTATTCAAACTAAATATTGCAGAATAACCGTCATTGGAGGCGCCCGGATTTCAGCTTGGGGGGGCTAATGCTCCAAGCCCTTCCCTTGTGTCCCTCCTCCCTGTGATTTCCAGTGATTTCCCACTTGGGGGGTTGGTTGGTTGAGCCGCAGTTAAGAGGTTAAGCCCCATCCTCCCTGGCGCCGCCACTGATAACCGTTCAAGTAAATGAAGATAATTTTTATGATGAAAACCTAATACCTACAGTCCTACACTAGGCCTACAATAAAAACTAAATATCTTATTAGTTTATTCAGTTTTTCTGATGGCCACACCTATCAAAAAGTAACTAAATTGACTTCCTACGACCGTCTTTATGCCCGTACTAATACTCGATTATTCTCTATTCAGTGTACTGGATTACAATTTTTGAACGCTCTTCCTAAATACATTCAACGCCAAACAAACCATAGGTTATTCAAACGTAAACTCCACCTTTATTTACTTGAAGACAGTAGACACGTCCTGAGTTTGAATGATTTTAAGGTAAGCTTATGGCTTCTGCTCGGCTTCTATTGAGCCCTTAGTTAAACGATAAGTCACGATAGTTAAGAGTGTTTTCTGTCTAGTTGTATTTACTTGGTTTGTGACTATTATTAATAGGCCTAGGCTATCCGTAGGCCGTCGCCTTGCTTCCTATTCTACATAGGAGACCCTGGTAAGTGGGTCCACGATCCCTTTAGGTTCCACTGTGTAACCATGAAGAATGTCTCATTTCTTGTAACCTTGTCTCTATTAGGTTACTTCCTTGCAATTTGGTAACCGAATAAATTGAATTGAAATTGAATTTACACATTTACATAACTTACATAGGCCTACGTGCTATAGGCTACTGTTCCCAAGTATGGTGGGGCTTCGCCAGTAAGCAGGAACTTGACTCATTGAGCGTGCTGGTCCGCAAGTTGGTACGCCTTGGTTTCCTACCCAAATCTTTCCCCACCTTTGAGGAGCTTTGGAAAAAGCTGACATAGACCTCTTTCGACACATCTTAACCAGTACTAGCCTCACCCTCCACGACCTTCTCCCTCCTGTCAATTGTACTGGTAATGACCTGCGTCCACGCTCACATAACTGTGTTCTCACCTTACTGTTTTTTTAAATTTTGTCCTATAGGCCTAATAATTTCACTTATTTAACACATTTCTATTGTAACTGGTTGCGGTCTGTCAACCTGTCAGAAAATAAAACGAATATCTATCTATCTATTTGATTCCCTTACCAGGCGCGGCTTCTTGGCGAGGCTGTTGTAAGTTAAGACATCTGTTTTTCTAGTTGCTTAATTTTCTTCTAATTATTGTTTTCTTTATACCTAAAATATTTTTGCAGTAGGGGAGTGCCTGCTGAGGCTATGCCATCAGTGGTGAAGGTCTTGGCCGAAGTACCACTTGAAATATGTGATGATGCGCTACGCGAGGTGGACAGGCTCAGCAGGAACCCTGAAAAAGCTGGCAAACGTGGGCGGCATCGCCGCCTTTGGTACCACATGTGGATATCAGAGCCAGTCCTAAGCCTGGAACTCTCTTTAAGGGAGAAGCGCGAAGGTCGAACGGATGGGTGCAGATACTCCGTTCGTAAAGAAAAATACGAATGAAATCCAATGCAAGCATTGGACTCCAAAAGGGCCTCGGCCCATGGATCAGATGCAAGCGTTGGACACCTACGGGCCTTCGGCCCATGGATCCTGATGATGATGATGAAATTATTTTGACTTTGTATGTAAAGCGCTGAGCGTTTGCTTGCGTTTAATAAAGAACATACTTTCTTACTTACTTACTTACTTACTTACTTACTTACTTACTTTCTTTACTTACTTACTTACTTACTTACTTACATAATTATGAATTGTAGGCTGTGGTGCTTTTAGGCTATCAGCCTTGTGCTATGGTCTTTTTATGTGACGACATCTCTTTGTTCTACAATGTTGCCCACCTCTGGGTTAAACTGTAGGCTAGTTTACGTTGGTAAATATTGATGCCATCTTTTCAAAGCTGTAGGCCTACTTTATGTTGGTAAGTCGGCAGTTTTTACCAATTACCATAACATGTCATCAATCCCACTTCTAAGAATTAGTTCATCAATGCAATTTCTGTCTAAGCAAAGAATTAGTTTCATCAATCCAACTTCCATTTTAAATTGACCATTATAATTTACCAACGTAAACTAGGCCTACGGTATAACCGGCCTAAGTATACGTTGTAGTAATAATAATAATGACAATTTATATGGCGCCGTAACACAGTCATGACGTTACTACAGGGTGCCTAACAGTCAAATAACAGCAGGGTAGTATATGCCACTCGCATGGGGTCATTTGTGGCCTAAACTGAAGCTAACAATCCGACATCTTGCAATTGAAGCTACACACGGAGAGTGTGGTTTTCATTGCGCCCTCTTTAAGACTTCCTCGTATTGCACGTTGACCCGATAACCAGCCAAACTGGGGCGCTCTCGCACATAGGCTCCGTCTGTCGTGGCTCTCAGTGAGTTTTTGCGTTACTTTATGGGGTCCTGTAATCTGTTCACGTCATTATTTGTAGGTCAATCATCTTAGGTCTGTCTGAGACTGATTACATGCAGCGGCTGCCACTGGTTTATGAGGTATGTCGTTTTCTATAATGACCCAAACCAATTGCTACTCCGCTCTCTAATCTTTATAGCCAAGACTACACTTGGGATTACTAGTTGGCTATGACAGACCTAGGCCTACGGCATTATTGCATGTTTTATACATGGGGGCCATCCATTTAGTAGGCCTACGTACGTACGCATGGAGGGGTTAACTCAAATGCACATGCTTGCGTATTGGGTCTACTGGTAATGTACGTACGCTTAGGAAAGGGGGTGTGTAACCTCGATAATAAGTTGTCAGTTATTGGCCTTCAGTGTTTAGCTATCAGACAAATACTGCCGAGAGAAGTAGGACTGTGAAAGAACATAGAGGTTATTTGGTAGGCTCGTCACTCCTTGGACTGGTCCTCTGTTCACATCTAAGGTCAGTAGAGGTGTCCAGAAAAATGACACATCGCAGAAAACACCCATACTCAAGTTTTTCCAGTTATTCTATTCATCTATTGTCTATAAATATTTTTTACAGAATTTTAAAATGTTATCCTGAGGTCGCTCAAAGCCCTGAACTGAACATACCCTACTTAAGTCCCCAGAATTGAAGACAAAAAGTGAAGAAAAAGGATCCTATCTCAGCCAATAATTGTTGAAATTGGTTAATTCTTTCTTACATTTCTCATCTGGATAAGGGCTACCTGTGGTAAGAAACAAGGGTGCCAAATACAAGACGATCAAAAGTTATTTTAATTACAAAAAGGTCAATTTTAGAGTAAAAATCATTGTCTGAAATTGACCTTTTTGTCCTTTAAATAACTTTTGATCGTCTTACATTTGGTATCCTTGTTTCTTATCACTTCTAAGCTGAGGTAGCCCTTATCCAGACGAGAAATGCAAGAAAGAATTAACCAATTTCAACAATTATTGGCTGAGATCTGATCATTTTTCTTCACTTTTTGTTCGATTTCGTTTCTTATGACCTTGAAATGACCTTGAATGACCACGGATTTAGTATCTATATTTTATCAGAATATAGCTCTCATCGAGACAAACAAGCTATAAAAAGTTCATCCAAATCAGACGATTCGTTAATTTTTTGTGATAAAAAGAGTAAATGGACAATGGACCCAAGTTCCAAGATCCGAGCATAGGCGTCTTCAATTCTGGGGACTTAAGTAGGGTATGTTCATGGGCTTTCAGTGACCTCAGGATAACATTTTAAAATTCTGTAAAAAATATTTATAGACAATAGATGAATAGAATAACTGGAAAAACTTGAGTATGGGTGTTTTCTGCGATGTTTCATTTTTCTGGACACCCTTAATGGCGCTAGGGTGGGCTAGGTGGCCCTAACCAGCGGGACTCTGGTCCCTTCTGGGTTCCCTTTTTGCGACCAACAGATCTTTGTTCTTTGTACAACGAAATGTTACTTTGTCAGCAACAACGATGGCGAGACTGATGTACGCGTCTCCGGCGTGGTGGGGGTTCCTGAGTGGAGGAGATCGTGACCGCTTCGAACGCTTCACCAATCGACTTAGGCGAGCTGGGTTTCTGCCGCAGGAGGCCCCGACAGTTGAAAGTTTGGCTAACCGAGCTGACGACGCGCTGTTTAAGGCCATAATAAGCGAACCTAAACACGTTCTACGTCGAATGTGCCATGAGCGACAGGAGAGCCGATACAATCTGCGACTCAGGCCCCACCCCTTTGCCCTGCCAGCTAAGGACAGCAAGAACTTTTTACCACGCCAGATGTTCAAAGACATTTACTAGCAGCTGTCTGAATCCTCGTTATGCCTCACTCTCAATAATATAATCCAATCTAATTTGCCCCATTAGAACTATACCTATTAAAGTGCTGAACAGTGCATTATCCATGCAGGCCCAAGGCAATAATAGAACTATAGTCTCTAATACTATAACTGCATAATCATGCATTGATGTTACTTGTTGCGTCTTGACAGCAAGTTATTAAATAAACGAAAATACAATACAATACTTTGTCAATGTTTGGAGGAATAAATTGATGGTTATGGAATAACATTCGAGATATAAAGTTTCGTGAGTCTTTGTCAGAAAGGTTAAAGTTATGTGGTCTGGCCCTGAGAAAATAAGGGGTGAAGTGTTGGTTGGGGAAAAGGCATCTGAGTGCATGATTCTCATTGAATAGAATAGTTTTTAATAGAGAAGTGTCTGCTACTTTAGCAAGAACTTTCGCAGAATGAAAATCTGTGAGTAAATCCAGAGCGATTTAGTCCGTTTATCTTTCTTACAGGCCTTCACCTCATAATAGGTGTCAAGGTAGACCTATAACAGGGATATCGAACCTTTTGAAAGATGCGTGCCAAAATGTACTCTCTAAGACATTTTTTAAAAAGTCAGTAAGTAAATATAGACAATGTCGCGGTTTCAAATTGGTCATGATCAAGGCGGTGCAATTTGTTCCAAATTTTTTGTCCAATTTGTTATGTTTAACCCGGTAGGCCTAGGCCTACTGTTATTATCGTCTCAGGTTTAACATCAGAAATTTATGGATTTTAACACAAAAGTGCATCATTATGTGAAAAATCACGGCAAATAACGCCAAAATTCATTCCGTGAATTCTGTGAATTCGTGATGTTCGTCTAGCTCTTATATTGTATTGCAGGCTGTCTGTTCTGCTAGTAGGCTAGTTAAGATTTATGTCTTCTGTCATTTGTGTTCTTGTGAATTGTTTCAATTGCATAAAAATGTAAATGTAGGCTACAGCGCAGTGCGTTTGTCAGGCGCTTCAATAAAGAAAAGCTTATTATTATTATTATTATTATTATTATTTTCCCCTGAGGTACATATGATGATGATGATGATATTCGTTTTATTGACACACCAGATGACAAACCGCATCGTAGCTTACAGTTACATTTGAAAATAAAATAAAAGAGAGATTTAATTAAAGTGTTTAGAGTGTCCCTCAGGATTGCAAAAATTGTTGGGGGCTTGTTGTTCTGGAATGGCTAGTCTTCACAGATGGTTTGGTTTGTTAGGAAAGTGCTAGAAAAAGCAACTGCATTGAAGCGCTGAATAGTCATAGATAAGCGCTGAAAGAGAAACGTTGTCTCTCTGTTATCTCCTGATGTTTGAGCAAGCCGGTAGCCAAGGAGGTTGATCAAAGCAAGGCCTTCTTGGTTTATTGGACCCAGCGTTTCAAAGGCCAAGGGCACAAAGCAGTAAGATGGCAAAATGGCAGTGTATTTGGATGTTTTTCTATCTGCTGCGATCTCGGCAGCAGCACCTGCAACCTCAGCTGATCTGGTGCGGTATGACTCTGCCAGGGTGTCGATGACAGTGGCATCCCAGGCAAGGCTTTTGCCACCCTCCCATGGAATGAGCGTCACACCATCTGGACGTCTCCCATCAGACCTAGCAAGTCCAGCAGGCTCCTTTGTAGCCGGGAAGCCAGCTTTGGTGAGGCCACGCCAAATGATGTCATTTAGTGAGGCGTGTCTCGCCTTATTATTATTATTATTATTATTATTATTATTATTATTATTATTATTATTATTATTATTATTATTATTATTATTATTATTATTATTATTATTATTATTATTATTATTATTATTATTATTATTATTATTATTATTATTATTATTATTATTATTATTATTATTATTATTATTGTCACTCTCTTTATCGTTATTGTACCATCTGATCCTTTACGGATGCTTGACAGATTTGTGTTTAATTCAAAACCGTTCTTCTTCCATTCATATCCATTGTTCCAAGGCATGCGACAGCGTTGAACCGCTGGACCGTAACAGAGATTTTTTGAAACAGAAGAAGGCCTTCCTGGTCCAAAGGTCCCATCGTCTCTATCGCGATTGGGGTAAAAATGTATCTTATTTGAAGCTCCTCGTATTTTTTCTTCTTTCTAGTCGCAGCTATTTCCGCCGCTCCTCCCGCCGCTACAGCTGTCTCGACCAAGTACGATGGCGCAAATGTGTCTACAATTGTGACATCCCAAATCAGGGAACGCCCGTTGTTCCATGGAATCAGGGTTTGGCCATCTGGTCTTTTCCCATCCAGTCGGGTGAGGCCAGCCGGTTCCCTGATCGACGGTGTACCTGCCCTGATGAGGCTGCGTAGCACGATTTCATTGATGGAAGAGTGTCTGGCTTGTCTGCCGAAACCCAACGTGCAAGCCATACCGTGCGATCCTCTGGCTGAAACCATTGTACCACATGGACAAGCGTGTGGGGCACAGATGACCGCCCCCAGTCTCAAGCCCACCGCCACCCTCATCTCTTCGTCATTGAGTCTTAAGCCTTGAGATGCTAGAGGGAGGGCGAATAGCCAGTCCGAGGCGTGTGGGGCCTGTATAGCATTAAGCCTGGCCCGGTCGTACGAATCCCGAGAGCGCGATGTTATCTCCAGCATGGCCAACGAGAGCATGTGCACTATGTGCCAGTGCACAGGGGCCTCCACCACATAGGGGCCTCCACCACAAATTTAAGCATTTTTTCGTTGTGTTTCATAATTATGAAATATTTCAATAGTGCACAGCGTGCACAGACACAATTAAAATATCTAAAACTAAGAAACAGTTAATACCGGTAGGTTAGAAGGTAGTTTGTCTCGGGCGTGAATTTATGTCAAATTAGTGAAACTTTGAGTGTTTTCTTCCTCGCAAATTCGGTCACCAGGTCCTCAAAGTTGATCTCACGCAGAATGTCAGCTTGTATGCTCATTAGAGCCAGGTGGGACAACCGCTCATTGCCCATTGATGTGCGAAGTCTGTTCTTTATTAGTTTCATTTTTGAGAGGGAACGTTCCGCACTGCAGTTACTGACCATCAGCACCAGATACATGCTGATCCGAGTGCTAATTCCACATTGGGAAATGAGCCCTGAACTTGTTTCTCGAGTATCAGCTGATACATGAAATGCTCTCGAGAGACGTCTTGAGCTTTTCGTCCTTGAATGTTTCCACAAAGTCAACAAACTGCAAAGGCTCATTTCCTAAGCATGCATCAAGGTCGTCTTTATAAACCTCAACGAGATTCGATGCTGCTGCCAGTAGCCTAGTTCTTGTGATGAAACTACAAGCAGTTTGCGTAGGCAACCGAACCGAGACGAAATAAGCTCGTAAGCACCAAGTCGATGTTGCAAAGCAGTAACAAACTGATCAATGACTGGTAGAAAGTTTTGTATTCGAAATTTATCTGACTGCGTCACCAGACTAAAATAAAGCAGCGTAGCTACTAGTTCTATCTTTTCAGCGTTCTAAGTTATTCGCCACTGTATATGGGTTTCAGCGTTGGTGGAATACAAGTTGGATTGACGAAAAGAATTCTTGCTAAATAAAAGTCGGATTGATGAATAATTTTGGCTTAAATTGAAGTGAGACTGAGAAAGAGATTCTTGCTTAAATAGAAGTTGGATAATTGTTGTTTAAATATATAGAAGCTGGATTGATGAAACGAATTCTTGCCTAAATAGAAGCTGGATTGACTAAAAGGATTCTTGTCAAAGTAGAAGTTGGATTGATGAAAAATAATAATGCTACAATGGGCGAATAATTTTGAACACTAAAACTACATATTATCCTAGCTGCAATTAGGCCTACATCCTTGGCTTTGGGATATGCTGGAGTTGACGCGTTGTGTTTCGCGAGTCGTGACTAGTGAGCCAGCCCATAACTGCCGACTTTCAGCAGTTTCAGGCAACATCCGCACCTGGCCTGCGGCTGGTTAAGGGGCCTCCACCACAGCGGTGCACTGGGGCCTCCACCACAGTAAATACGGCCCTGTACATGTAATTGAATTACGTAGTTGAATTACAAGTTCCGTAATTGTAGTTGTAATTGAATAACATTACATTTCAAGTCCAGTAATTGTAATTGTATTTCAATTACAATATTGCATGTAATTTGTAATTGAATGAAGTGTAAATTACGAATTACTTTCATAAGGTCAGCAACGATGCCAGCCTGCCGGGTTGACCCGGGCCACCCGTTTAATTGAATAAACTGCTCTGCGCTATAATTGCATGTCAGCATAATTGTCAACATTATTCTATCCTTACACCGCTGTTACAATCTTACAGCACACTTTGATACACCCCAAGGGCAAGGGCTGACCATTATTATCAGACTATCCAAGCAGTCATGCACTCATTCTCAGCTAGCTTACTGCGGCTGCCTACAGATAACAGAGCTTCCATCATCAGCTCTGGTTGAGCGTCTCTTTAGCACAGCTGGACAAATGCGCAATCAACTAAGTTCTCTAACAGACTATCATTATGAAAAACTTTTACTCCTAATTTCAAATAAACCCTAACTTGTTTTAATCGGTCATAATTGTAAATCGTATTTTGGATACTTGACAAACTTATAATACAATTTAATGTATAGATTACAATTTACAGGCCTTAGGCACATTGACTGTTTTAGTTTAAAAATAGAGTAGGCCTACATTAAAAATTATGGGGAAAAATTATAAATCATTTGCCAAATTTAAAGGAACAATTGAACAGTAATTGGTCATTGAATTACAGTCAAAATGTAATTATAATTCAATTACTTTCACAATCAAGTAATTGTAATAATTGTAATTCAATTACATTTACAAGCATGTAATTGCAATTATAATTGAATTACATTTGCAATGTAATTTATACAACACTGGAGACAGGTCGACATAGATCAGACAAGGAGGATGGAGTGCAGCCAAGAAGGTACCGCTCTTTCTGCTGGATATAATTATAACGGCTGATATCAACCTGTGAAATTTAGGAAAGCGACTGTAATTTTACAACGAACAACACAGCAATTCGAATATTGGTTGATATTTTTAGACAAAGAACGTTGATTCGTAGATAGCCTGCACCATGTAGTCGAATTGTTTTGATAATCGAAGTTAAATTTCGAAAATTCCATTCAGGATGATCGTTGCCGAAGCCATCTCAAAAGTCCTCTAGTTCAAGAATTACTCAGCAGAATAGCCTATCGTCTGTTTTCGTTTGCGTCACATCTCGATTGGATGATTGCACTTGTCTGATATTCGTCATCTTCTTTTCGTTGCAGAACTCTGCAAAAAGTTTATAAGTTAGTCGAATGACACATTCCTCTTTGTTACAAACTAACCTACTACGCGCAGAACATTTACGCCCTAATGTGACAAAGCATGTGCCTTCTGGAGAAATCCTCTCTTCATTCCTGTTTCTCCCTCTCCCTCACTCCTCTACCGAACAGTATTAAATGGACTGCCGACAAACCGAAAGACCGTCTCGTATAGCCTTGCAAAATGGACCAGTGACCACGGTTACACGTGTCTCAGCCTTACATGTATATTATGTCGAGAGAAAGATCGAGACAGAGACACAGAAGACAGAGACTGGGAGATACAGTGATAGAGTCAGACAGGGAGACATAGAATAAATGAATGAATGAATAATATTAGATTAGCGTGCTAGACGTCAATACTTTAATTTAGAGGCAATTTGAAAGAGAGATAAAGAGAGACAGACAGACAGACAGACAGACAGACACAGACAGACACACACACACACACACACACACAGAGCATTTCGTATGAGTCCATCTCAAAGTCCATATCAGTGTATACCTACTAGACTAGAATAATAAAATAATTAGCATTTGACCTCATCAGCTCTTGCATACATTAAACTTCCGATGTACTGTACCTTCGGGTGATCTTTATCGTCTTTAAGTAGAATTTCTTTCGGACTCTACTGTAGTTGCCCTGCCTTGATTCAACCTCTGCCTCTTCTTTTTCCTAACCTAGTCCCTGTCATCCTCAACCTCATTCCTCTGCCCCTTCTTCCTTCTAACCCAGTCCCTCTCATCCTCATTCTCATCCCTCTGCCCCTTCTTTCTTCTCCTACCCTCTTCCCTCTCATCCTCATTCTCATCCCTAGGCTCATCGACAAGACAATACAAAATTAAGAAAATAAAAAAACAAATTCAAAAGTAATAATACGGGGCTTGCGGGGTTTAATGCCACGCCAGTGGCCCCCTCCTGCCATAATGAGCTTACGGGTTTTAACACCACGCCAGCGGCCCGCCAGGACTACAACAAATAAACCCCTAATACATAACAAAACACACGACAGAGCCTAGGGCACCCACCACACCCATCACAATCTCGCCTCAATCTCGTCACACCCATCCCTTCTCGCCTCAATCTCGTCACACCCATCCCTTCTCGCCTCAATCTCATCACACCCATCCCAGCTCGCCTCCGTCGCCTCACCGGTACCTAAAGAAACACAGGAAACCCACGAAGATTAATATTATTACACGTTATGACAGATTGCAGTATCATTACAGAAAAGAATAAAGTACAAGACTCCCCTGCGATGGAGCCTTGTTTGGTTTCCTTTTGTCGCAAGGACGTTGATTGATTTTTTAATATTCATGCAATATAAATGGACACTTTACGTTACCGTCACCTAGCGATATTTATTACAGCTTGTCTCTTCCTCAGTCTCTTCGCCTTGAGTTACTAGCCCTCTCTCCTTCCCAGTTCCGTAGACGTCTTATGCCTTTCTTGTTTCCTGATGCAGGCACTGACGCAGGTCGAGAGCGCTGCTGATTTTTGAGCGGCGCTATATAAATGTTCGATTACAATTACAATTACAATTATAAAATGGGTTAAGCTACATACAATAGATGCACTAGTGCACTATTAAGGCTTTCTCGGCACGCCCTGACATAGCCTACATAATTATATGTAAGGTCAAGCAGGTCAGCGATCGTTGCGCTCAGCTGCTCGTGATGCCACGCAGGTGCAACGCTTCCGTCTATCAACTCGAGCTGACTGTCATCTCATGTCTCGGATCTTCCTCTTGAAACACTCTTCCGCTGTTTGTACGTGCTGTTGCATTTAATCCTCTTCAGCAAACACTTTCAAATTATCTTTAAACGGACTTAAACAATTAGACGAGCTAAATAGTCATGTGAGGTAGTAGACTCAAAAGGCGCTATATTATGCGACACATAGTGTAATCTAGTGTATTGTTGATGAGAATCCGTTGGTTGATTCCACTTGTGCGCTTCGGATTGCCACTGGTGAACCTTCTACTTTACTGTGCATTGTTCTGCTATTTAACTTATGTAAAAGTGTAGGTCTTAATGACATCTTTCATCACATAGGCTAGCGCAAAGAACGTCCCTCATGATTCGCTCTCTTAGCGGCGCTATATAAATGTTCAGTCACATTTACAATTACAACGCCAAGCCTTATTACAAACGACATCACAAGCTAAATGAAAAGCCGACTGTTCACCACTGAGACAATGTTCGCGGGCATACGAATTCCGGTGGTCACTCCTTTCTCTCGCCGTCTGATCTTCGAATCCACTGACAATTTACGGTCAGTAAATTTATTATAGCTGAGGAAGTAACTATAATATATATTAGACATATCTATTAAGAACAGCCCTCAGAGAGGTGTATTCTAACCCTACGCCAGAAGAGCAAAAAACAGTCTCTATCGAAGTCTCAGTCAGGTATGCCATTTCTTTGCTGATTACACGATCATATATCCTACCTTCCTCTGCGTGTCCTGAGCCAAAAGATGAATGGAAACTCCCAGACGTTGCATGCAATTAATACACGAACTGACTGCTTATCGGACGGGGTTCGTAGATTACAGATCACCCACCACTGACGAAGTTTCGGCAGAATGTCGAAGGCGACAGAAAATTTGAAGGTGAAGTGTGAGTAGGTCTAAAATTAAAGTAAGATGAGAAACACTGTAACTATAACGTCTCAGTGAACAAATCACATGCATGGAAATCTGTTACAACACAGAAGCGTAACACCTGGAAAAAACTATAGAGACAGAAAACACGTGCCTTGAGTTGAACACGATTCACGTTTAACTTGAATATCGCCGTTCAGTGAACAGATTTCGAAACTGCTGTTCACATTTACCAATTGCCTTATTAGTTGTTACACCTTTGCCACCAATAACAACACTTGGTTAATCTGTATTCTGTACAATCTACGCTTTATCTATTCTGTGCTAAAGGTAAAACACGGTCATGTGACCCGGGTCGAAGGGAATAGGCCAACGGCTTTTTTGGAGGGAGAAACCTATGGAGAACATGGCCCGGGTTTCCCAGGACCGTGTTCTGGTGTCATTTGCCCATTAGTTTTGCTGATTAATGAACCATCGAACAACTTAGTGAAGCGACGAATAATCTATTTCTTAATTAATGCAAAAAAAGAAATTTCTTACTCGAATCTTCGCATGTGTGGTCGCATACAGTCTGTTCGTTGTGCTGTTTTCTTGCTGTCTGCGATTGCTTAAAACGTCGACCGACTTGAAATTCTTGTTCATTAGAAGATTTCTTGCTCTTTCGAAGATGTAAAACGTCGACCGTCTTGAAATTCTTGTTGATTCAAAGATTTTAGAGCGTAGACCAAAGATATTTAATAAAATTTATTAAAATTTTTGGCTTTGATCGACCGTCTTCGAAGTTCTTTCACGAACGATTGAGAAATGTTGCACGTCCCCATGACAACGTCTATCGAAAGATGACGTAAAACAGAAGGCCCAAAGATGGCGTCATCGCTTACGAAAACGTCAGAAAACCCATCGATATCTACCATCGATATCTATATATTTAGTTCTAAATAGATAGCTCTGGGCCTACCATGAGAACGCAAAATAATTCTTCCTTTATTGAAACAATCCGGTTGACACATCGCAACCGGTACAGTTTACAGTAACTGTTATGCAATTCAATCAATCAATCAATCAATCAATCAATCAATCGTTTATTTGTAGCCAAACAACAATAAACAACAATATTACAAATCAGATTGCACTTTTAAGTATGGATTGTTGAATACCACAAGGGAAGGCCCTGAAGGGATCAAAGATCCCGCTAAGTAGGGACACCTCTATATAATTTCAACAGAATATGTGGCGACCGAAAGATGCTTTACTTAGTACTACAACAGTTGTTGACTTGATTAACATAAAAAATCTTAACTAACCTTAACTAATTTAAACTAAATATCGAAAGTAAAAGGAATGAGTGGGAAGTGCAGTTAAACACATGGAAATAAAAGATTAATACATCAAAGCATTAATAATTACCTTCAACTAAATAAATGCGAAGCTTAATCTTAAACAGTGTAAGTGAGGGAGATTTTCTGATTTCTTGAGGAATTTTATTCCAGGTAGTGGCGCCAATAGATTTTATTGAGAACTGACGAGTGTTTGAGCGGGCAAAGACACTTCTATAATTTACGGAGTTTCTTGTTAAGTGGGAGTGAACCTCTGAGGCAAGATTAAAGAATCCCTTGTATACTGGAGGTAGTAGGCCTCAATTCACAAGGAAACAATTCACAAGAACGCAAATGACAGAAGACATAAATCTTGAAACAATTCACAAGAACGCAAATGACAGAAGACATAAATCTTAACTACTAACAGAACAGGCAGCCTGCAATACAAAATGACGAATTCGTAATGAGAAGTTTATTTATTAGTAAGTAAGTAAGTAGGTAGGTAGGTATGTATGTGCTCCTTCAATTGCGCCGTCCAATAGTAATAATAATATTATAATTATACTTCTTTAATTAATTCAAACTGAATGAACATTGACTACAAGTTATTACAGGAGTCGAATTTAACTGTATGACAGCCATGCAAGGCGCCCATCACGTCCTGCTGCTCCTCACTTTACCAACGACAACTTTCAAAAATGACAGGCTGAGTCGACCATTGGAAGGGTAGCAACACTAGCGAGTATACCGAACCCGTTGAATTCCTACTTAATGTTCTGCTCTTCACGCCAGTGATGTTACCATTCATCTATCGCCCCCCCCCCCAGTAATAATCGAAGCATGTAAAATAAAGTAGGGCCTAACTTAATATGTCATTTAACTTCTAGCAATAGCACTTATGAACTCCTTGACCTTGTTGAAGAATTATCGGCTGAAAGGCAGAAAAATGCATCAATGGCCATAATAGCCTAGCTAGATCCAAGTCTGTCGGACCTTGAGATAGTTTCTGTTGTTGTGGTTTCATGCTAGAATAAGAAAATAGAAGAGAAGAAGAAGAGCAGTCGCTTAAGCCAGCCCTGAGGCTGCCATGGGTATGAAGCGTTAGCGATTTCATTTTCTTAGCCTCGGCATATAAGGGCGGGTGGTGGGGCCTGTATAGCATTAAGCCTGTCTCGTCGTACGAATCCCGAGAGCGCGATGTTATCTCCAGCATGGCCAACGAGAGCAGCGGTGTGTCCCATGAAGACTGTTTGCCGTCTGTAGATGGGAAGTCGATCGTTTCTGCGATGCTCTGCTGCCATCGGGTTCTCATTACTTCCACGATAGAGTCTTCTGGCACCTGAGTGAGAGTGAGGATGAGCGATTATTATTATTATTATTATTATTATTATTATTATTATTATTATTATTATTATTATTATTACTATTATTATTATTATTATTATTATTATTATTATTATTATTATTATTATTATTATTATTATGAACAATCTAGCATGGTAATGTCGACGAAAAGCAGATGGCGTTTCCGCGTTGGAGAGCTACCGAGAGTCTTTGGAAAAGGTAGCTTGTCTCTTGCGTGTCATGGGTTGCATCGGTTAACCTTCGTCCCAAATCAAGCACAAAATTCAATCCTTCAGAACTCCAAGAACCGCTGGACTCCAATGCAACCGCCACAAAAGCATGCGTTCTGGTGATTGTGGCGTATTTTAATGTCTATTATTATTATTATTATTATTATTATTATTATTATTATTATTATTATTATTATTATTATTATTGTTATTATTATTATTATTATTATTATTATTATTATTATTATTATTATCACCATTATTATTATTTTAAAATCAGAGTTCTAGGGTCCCATTGTATTATTAGGGGGCCCGTGGCGCATTGGATAACATCTGGCACGTAGACCGAGAGGTACCGAGTTCGAGCCCCCGTTGGGCGGATATGCTTTGTAGGCTGCTATTAGCGCCGTTGTATTGCAAGCTGTCTGTTCTGTTAGTATTTAAGATTTAAATTGCATAACATGTAAATGTACAGCACAGTGCGTTTGTCAGGCGCTTATTAAAGAAAAGATATTATTATTATTATTATTATTATCATCATTATCATTATCATTATTATTATCGATATCCTCTGTTGGATCTGTCCAGAGTTCGCCGCTCGTCGGCTCCCGGCAGCCTTGACATGGTGCCCTGGAAAGCCACCGCGTTGAAGCGTTGGATCATGACCGATAGGCCTTGGAAGAGGAAGCTTGTTTCGCGAGTGTCACCGGTAGTCTTCGATAGTCGGCTTCCGGTCTCCAATAAGAAGTCGAGACCCTCTCTGTTGAAGGGACTGAAGGTTTCTATGGCGACAGGTACGAACGTGTATCTCCTTTCCAGCTCCGAGTACCTGACGTGCTTCCTTGCGGCGGCCATCTCTGCCGCCCCACCAGCCGCGGCCGCTGTCTCCGAAATGTATGAGGCCGCCACCGTGTCCACCACCGTCGCATCCCATAGTAAGGTCCGTCCACCACTCCACGGTATCAGGGTCTGCCCGTCCGGTCTTTTGCCATCCGATCTGGTCAGGCCGGACGGCTCTTTGACTGCCGGGATGCCAGCTCTGTTGAGGCTACGATGGATGAGGTCATTGATATTGCTGTGTCTCGCTTGTCGGCCGAACCCCAGTGAGCACGACAACCCATGTGTACCTCTAGACGAAACGGAAGTACCGCATGCGCATACGTGTGGCTCGCAAATGGCCACACCCAATCTCAGGCCAACCGCCACCCTTACGGCCTCGTCCTCCAGTCTGAGGCCGTGTGCAACGAGCGGGAGAGCATGAAGCCAATCCGAGGCGTGCGGTGACTGTGAGGCTCTTAGTCTCGCTTGGTCGTAGGAGTCCTGTAGATTATCGTTAACAGCCGAAAAAACGGCGTTCAACAGCGGTCGATCCCAGTGTGACTGTTTGTGTCCTGTGGCGACCATCGGCTCCGGTACACCTGCGATCTGAAGCCAGGTAGTCCGCTCCGAGTCGTAAGCCGTGTCCGTGCCAACCGGTGTGGCTCCCAAGATGAGGGACTGGGTGGGGAGGGTGCCCGCGGCTGAAGCCAAGAAGGCGGGTAGTGCCAGCGATGACACCCTCCTAATTCCCAGTCCCCCCATCTTGATCGGTAGGGAAGCTTGCATCCATTGGTCGTCGGTCACAGAAATATTCAAGATCCGCTCGATTCCTCTCCGCAGCAGCTCGTCATAAACTCCTAGTTGCGGATGGTCGTGGCAAGGTATGCATCGCAGTAAATGTATCAGCTTAGGTGAGCCAAGCGAGTGTCTGAGAATCAAGAGGGCGTCTTGTCTGGCGATGAGTTGCAATCTGTCGAGCGCGGTCCTCAGGTCGGCAACGCGGGCGTCGAGGGCCGATAAAAGTGCCTCCGCCGACGACAGCGGTGCCCCCAGAAGCGTGGCCGATGAGGGACTGACCCGGGCGAACTGCCGTAGGGAGCTCCGGTTGGTGTCGTTTAAGTCTAAGTAGGATGCAATGAATTCGCATTTGTTACGGTTGAGAGTGAGTCCTAGACGCAAGCATTCCCTTTCGATTGTGTCAACATCCGCCTCCACCACCCCAGGGTCCCCACCCAAGGTGAGGTCGTCGAGGTATCCAAAGGCCAAGGGTGACAGTAGACCGTTTAGGATCGGCTGGAGAGGCAGGCAGAAGAGTAGGGGTCCCAAGGGGTCACCCTGTTGTGAGCCTTCCTGTGAAAGAATGGTAAATATTATTATTATTATTATTATTATTATTATTAGTATTATTATTATTATTATTATTATTATTTTTATTATTATTATTATTATAGCAAAGTGAATAATTTAGCATGGTAAGGTCGAGGAAAAACAGATGGCGTTCCCGCGTTGGACAGCTACCGAGAGTCTTTGGAATAGGTAGTTTGTTTCGAGGGTGTCATGGGTTGCATCCGTCAACCTTCGTCCAAGCTCCAACACAAAATTCAATCCTTCTGAGCTCCAAGCACCGCTGGACTCAAGTGCTACCGCCACAAAAGCATGTGTTCGGGTGATTGTGGCGTATTTCAATCTCTTGGCGGCGGCTGCCCGGTTTGCGGCCTCACCCGCTTCGGTTGATGTTGTTGCCAGATGTGACTTTGCGAATGTATCCGAAACTGTCACATCCCAAGTGAGGCATCTTCCGCATGACCACGGGATGAGTGTCACGCCGTCCGGTCGTTTACCATCTTCTCTGGTGAGGCCCAACGGTTCTTTCTGAGAAGGGATGTTTGCTCTTCCGAAAGATCGCCATATGATATCGTTGAGGATGTTATGCCGTTGATGTCTGCCAGCGTTTTTTATTATTATTATTATTATTATTATTATTATTATTATTATTATTATTATTATTATTATTATTATTATTATTATTATTATTATTATTATTATTATTGTTATTATTATTATTATTATTATTATTATTATTATAGGACGGCCTTAAAGAGTGAAGTGTCTGCGTTATTTAGCATGGTAAGGTCGAGGAAAAACAGATGGCGTTCCCGCGTTGGACAGCTACCGAGAGTCTCTGGAATAGGTAGTTTGTTTCGAGGGTGTCATGGGTTGCATCCGTCAACCTTCGTCCAAGCTCCAACACAAAATTCAATCCTTCTGAGCTCCAAGCACCGCTGGACTCAAGTGCTACCGCCACAAAAGCATGTGTTCGGGTGATTGTGGCGTATTTCAATCTCTTGGCGGCGGCTGCCCGGTTTGCGGCCTCACCCGCTTCGGTTGATGTTGTTGCCAGATGTGACTTTGCGAATGTATCCGAAACTGTCACATCCCAAGTGAGGCATCTTCCGCATGACCACGGGATGAGTGTCACGCCGTCCGGTCGTTTACCATCTTCTCTGGTGAGGCCCAACGGTTCTTTCTGAGAAGGGATGTTTGCTCTTCCGAAAGATCGCCATATGATGTCGTTGAGGATGTTATGCCGTTGATGTCTGCCAGCGTTTTTTCTGCAGGCCAGCCTCTATGTCTTCGTCTTACTCGTCGTCTTCGTTCTCCGTCGTCTTAGTCTTACTCGTCGTAGTCGTCGTCGTCTTCGTCTCCGTCGTCTTCGTCTTACTCGTCGTCTTAGTCTTATGTCGTCGTCGTCTTACTCCGTCGTCTTCGTCTTATATGTCGTCTTCGTCTTACTCCTCGTCTTCGTCTTACTCGTCGTCTTCGTCTTCTCCTCATCTTCGTTCTCTTCGTCGTACTTCGTCTTCGTCCTCTGTCGTCTTCGTCTTATTCGTCGTCTTCGTCCTTTCGTCGTCTTCGTCTTACTCGTCGTCTTCGTCCTCGTCTTCGTCCACGTCGTCTTCGTCTTACTCGTCGTCTTCGTTCTCTCGTCCGTCGTCTTCGTCTAACTCGTCGTCTTCGTCTTATCTTGTCTTCGTCTTACTCGTCGTCTTCGTCTAACTCGTCGTCTTCGTCTTAGTCGTCTTAGTCTCTCGTCGTTCTCTCTGTCGTCTTCGTCTTACTCGTCGTCTTCGTCTCCGTCGTCTTCGTCTTACTCCTCGTCTTCGTCTTATTCGTCGTCTTCGTCTTACTCGTCGTCTTAGTCCTACTCGTCGTCTTCGTTCTTATTCGTCTTCGTCTTACTCCGTCGTCTTAGTCCTCGTCGTCTTCGTTCGTCTCGTCTCGTCGTCGTCTTCGTCGTCTATGTCGTCGTCTTAGTCTCGTCTTCTTCTTCTCTCTTCGTCGTCTTAGTCTTACTCGTCGTCGTCTTCCTCCGTCGTCTTCGTCTTCCTCCGTCGTCTTCGTCTTCGTCGTCTTCTCCTCTGTCGTCTTAGTCTTATTCGTCGTCTTCGTCGTCGTCTTAGTCTTCGTCTTCGTCGTCTTCGTCTTCGTCGTCTTCGTCCTCCGTCGTCTTCGTCTTACTCGTCGTCTTCTTCCTCCGTCGTCTTCTCCTCCGTCGTCTTCGTCTTACTCGTCGTCTTCGTCTTCTCCGTCGTCTTCGTCTTACTCGTCGTCTTCGTCTCCTCCTCGTCTTCGTCTTCTTCGTCGTCTTCGTCGTCTTCTCCGTCGTCTTCGTCTTACTCGTCGTCTTCGTCTTTACTCGTCGTCTTCGTCTTCGTCCTCGTCGTCTTCGTCTTACTCGTCGTCTTCGTCTTCTCCGTCGTCTTAGTCTTACTCGTCGTCTTCTTCTTCTCTCTCGTCTTCGTCTTATTCGTCGTCTTCGTCTTCTTCGTCGTCTTCGTCTTCTTCGTCGTCTTTCTCCTCTCCGTCGTCTTCGTCTTATTCGTCGTCTTCGTTTCTCCGTCGTCTTCGTCTTACTCGTCGTCTTCGTCTTCTCGTCGTCGTCTTCGTCTTCTTCGTCGTCTTCGTTCGTCTCCTCGTCGTCTTCGTCTTACTCCGTCGTCTTCGTCTTCGTCGTCTCTTAGTCTTCTCGTCGTCTTAGTCTTCTCGTCGTCTTAGTCTTATTCGTCGTCTTCGTCTTACTCGTCGTCGTCTTCGTCGTCTTCGTCGTCTTCGTCTTCTTCCTCCGTCGTCTTAGTCTTATTCGTCGTCTTCGTCTTCCTCCGTCGTCTTAGTCTTATTCGTCGTCTTCGTCTTATTCGTCGTCTTCGTCTCGTTCGTCGTCTTCTCGTCGTCTCCTCGTCTTCGTCTCCGTCGTCGTCTTATTCGTCGTCTTCTTTCTCCGTCGTCTTAGTCTTACTCGTCGTCTCCGTCGTCTTCGTCTCTCGTCGTCTTAGTCTTACTCGTCGTCTTCTTCTCTCCGTCGTCTTAGTCTTACTCGTCGTCTTCTTTCTCCGTCGTCTTCGTCTTACTCCTCGTCGTCTTCTTTCTCCGTCGTCTTAGTCTTATTCGTCGTCTTCGTCCTCTGTCGTCTTCGTCTTATTCGTCGTCTTCGTCGTCGTCTTAGTCTTATTCGTCGTCTTCGTCTTCTCGTCGTCTTCGTCTTATTCGTCGTCTTCGTCTTCTCATTTTCGTCGTCTTAGTCTTAGGGGGGTCTCGTCGTCTTCGTCTTACTCGTCGTCTTCGTCTTACTCGTCGTCTTAGTCTTCTCGTCGTCTTCGTCTTCTCGTCGTCGTCTTACTCGTCGTCTTCGTCTTACTCGTCGTCTTCGTCTTCTCGTCGTCTTCGTCTTACTCGTCGTCTTCGTCTTACTCCGTCGTCTTCGTCTTACTCGTCGTCTTCGTCTTACTCGTCGTCTTCGTCTCACTCGTCGTCTTCGTCTTTGTACTCGTCTTCGTCTTCTTCGTCGTCTTAGTCTTACTCGTCGTCTTGTCCTCGTCGTCTTCGTCTTACTCCTCGTCTTCGTTCTCGTCGTCTTCTTCGTCTTACTCCGTCGTCTTCGTCTTACTCGTCGTCTTCGTCTTACTCGTCGTCTTCGTCTTCGTTCGTCGTCTTCGTCTTACTTCGTCGTCTTCGTCTTACTCGTCGTCTTCCTTCTTCGTCTTCTCTTCGTCTCTCCGTCGTCTTCGTCTTACTCGTCGTCTTCGTCTTACTCGTCGTCTTCGTCTTACTCGTCGTCTTCGTGGTCTTACTCGTCGTCTTCGTTCCACTCGTCGTCTTCGTCTAATCGTTGTCGTCTAGTTACTGTCGTCTTCGTCTACTCGTCGTGTTCTTTTTCTCGTCGTCTTCGTCTTACTCGTCGTCTTCGTTCTCTACTCGTCGTATTCTTCCTCCGTTGTCTTAGTCTTTGTCGTCTTCGTCTTACTCGTCGTCTCCGTCCTCTTGTCGTCTTGTTCTCTTTGTCGCCTTCGTCCAATGGTCGTCTTCGTCCTGCGTGCCGTCTTCATCGCACTCGTTGTCTTCGTCTATGTTGTCTTGGTCCTATTCTTCTTCTTCGTCCTCATGATCCAACTGGTCGTCTTCGCTTTCTTCGTCGTCTTTGGCCTACACGTGGTCCTCTTGCACTTTGTCTTCTTCGTCCTCTTCGTCGTCGTGTATGGTCGAAAGTTTACGCTGGTGACGGACCACAAACCACTACTTGCGCTATTTGGTCCAGATAAACCTATTCCTGATCAAATTAAGCTCGGAATCAACACTGGGCACTGACGTTAATTAATGGCATAGAAGGGTCTATTCCTATGACATTCGTTATAAACAGACATCGGAACACGCTGATGCCGATTGCTTATCGAGGCTGTCTTTGATTAAAGAAGAGTTTGCTATCTTTGACACTGATGAACTCCGCCACTGATCATACTGTCAGTGCCAGTCCTACGCCTGGATAAATGAGGAGGGCGACGCTAATGATCTTTGTTACCACAGAGTGTCGTTAAACTGAAACTACTACCAACTGTGTGCACCCGAATTTACGCACAAGCGTCTGCCAGAGAAAAACGAAAAGGATCCAATTCTGGCTGTCGTACGCCGCTTCCTCGAAGGAAGATCGTCCAGCATCATTGGAGCCACTCTACATTAATCGTACGGAGTTTTCTAGAGAGAATGCCTGTATCATTTTGGGGTGTCCGATGACAATTCCACTGTCAGATCAAAGCGACGTTCTCACCGAGCTTCAAGGTCATCCGAGCATGACACGCATAAAGAGTTTTGTGCGCTCATTGGTATGGTGGCCAAAAATGAATGTCAAAGTGGACAGATTCCTCCGCAAATGTCACTACTGCCTATTGTTTAGGCGGAGGGTCCACATGCGACCGTTCACTCCATGGGAGTTTCCTGAGAACCATTGCATCGATTACATAGAGTATGCAGGACCAGTACATGGCCACATGTTCGTTTGGGTGGGCACACGAACAAAGTGGGCTGAGGCAATACCAGTAAAGTCTGCAACGTCTGTAGAGATTGTTCAGAAAATTATTTTGTCACCACTGATCGCACGTCTTGGAGTACCCTCACAGATAGTGTCAGATAATGGTACTCATTTCACCCGAGGGGCATTCAGCAACGTTTGTTGACAATTTTGTATTCAACACATGCAGACTTAACCGTATCATCCATGTTGAAATGGTGAAGCAGAACGTTTTGTCAGAACTCTAAAGGGAGTTTTGAGGACAAAGGAGGTGTCTTTCGGACTCTTTTGTATCAAGTGCATCAATATTTGTTCTCCTACAACAATACTCCGTATGCAACAACTGTTCTCTCACCGACACAGATGCTCTTCAATCGTCGGGCTTTGATGCCAATAGATACGATACGGTTCAGACCACAGGACCAGGTTCGCAAATCGTAGGAGGGTCAGGCTAACTGCTAAGAAGCAGCAAAGGCTACCGTCCAGATGGAACTTCAGTCAGCCAATCCGACCTTCCGTTGTCGGAGGCTCGAACGTTTCGCACTGGTGACCATGTTTGGGCACTCGATAACAGAAATCAAGGAAAGTGTTGGGACGGAACAATTCTGCAAAAAACAGGACGTCATCAGTTTGGTTTCAAGGTCTGGCGTCGACATAGCCACCAACTTATCAAACGCGTGGAGGATTGTCGACCTGAACCAAAATCAATAATTGGATTCTTTAGTGGTGCATCTACAATGTCACAACTGAATCCTATCGGTACCCAGTCAAAGACAACAAACTAATTATAGCACGGAAGAGTCGAATGAGTCTCATTTGGGACATTCGCCACCTGTACTGGTAAGTCTGGAACCTCATCTGGAAGATTCGTCACCCGTGCTTGAACCAAGCGTTCTTCTGGTGCCAGAACAGAAATCCCTGTATGCCACAGTTCTAGCTCCTTTGGAAACTAATAATCATGGGCTAGACATTGTTTAATAGATTGTCAGAGTTTCATAGTTGAGAGTTTAAGGGGAAGTGTGTCGTGTATATGTTGACATATTCTTATGCACATTGTACGTGACATATTCTATGCACAAGGCACGTGACATATTCGATACACATGCACGAAGCGATATATATTTGTTATATACATTGACAGGGTCTTTAGACTGGCCTTGTGCACAAGCGCGGTCTTGCACTTTTAATGTTGAAATAAACAGCTAATCTACGAAATTCATGAACTTGTTCTATTAAAGTAATCCTTGAATCTTCATAAAGTTTTTTCCAAATAGTCCTTTAACTGTCAGTTTCTCTTTTAAAATAACTCTTTAACCTCATAAACTTGTTCTTCTAACATATTCCTTTATCCTTCAAAAGTTTTTATTTGAAAGTTATCCTTTAACCTAAATAAAGTTTTCCTTTTAAAGTAAGACTACAACTTTCATAAACGTTTCCTCCTTTAAAGTAATCCTTTAATCTTCATATTTTCTTTAAAAGAAGTCCTTAAACTTTCGTAAAGTTTCACTTTTACGGTAGTCCTTTAACTTTGAAACACTTTCCTTTAAAGTAATGCTTTAATGTTCAAAAAGTTGTTCTTTTAAGGTAATCCTTTAACCTTCATAAACCTTTTCTTTTAAAACAATCCTTTAACGCTCTTAAATTTTTTCTCTCAATGTAATCCCTTAACCTTCAAAAAGTTTCTTTTAAAGCAATCTTTTAACCTTACAAGTCGTCGTCTAGTTTTGGCAAAATGTACCATTGAAAAGGTGTCACCTATTGGCATGCAATTAAGAAGAGCAGTGAGATATCTGATTGAATCGACTACCATGACCAAAAGCTAATTGTAAGAGAAAGAAGAGAAGATTTTGAATACACCCTGAAAATGAAAACCACTGTATAGATAAAAGCATCAATTGATGGTGCCCAACAATTGTGCAGACTGAACTTGCTCAAGGTCTGTATACCCTCTTAGAGAGGCTCCAATCTAGACACTACCCATTACACAGCAAGTGCTCAACCAATCAGAATATGAATCCAACTCTGAGCTCGGCTACTATAATTGATGATGACTAGAGATGAATGGTCATGATAACATCAATTAGAACAAAGAGGACCACAGCATGTCTGCTGAAATTCAAGATGAGAAGGATTCCATTTTCCATAATTAAATTCCTAATTCTTAAAAATCCCCCTAACTTATCTAGCGTTGCTTATAGACAAAAATCTATTCAGCACGGCTAAGGATTCTGGGGAACAGGGGAAGGCCATTAAGCAAAATACAATGGAAACTAACATACCACAAAATAAAACCATTAGACATGGAAATAAATGGGAAAATGCAAGTGACGCTTTTACCTTTGCTGCACTTTTCGAACCCACCATTTAACTATATTAATTAACTAATATTAATTATATAGCAAGTGCATCTGCTAAAGGTAACTATGTATCAGTTTAGGGGTGCTTCAGTTTGAATAAGCATAAACATAACTAAAACCTAGACAGCAATCGCTGTTACAAAGGAGACCATTGCCATTGTACAGTGCACATCATGCAACGAGATCACCTGAACATAAGTAACCTTGGTGAATGTTCTAAAAAAGTGCCATAGCAATTGCCAGGCACAGGCACACAAGCTCCACGACCATTGCTAAGAAGGTAAAATCAAGTAGCCTGTGGAAAGCCTGTTCTCACACAATGCTGACATGAAGATGTGCACATGCTGAAGATGATTCTGTAATCAGGAAACCAGGGACGACTAGAATCGAAACATGTCGAATCGGTTCTCAGAAATCAGGGATGACACCAATCTGTAAAAATCCCAAAGGTATCAGTTAGTTACCAGCAACAAACAATCAGCAGTACTCCCAGTTGTTCACAATACCTTCAAGTTAAACACTTCTCCATCATTATTTCAAATCGACTTTACTTCATTTTTTCAGATGAAGAATTATGGGAAAAAACTCTCCCTGGCCAGCAATTAGGTTTACTGCGGCAATTGGCAAAAAATTTCCCAACTCAGTGATTAAGCCATATGAGTGATATGCACAACTGACTTTGTTTCTCTCTGTCCGCAAGAGTTTGAAAACCAATCTGATTTTGTGGTTTTATGTCCACGTGTCAAAAGTGCTTCTGATTTTTTCCTGTAGTGGTGCAATATAAATTTTTGATTACAATTAGCTGGTAAATGAGGACAGCTTTGACAGCAGCAGCATGAAATTTTTTAGTCTGAAGCAACAAATTTAATTAAAATCTGCAAGCACTGGATCCTGAATGAAAAAAGATGCAACTAACTGATCATTTCAATTCAAGAAAAATCTTATACTTACGGAAGCTGGTTCAGAGGATTCTTCAGATGACAGGTCAGTTGTCAACTCTGCAACATAAAATTACACGTTCCTTATCTTTACTGGTACTTAGTGACTGATCAACAAGCAACATCCTGCATAGGAATTACTACCTCTTAAATAATTTAGCATTTCAGGTATTATATATCTTCAGCTTAATATTTACATGACGAGTATACTACAAGCGAATGGGAAACCAATGCAGCTCATCATTAAAGTGTTAAAGGTCTGCCATTGTGGAAACTATAATCCAGAATACACAAAAATTTACTGTTGCTTGTTAAAAAATTATTTATTATTGTTCAACATATAATTTCTGGCAACAATTACCTTTCATCTGAATAACTTATAAAAGTGTCTGAAGAAATTATACATATATTTTGTGCAGCCCCTTGCAATGATGACTGAAACAGAGACAGAACACAATCTAGAATACAAAAATAGAAGTTTCTTTTACTGTTGTCAGTAACATAAACTATTTATTATTGCTCAACATCTCATTTCTGGCAGCAAAATTACCTTTCATCTTAAATAATTTATTGTATAAGTTCCTGAAGAAATCATAAGAAATATCTTGTTCAATTCCCCAGATGCCTTCTAGTACAGCAACAGTTCTCAACCTGTGGGTCACAACCCCTACAAGTCGTCTTACGATCTGCCTGGGTGGGATCGGCTGGAACCTTCAAAAATTTAATATTTTTGCAAAAGTTATGATTACTGCACTAACTGTACACTACTGTGACCTAAAATTAATTTGTACTTTTTTTGTACTATGATTCATTTTAAAAATTATTACCAACAAAATACAAATTGTTTACACAAACAAAAAATTAAAAAGAAACAAAATTAGAAATTGTTTTGTTGATTACTGATTGGTTATGCTAAATTGAATGATGCAAATGGATTTTCAAATGGTGAGGTTAAATGCATCATAATGGTAGCAAAATGCGCAGTGAAGGGGAGTAACCCAATCAATTTTATTGTTCAGAGTCACCACATAAAACTTTCATCACTATGATGATATATAAGGTCTGATCCTTTTATAATTTCTGTAAAAGAAATCATCTTTTCATCTTAAATAATCCACTAACAGTTTCTCATGAAATCATACAATACCTATTGCTGCTTCTTCAGATGCCGCTTCTTCAGATGCCAGATGCTGCTTCTTCAGATGCCGCTTCTTCAGATTCCGCTTCTTCAGATGCCGATTCTTCAGATGCCACTTCTTCATATGCCGCTTCTTCAGATGCCGCTTCTTCAGATGCCGCTTCTTCAGATGCCGCTTCTTCGAATGCCGCTTTTCAGATGACGACTGGTAAGGCATGCGACCTGAAATTCAAATGGAGCAATATGTTATGGTTGTTAGTGCATTTAACAGATCCACAAATTCTCATGCAATAATCGTTCCTAAAATTTAACACAGGAATGAAAATGAGGTTTCCGTTTACAATTGTAACAATAAATCATCTATGTATCATTCAATCATCATTCATTAATTCAAGGATTTATATAGCACCTCTTCAAGGGAACTACTCAGAGGCACTCCCGACCCAACATAAAACAAATAGATATAAGGTAAATAAATACAGAACGGGTCAGAGAGTTCTGGAAAGTAGGCGACTAGGCGTAGCTCCACAGGGAGCCCATTCCAGATCGTTGGACCTACCACTGAGAAAGAACTGTTTTGCATGGTAGCTATTATTAAAAAATTATTAAATAAATTTGTAACGCGCGCAGCCACGCAAGGTCACACCGAAATGTGAATCTGAGTGTGACCTTGCGCGTGTTACAAATTTATTTAATAATTTTTGCTATGCGAGCAAACAGAACTAATATCACTCCTCCCAGCAGAGTGGAGGGAATGACTACCCTGGGCCGCTATACAGTCCGACAGAGGTCTGGCAGATAGATTCAGATAAGGCCCAGTTGGCACTGCCACACCAAAGAGGCAATCCTATACACAATACTCTGGCGTAGAACCTAGAGCATTTAATGAGACAGGTGACCAAATTTAGGATTCTACCAATAAGGCATGCTGAATGAAGTCCAATTAATAAACTAATTAATTAATTAATGAAGTCCAACTAATTGAACTGGAATTCATCTATTACGCTTGAATGAGGTCCAATAAATGAATCATGATTGAATTAATTAAGTCCAATTAATGAACTTGAATTCACCTTTTATGCTTGAATGAAGTTGATAGTCTGATTATCTCTTTTATTTCTTTTTTTATCTCTTTTATTTCGTTCGTTATGTGACCGAGTGTAGTTCCGTCAGGTAGTGTGAAGTCGTCGTTTGGGTTCACGTTGAAAGTACCACATAATCCTGTGCAAAACATTACAAGCATATTTTTTCACCGTCTTGTATCACCATCGGCTTATAATGGTTTTGAATTGAGCTGAGACCTTAGAAATGCATATTTCATAGCATTTCTACTTTTTATTGCAATATGAGTTGTATGGGAGGGAAACAACTTTCCTCACGACTGGTTGACTCATTCTCCCACTAAAAATACAATTTCGACAAACATTTGTTTGTCTTTCCACACGTCTTTCCCACTGTTGCCAATCACAAGTTGCATCTAGATTGCGCTTCCCAATATCAGAAGGAGGCACCCTAAGGGATACAAGCACCTCTGATTAGGTATCTTGAATCTATAGGGCTTAATATAATTTCTCTGAATGAATGAACGAACAAATGAATAAAGAATGAAGCCGCAGTCCTTTTAACATTGAAACCTGAACAATAAAGTAAACGAAGTCTTCAACTCCGCCACTACTCCTACCCTGGTGGTGCCAGACCCAAACCTGGAGAAAGGAGGACATGATGCTAATCATCTTTGTTATGAAACAACTCGTTAAAATAATTAACCACATGGCATTTCTATGATGCCTTAGTTTATGCTGATAGCAAATTAACAATCAAACACCTTGGCCGTTTGGATTGCTCCAGTAGTTTTTAACTTGCTGCTGGTTTGAATTGCTCTAGGAAGTTTTCAACTGGATTTGAACTTAGCTAGGACTCAAAGTTCAAAGACTGATGCTTCAACATAAATTCAAGATTAGATAAGCCGTGAAAAAATACCAAGCGTGTTACCTTGTTCATATGGTGATGGTATGACCCAAACACGGATGAGTTCCTCGCCATTGGATTTGATCTTTATGATCATACCATGTGGTAGAATCACCTGGAATGGAATGATAAGAACTCAATATAATAAGAAAACCAATGACAACCGCTTTCAAAATCAGCCAAGTCAATGGCTTGCTTCCTAAAAAATCAAATGAGGCATGACCAGATTACCCTTCATCCACCCTTGACAGACAATACAAAATCGAATAGCATTCTGACTTACTGCAGCAGCCTCATATAAATTGTTTGGCTGTAAGCCACGTCAATAGCACAAGATGTCTGCTCAGTTCAAAGAGTGTACTATGCACTTAAGTAGCTGATCACCTACAACATGTTAGACAATGTTTAACAAGATCTTTGCTTAATATTATTACTCTCAAATATTACTATGTCTGTATTTATTTATCTAACGACTAAGAAACAATCAATGCGTTGAGCAATTGTTCTTGAAAGATTTGCTCAAGGTCACTAGGTCACTACACAGTAACCATTTTAGAGGAGGTTCGAACCCTAACACTCCGTATTACAAGACACACTGTGACTCGCTAGCCGACAGTCAGCTAGCGAGTCACAGTGTGTCACCTAAACTGAATTAACTGTAATGCAGTAATGTAAATGCTAATTTATATAGCGTCATCCACATCGTTCTCAGTACACTATAACGAACTGGGTCAATGATAAGCGGGAATTTGTCGAGACACATCAGCCGACCATATGGTAGGCGAGAGTAAGGCGATGAGCGGTAGTCAAGTCGGGCAGATATGAAAGAGTGCACAAGAGTAGGTGGAACACATAATATTACAACAGCTCTTGTAAGGTCAAGCATTCACAGAATACCGTGCAACCTGGTACACACTCACGCCTCCATCCATTCAGGAATTTACAGGAACACACTGAATCTAAAAGGCATAGAAAGAAAGTGGCTTCACCTTGAACAGCTTTTGATGAGAAAAAGTTGATGGGAAATAAATTCGACATTACGTGATGTATGGAAATCTGTACCCAAAAGCCCGAATCTACAACAGAAAACAGAATTGTAATATTGTTGCCACAAAATTATTTAATGTCCCCAGTCTCTCTCAAACACTCCTAAATTACAAACCCTTCCCAGCTTAGACATGAACTTAATTTAATACAAAATTTGGTATATAATTTTCACGATGGCTTTACAGCATTAATTTCATCTAGACAAAAGACACAAAGTTACTGTGAATAAAGGAAGAACAGGATTTAAATGCATAGGGCTAGTACACTTCAACAATTTCCATATTTTTATGTAATTATGGAATATGGAAGCAGTGAAATCATTATAATTATAATGAAATCAACAGCCAGAAGCCAACAGAAGCCTCTCTTAAAAAGATTGAGCTAACAATTTCTGCTCCGAGGAATTTTTCTTCGTTTGAAACAAAATTAAGACACTATCTGAATTCAAAACAGTATATAATTATATACGGACCAGCCAACAAAACTGACAATGTTTCTAGCATGCAACAGTTCTGAATTAAGCTGTTTATAAAATCTAGTGTGAATCGTAATGTATTTACCTTTACATTTTCACTCTTTTAGAATGGCTTCCTGGGTTACTAAAAGAGATTTAAAAAACAAGCATTTACTAAATTAGTAGCATTAACTTCTAATCAGTTGATTGACAATTCATCCCTGGTAAATAATTTAACATCGTAATAAATACTATCTTTTATCTAATTACTATTATTATTACAATTATTATGCGCCATTGTGACTTTATGTTATACTCAATTATCAGGTGGCCATACTAGCGGGATTCATCATCCCTGTTGGGTCTCACCCTTGGCAAACAATATTAATGCAAATTACTAGATTAACTGTCATAATTGCATTGTGTTGGTTCAGCAAAAAAAATTGAATTTAATTGAATTAAATTGAATTATCATATTACTATTACTACTATTGTCATTAGAAATTTTTTTAAACTCACGAGGTCACGCAGAAATACAATCCAGTGCACGTTGAGTCAGTTTCCAGAAGAAGAATTCTCAGCTTCATATCCAGATTCACGAAAGTCAATTGGCAGGATGACTAGAGAAGCTGCGTCAGCTTCCTCTCTTTGTGAATCATCTATTGCATCAGTAACAAACAAATTTGCGAGTTCATGTATGCTGTTGTACAGTGTTGTTTGATTAAGTTTCTTGTTATTTATTCTTTGCTAGTGTTTGCATTCCAGTCTATGACATTTTAAAACTAATAATTGGTCATGCATTAGATTCAAACTCAATAAACTGAAACGCAATTACTTTCGGTGCTTCAGTTAACTTAGGACTTCTGCATTTCGGTCTCCTCGGGTCGAGGCACCATTTAGTTGGATGCCCATGAGCTCCCGACTGTTGCTCATTTATTGGCATGATGTTATATTCTTTTCAACAGTGTTTATTAGATGTCGGTACACCAAAGTGCGATTAGCAGTTGGTTAATAAAGAATATGCTTACTTACTTACTACTACAGCTCAGCCCAACAGCTTTGCCTATGTTGGACACACCAGCTGGAATCAACTGTCTTGAGAGCTGTGGTTTGAGATACTCAGTTTGTTCCTTCCACAGTTTCACAAGAACCTGAAGTCTGTATTATTTGACAGCAATTTCAAATAGGACTGTCGTTATAGATAATCTGAACTTGTCAGTGTGGTGTTTCAATAGAACTGTCGCTATGGTTAATCGGAACTTGTCAGTAAGGCGTTTCAACAGAACTGTCGTTATAGATAATCTGAACATGTCACTGAGGCGTTTCAACAGAACTGTCGTTATAGATAATCGGAACTTGTCAGTGAGCCGTTTCAATAGAACTGTCGCTATGGTTAATCTGAACTTGTCAGTAAGGCGTTTCAACAGAACTGTCGTTATAGATAATCTGAACATGTCAGTGAGGCGTTTCAACAGAACTGTCGTTATAGATAATCTGAACTTGTCAGTGAGGCGTTTCAATAGAACTGTCGCTATGGTTAATCGGAACGTTATAGATAATCTGAACTTGTCAGTGAGGCGTTTCAATAGAACTGTCGTTATAGATAATCTGAACTTGTCAGTGAGGCGTTTCAATAGAAGATTATGGTTAGAACTTGTCAGTTTCAACAGAACTGTCGTTATAGATAATCTGAACTTGTCAGTGACGCGTTTCAACAGAACTGTCGTTATAGATAATCTGAACTTTTCAGTAAGGCGTTTCAACAGAACTGTCGCTATGGTTAATCTGAACTTGTCAGTAAGGCGTTTCAGATAGAACTGTCATTATGGTTAATCGGAACTTGTCAGTGAGGCGTTTCAATAGAACTGTCGTTATAAATAATCTGAACTTGTCAGTGACGCGTTTCAACAGAACTGTCGTTATAGATAATCTGAACTTTTCAGTGAGGCGTTTCAACAGAACTGTCGTTATAGATAATCTGAACTTGTCAGTGAGGCGTTTGAATAGAACTGTCATTATGGTTAATCGGAACTTGTCAGTGAGGCGTTTCAATAGAACTGTCGTTATAGGTTAATCTGAACTTGTCAGTGAGGCGGTTCAACAGAACTGTCGCTATGGTTAATCAGAACTTGTCAGTGTTTAATAAGGCTTCCTGTGAATCAGAAGGAAGGTAATTTACACATGCACCACTATAGATTACGACCTTTCATTTTCGATTTAAATAATGCGATGCATTGAAGTGAAACCACCTGATTCCCGATACATCTGACCAAATTTGTAGCCCAGAGGTGTGTTAAAATTAGTCAGCAGTTGCAACTGATCGTAACGGGATAGCGAGATCATCAAGTCCTCACGAACCGTAGATAGGGAGGGCTCTTCATGTTTAGGTATCATCGTTATATGTTGCCTCCCAACTTTGATAAATCTGTTTACCTTGGGACTGATTATAGGAGTGGCATATTAGTTTTTATATAATGTATGTAAATTATGTTAGAATGTTATGAAACAGACTCCTTAATGATTGGACTTTATATTTAGAATTGGACACTTAGACCAATCGGAATGTATAGGAAGCGTCCATTTCTATGTACATGTATCTTCTTGATGAGTGTTGAAAATAAAGTCAGTCCCACAAGTTGTGGTTGAGTACGGACCCTTAAGTAAGTTAGTTAGTTATCACACGTGGTGGGGTTTACAGGCACGAAACCGTTATTTCAACACAGGCATTGGGCAGAGGTAAAGAAGCACATCCCTGGTAATCTCTAGTCAGCCTCACATGGTAGCACAGTACAACTGATCCATAGTGAAAAAGGAATAATATGCTTGAAAACATTGCAAACAATGAATCATCATTGACATCAGGATATGGTCATGGGTCTTGTTTTTTTACAACGAGAAAGAACTCTGTTATGACCAAGCTTCTTCCAAGTACATAAATTGATCTTGACAACTTCCTCACTTATCTGAAGAAAATCAATTTGCAGAAAAACAGCATTCTATGTTCACTGATACATTAGCTGGTGAATTTGTGGATACCCTCTCCCTCCCCCACACTATCCTCTAGTGGAACACAAAACTACATTTCTTAAGCACAAGCAATTACGAGCAACACAAAACTACATTTCTTCGCACAAGCAATTACGAGCATATAAGGTACCTGAACTGCTCAAACGGAGCCAAATGAAGGAGATGCTGTATTGGGCATAAAGAAGAAAGTAACACTGGTTGAATGTAACAACCATCGGAGCGCCGTTATTGGAAAGCAGGGAACCAGCTTATATTGATCTAAAGGTAGATCAAGTCGACAAATCAGCGTGAACAAAATGTCTGCGCAAAATTCGTAAAAATAGATTTTTTTCTCAATCAAACAAGATTTTTTGCGCAAAAGTGAGTTTCAGCCGTTTTTCTTATTTTCTCATGACTCACTGTATTCCTGTTTTACATTCTCACTCAATGCCATAATGAGAAGAGTTGTCATGCAAGCCGCGTCTATGTCAACGATATAGTCGGAAGTTGATAGGTTCCAAGGATATGAAATAAAAACTAGATTCATGTACCAGCGGGGTTGGTTGTACCACAACCAACCCCAATGTATGTTACAACGTCCTGGGTTGAGGTCAAGTACGGTGTTCCTCAGGGCTCCGTTCTTGGTCCTCTTCTCTTCATCCTTTACACTGCTGATATTCCTTCTCTCTTCACCAAACACTCGGTTACTGGCCAACTGTATGCGGATGACGTCCAGGCTTTTGGTCATGCCCCCCTTCGGAGCAGCTCTCTCTTGTTCGATCCATTGATGCACTGACCTCTGACCTCCACCTCTGGATGTCCTCAAACCGGCTTTGCTTGAACTCAGCTAAGACTCAACTCATTTGGTTTGGCACTGGTCCTCAACTTGCTAAGCTTGATTTCCTCCTTCTATCTCAAATGTTCCCCGCTTTCACCTTTTCAACCAGTGTCCGCGACCTAGGTGTTACCCTGGATAGCAACTTGACTTTCAAAGAGCACCTCTCAACCCTAACCCGTTCTTGCTTCTATCATTTGAGGCGGCTTCGAGCCATCAGGAGATCTGTCTCCTTGCATGTTTTCACCACTATTGTTCATGCGTTCGTCTGCAGTCGCATTGATTACTGTAACTCCTTATATGCAGGTCTTCCTAAAGTTCGTCTGTCAACCCTCCAATCAGTCCTAAACTCTGCTGCCAGACTGATTGCACGCCTTCCCCGTTTCTCTCATATCTCGACTTTCATGACTAATAAACTGCATTGGCTCCCTATTGAGGCTCGTATCCAATATAAGATACTCCATTTGGTCTCTAGAGCTTATCATGGCCAGGCTCCAAAGTACCTGTGTGATCCCCTCCGTAAACCGGTTTCTGCTCTCTCTCTCAGGTCCCTTCGCTCTAGTGACAGAGCTGACCTCTTTGTCCCCCGGACCAGGACAGCCATTGCTCAACGTCGCGCCTTTGCAACTGTGGGTCCTTATTTGTGGAACAACCTTCCCCCACAAATTCGGGCTGAGATTTTGTCAGGTGGTTTTTCCACCTCTGTCCGTTGCTTGAAAACCTTTCTGTTTCCTCGGAGTGCTCACGCTGGAAGCGCCTCTGAATAGTTATTACTGCTAGAGGCGCTATATAAATGTCCAGATACAATACAATACAATACAATACAATACAATACAATACAATACAATACAATACAACAAACCCCAGTGGATCTATAAGCCGGCCATTTAAATTGATACTACTAGGCTATACCCTATTGACAGGGCTATGATTGTGGGTTTATAAAAGATTTGTAGGCCTATTTATTATTGCAGAGTAGAGTCTTCCTTGAAAGAATGAGGACTTACAAGCGTAAAAGTACGAAAGGTATGACGCCTCTGGAAATAATGCAGGAAGTCATCTCGCACTGTACTGATTTAGGGATCCTGAGTGGCCGAGTGGGTTGGTAGCCCGCTCGCCGCGCCGGCGACCCGGGTTCGCTTCCCGGTCGGTCGGTTTATCAGAGATTAATTTCTCGGATCTTTACTGCGGGTGGCTCGGTCGCAATATAAACGTGGAGTACAATACAACACACAACACAACACAATATACTGAAGCGCGGTGGTTTGGGGGTATGTTCGGTGCCTTGCAGCTGGAGGGTTGCGGGTTCGAATCCACCTCAAAGCCGCCGCGTAGGGACCCTGGGCAAGTCCTTCACTCGCAATTGCTCATGCGCTTCGGCGTGAAACTCCGACTACAGCAGTAGTCGGGAGCGCCTCTGAATGGGAAATCTGGTAGAGGCGCTATAACAAGTGTTCAAATACAATACAATACAATACAATACAATACAATACAATACAATACAATTAAAGAAGCATTCACGAAATGGCGGCAAAATCGATATTGCACCGAGCGTTGGATGCGGAAGAAAAAGACAAGTAATTTCAAATGCTGAAGTAGGTATAGTGATGCGGGTTTAATCATGTTTCAGAGGATGGTTGCCTTTCGGACTCTAGTCTGCTAGCAATACTTTTATGCGCTATACCTCCTTAATACTATAACCTACATGTATACGGACTTTGATACGCTGCAACTCCTGAATTCTACAACTTATTCCGATGTTTACAGAACCTTTGTCAAGGACACAGCCGACTTCTCCATGAAATGGTCAAGTCATTGAGAGCATTTGGTAAAACTCTTTCAGTCTATTAAGAAATTGTAAAACGTCCCTTTTCCAGTCATATTATAGGTTCAGGTGTTGTTGAGATAGACCAGGTTAAGATCATGACTATAGAGAACATATTCAATCGAATACCACGAAAAAGGAGACGAGGTGTACGACCGGTTATTTTTAGTTCTTTTCCGAATGCGATTTACTTTCTTGGCCAAGACATCACATATAATCCCTGATTTAACTCAGAAGGGTATCCCAGATAATGTTCCATTGGGTCCTGAACATCCGGAAGGCTCTAGACAAACTTATATCCGATCATGTAGAGCAATGCAATTGTATAGGCTACTGTAGACCAGGGTCTCAAATACGTGACCTATTTTGCAGCCCACGATGGCGTTCAGAATTTCTAAAATACTTGACAATGAAAGTCTATACTTTTGTTTAATAATAATGATAAAGCTCTGTTGTTTGACTTAGGCCTACTATGTGCCTTTCTAAAATAAAATAAAGCTTGATGGCCTCTCCCATGATACCATCTTGATGGGAAGTGGTTCACCGAGCCTTTGCATTCACATTAAGGATCATGGCAATGTTTGGAAGCACTTGCATCTGTGAATAGTTTTTCTGTTCTATGAAGATCAATAAATCTGCGTTATGGTCAAGACTACTAATAAACATCTACAAGTGTCTCTTAGATAGCTTCCATCTCAGAATATCAATCCTATATATTGACGCTTTGGTTGCAGCCAAATGCCTCCAGTTAAGTAACCAAAGGAATTGACTAAATTACTAAACGTAAGTCTGTATGTAATAGCTTACAGTTTTTAGAAAATTAAATAACTTGACATAAACTACTGTGTTACTCTTTATTTCTCCATTTCTGCTTCACGTTGTGTCACTGAATGAATAGGATCGTTAACTTATAGCGAATTAACGAATAGCCAAAGCCTGCACATTATTGTTTTTTTGTTTTTCTTGTAATCGCATTGCGTTCTGACAATGTGTTATGAATAAACGAAGATTCTATTCTATTCATATGCAGCCTGCGAGCTCACATAAAAGTATTTCTTTAGCCCTTGTGGTAAGTTGAGTCTGAGTTCTCTGCTACAGACTTTGCTACACAAAACGAAAACACACGAAAGCTGCACCGTGTACGTACCCTGCGATAAAATGAGGAAGAAGTGACGAACTGCTTGGGTGTGCTTAATTTAGCCAGAATCAACCCAGGATAGGCAAGTAAAAGATATTCTGAAATCTCGAACTGAAAAGACAGAACTCGACACCTGGGCGCCTTCAAAACACATATATGCAACACTGACCAAATTGTTCTCAGAGTGAATGGGACTTGTTATATCATCTGAAAAATTAATGAATCTTCCCAACAAAAGTGAACGGCTAGAGCCGAGTTTGCTAGAGGTGCAGCTGGTCGAAATCTGAACAAATTTGTGCCATGGCTGGGATATCAACCCACAACTCTACATGTAAGTCGACAGTCTAGAAGTCTAACCATAACACTAACTTGTGACTACCACATCGCTATATCCCGACAAATGTCACAAAATTGGTGCAGTTTTTTTAATCCTTCCTATCATTAATTATCAATTGAGGCATCATGACTTGAAATCAGTAGTAGAGGAAACCCGCGCTGTCCTCTATTACTGATTTCATGTCATGGAACCGATTCGTTAAACTCTGATCTTTCCTGCAGATGAATAACAATTCAAACAGGTTGTGCTGAACCGACCCAGGTTATTATAAACTTTAGAAAAAAGGTACATCCGTTTATTCAAAGTCTATGCCACAAAAGTCAATACATCAACTATGATTGCTGAAAGACAACAGAAAGTGATGGTAGATCGACTATATATTATTATTCATTCATTTCAGATATTTATATAGCGCGCCCCTTATATCAGAGGCGCTCCCGACTACAGCGCGGACACTGAATCGGAGTTTCACGCCGAAGCGCATGAGCAATGCGAGTGAAGGACTTGCCCAGGGTGAATGAAGATTCGAACCCGCAATGTTCAATGAAACATACCCCTTTGAGGTGGATTGAACCCGCAACCCTTTCATGTCGGTTGCTTTGTAATGAATTAATATCAGAGCAAAACTTTTCTACTTGCAAATCATATATATATATATGTTCATGAGGGGGTTGATCTTCATTTCATGTCGGTTGCTTTGTAATGAATTAATATCAGAGCAAAACTTTTCTACTTGCAAATCATATTCAATCTCAGGGGTGGGCAAACTACAGCCCGCAGGCCAGATCCGTCTGCCAACACTTTTTATCCGGCCAACACAATTCTTCAGAATATTACTTCCAAAACTCACAAAATTCAGACCGCACGAAGTTTTCTACATTCTACTCACATGCTTCTGCTATCTTACTTACTATTCCGGTCTCGTCTTCCATAATAACTCTATGTATCAGCGGTACTTCTACCGACCTGCCCCATTTTCGTGCATCAATGGTTAAACGATTAGAGATTTGTCAAGCTGCGTGTTTATTATGTCGAGACACTGTGGCCGTATTCAAAGACTGCAATATAAGGCACCACTTTCAGATAAAGCATGGTGGTTTTGGATGTACAATCCATGTGTGGAATCTCGAGATTTCACTGAATTAATAATATAGCGCCTTTACAGAAGCTCCAGGGAGACTATAGATGTATAGCTATTCTGAAGCACGGAGAGCCGTGTGCAGAAGACAGAACCGTGTGCAGCAGACGGGCCGTGTGCAACACGCAGCCAACCAGCAGCCGCCACGCGCTGAGCACGCACCGCAGGCAGCACCGTTAAAGTCTGTCGCAAGACGCGACGCGCTGCAGAACTTCGGGAGCACGCGACGGCATTGCAGGATCTTGGAATATACGCCGTGAAATACTTAGGAACCGAGATTGAAGTTAAGTCGAATGCGCGTTGCTTGTCTTAAGAATTAGAAGTATCGAAGTTGCCCGGGGCTCGAGTAGGAACTCGCCTCGTGAATAGGAATGAGTAATAAGCATTGTTGAATACAAGATATACGCCGCGATTCTAAGAAAGGCAGGAGCCTGAGTATAATCGCTGTGAATCTGAATACGTGGATTACTGATATGCAACTGCAAGCTGTGCATATCTACGTTCTACTGGAATAAGAGTAGCGCTACATAGACGCGCCACGCAGTCCGAGTCTGAATCGCTGCACTCACGAATGGAAATACGGCTTCGCTGGATCTAAACCCGAGGAATTATTCGACGCCGCATAACCTAATCTACGGGAGCGCCAGCGAACGATTGACCGCCACGGGCCTGTCTTATTCTACGCCGCCGCTACTGAGTCACTCGCGTAAGAAGAACAGGCCTCTGAAGAACTTATCTCCGACCACAGACAGTCGACGCCTGAGAGCGATGCCTAATCGTATAGAGGAGCATTGAGATACAACGCATCGCACACGGTACAGTTTACCCTTGTATTGACCCTGGGAAATGGTAGATAAGAAGGACTAAATTACGGGATTGGTGAATTACGGTGCACGGCTATTAACAGACGAGACAGACCAACCGTATAGTACTGAATATATGTGTGATGATTGTATGAATGCATTGCATACGTGTATTTGATATACTAATCTGAATTGCATAATTGTATTGTTGTGAATTGACTAATAACCTGGAAATACGATGTCTCTACCTTATTAGTAATATCTTTCTTTCATGTTCTAAAAACCTTGGGAATGATTAAACTCTGGTTCCCTGGATTCTATTGCTATGATCGTAAACCAAAGATACCTGACAATCCACCAAATAGCCGAAAATATGGGAGAAGAAGAATCAACGGCCCTCCGTGGTTTCCACGCGTTGACTGGCTGAGCGACAGATTCGGTTTTTAGTCACAAATGTAAACACTGCGCCTGGAGGACATGAAAGGTTTCTGCGGAAGTAACCAGAGCCTTCATTAACATATCCAATTCACCTACTTCCACTGAAGCTCAACATTAGAAAACTATTAGAACTCTTTGTGGTCATTCTGTTGGGACATTCTTAGCACTATCATAATTGGGTTTTAAGCCAATCAGAGAATAATAATAATGGGGTAACTAGAAACTCACGTAATCTATATTGTATGTAAGCTTAAATGATTATAATTAAAGTAAGAATAAAACCAATGATTGAATCCATTAAATCTCTTTATTATACCTGAGTAAACTTATATCGTCACTGTGAACATTTACCCTTGTAGTGTATCGCAGATACAAATAATAATTAAACATGATAAATAATTATAATAATAATTAAAGACTCAAAGATCACATCACTGTCAAGAGAGGAGAGTATAAATATAATTCACGAACCTCTCTATCCAATCAAGCACGGAACTGAACTGATGTCAGCCTTACGTTGGTCTGCAGTTCCTAAGTCATTAGTCCGTATGTCCGTCATTCCAGATCTGTTCTTCCGTCTGTTGTCCGGTTCAGCTCAGTTACTACGTCCGTCGTCCCCTTCAGCTCAGTTACTAAGTCAGGTCGAGTCTAGGCTTTTATACTCTAGTCGGTAGGCGGCGATAATTATGAGTAACCAATCCGGTCAAGAAGGTTTACCTTCCAGGCTGGCTGGCAAGTGTCTGTCAGTTTAGCTTATGTATAATTAAGTAGTTGCTGCATGTATTAGTCTATTGCTTATTATATATTATGCAAATCTCCCCATGATAAGCCCCCCTACTGTGAAAAATTTGAAAACGTCCTCGTTTTGCTAAGAAATATAGTTAATTAAGGATTGGGTACATGTCGAAGTCCGATGTGATCAATGATGTAAACGTACACATAACATATACATAGAATTGAAAAAGATCAAACTCAGTGTAAATCATCAAATTAAATATATCCACATAAAGTAATTTTACCCTTAAAATTCTCAACGAGTGGTTGAAACATTGTTGTAGTAAATTATAAAAGTAACACGATAATTTCACACAACAAAATTATGATGACTTGCAAAACACACAAAAATGAATGTTATTGAAATGAAATTCACGAAGTGATTGTATGCAATGAATGTATTTAAAATAAAATGATAGTGTGCGTTCATGATTTGAGTTATCTAAAATACTATGACATCCCAAGCAAAGGTTTATATGTCTTAAATCCCTCGATACCGTTTCAAATATACACATATATATATCTTTTCTCTACTTTAGTCTAGGTAAACGAAATTTGTATCTTACTCATGTGCTAAGTTCACCTTGCAATTTATATACTCGTACATTCCATTTAAGTAAGATGCTGTAATAACCATTAGCTTCTTGTTCTCCTGACACACCAAAGACATATGCACTCGTAATATACTTGAGCCAGTAAAATTTTGGTTTGTTAGTGTCGTTCTTTCGTATTTGTAAAGTAGACTTTTGTGTCCTACACATAAACTCAATCTTAATCTTAAACATAATCATAATCATAATCATAATCATAAGCGTAATCATACTCGTAAACATCAAACCATGTAGCTGCATTATTCGTATCTGTATTCATATCTATATTCATATTCATATTCGTCTCTATATTCATATCTATATTCGTATTCGTATTCATATTCATATTCGTCTCTATATTCATATCTATATTCGTATTCGTATTCATATTCATATTCGTCTCTATATTCATATCTATATTCGTATTCGTATTCATATTCATATTCGTATTCGTCTCTATATTCATATCTATATTCGTATTCGTATTCATATTCATATTCGTATTCGTCTCTATATTCATATTCATATTCATCTTCGTATCCATATTTCTCTGTATTCATATTCATATTCATATTCATATTCGTTTCTGTATTCATATCTATATTCGTATTCGTATTCATCTCTGTAATAATAATAATAAAAAGAATCAAACGTTTCTGCCTTATTATGTACATTTTCGTGGCTCGCAACTCAACAATGCAACAGCCATCTCATGGAAAATTTTGAACGAGTTTAGCAACTGAATGTACTTTAACATAGAGCAAACGAAATTATACCAAATTAGACAAAGCATCGTAGAGAAAAGATTCCGAGATCGACATATACCTGACTTTATACACACTGTTATCATATATGTTTATGTTGCAACAGTTGTCCTGGCTAACAAGCAATATGAGAACTTGAGAAATGTAACTCATAACTCGAAATAACAAAAATTAACTCAAAATTGCATAATCAATAACATCTGTGAAAATTTCGTAATGTCACAGTTTTGTTGCCTTAGACAATTATCACGATGTTTGCACACGAATTCCTATAACTTTAAATGTAATGTCGTAACTCAGTAACATTAAAATGAAATGACAATGAAATCAATGATACGTACAACAGACATTTTCATTCAACGATAAAAATCAGACGTAACAACTCTTATTGAATTGAATGTAATAGTGGTTATATAGATCTGTACCAACGATTTAAGACCTGGGAAAACAAAGTTATCCCTGCGGCCAAACCTCATGGAGATTCTCGCCTAAGACCTATATTTAAATGGAAATTAAGAAATCAACAGGACTATTTGTATACTAGTACATAAGAACGATTCAGGAATGTGACCTAAACTCAAGACAAACTCACTCTGCTAGTGGAATTCTTAGCTGTCACATCGTGAAGTAAATAGATCCTGACCTCTTACTTTCTTTTCAATCGGTAGAAACCATCTCTACATCACTATATCTTGTGTATCAGGTTAACCCGTGAAATACATGTTTCAAAATTAGGCAGTCCATTGAAACACAAGAATATACCTGTAACGAAGTCATGCAGCCATTACACAAATGTCTGAAAATTGCAAAATCCTAAATTTATTCTTGGTATTGTTATGAATGTCACATCCGGGGCCGAATACGAATGTCAGACTCATAATCAAACATAAATGTTAATCCGTTAAAGTGAAACTGAAAGTAACATAATGAGTATGATTGTCTACTTCCGATTTCTAGGTCGAGTTTAATGCTGCTGATGATGATAATGATGATGATGTTAATAACTTTGATGTCGTTGAGGTTGTTAGATTAGACTTAAGCTTCTTTTGACGTGTTTGTTGCTTATATAATATTCGTCTTTGTCGTTGCTAGTGTTGTCATAATGCTTAACTTAATAATTGGCGTCTTTTGCGCGATTCTATATTCCTTCAATAAAATAATCTTTAACTTAGTAACTAGCGTCGTTTGCGCTTTTCTTCAATAAAATCATCTGTTTCTTCTTTCAATCATAAACTAATAAAATAGTAATAATAAAAATTTGACAACCAGTTAACAACGTAGTAAACTTCAATTACATGCCACATCACATCAATGCGTGCAATAAATCTCATCTGTATAAAGACATGCTTAACCTCTTGATTTTGTAAACGCTTAACATCAAAATGATTATGAAATAATGATTCGTCGTTACTTTGTGCTGTGATAAGTGAAAATATATTCTTATCATGAACCTCAGTATATCGATCTATGATAGTTGAATGATGTTGACATCATTGACTCAAACCATGAAAATATAAAATCTTGCGTCGAGAACTTCAAATTACCCATGCTAACGTTATAACTTTATATCATTAAACCAAAACAAATGCACATCTTAATTTATATGCCTACTTATCAATACCTGCGAGCACCAAATTATTGCCTCTCTGAAACTTAAACAACTACTGATCGATGTAACCTCAGACGTAAACTTCTGAAAACAACGAAACTCTGCTTCACAACTTTCCTTAAATAACTTGAATCACTTTTTAAATCCTATGAAATTATCTGCTAAATGTAGAGACAGCTTGCTATCAAGTCTCAGTGCAAAAAGAACCTAGGTGATATAAGATTAACAGATTTATGCGCATTTTGCTGTCAAACTAAGGAATCTCTGCGCACTGAAGCTATCAAATAACAAACATGTAGCCATGGTCTACTTTTATGTCTCTACCACCAGATTTACTTATCTTATCCAACATGTAATCAATCTACCAAGGTTATCATTAAAATGCAAATAAAGTAATATACGTACTTAATTCAACCGCAACTCAGTTTTGTAATACAATATGCTTGTATATCATGCAACAAATTAAACACGTTTAATATCAAAGTTCAAATAAAGACTATATGTGACTTTAAATCAAACTCTTGTAACACAATATGTTTGAATACCATGCAACAAATTAGACTACTGCAATCACAATTTACTTGTTGCAGCTAAAGACACACTATACGTAAATAAAATGCACAAGCATTAATGCTTTGTCGTTGCTGAGTGATGAAGGTGATTCACAGGGGCTTGGATGTAAATATGGACGTTGTTATGTGCGTCGAGGTTGATGGAAGACGTCAAGCTCGATTCGCAACTTAACATCTGCTCGCGAGATAATGTGAGCGAGTGAAGTGGTCGACGATTAACGTAGGAAGACGCTACTTTGAAGAGACGTGGAGGCGTAGTACGTGGTTAGGCTAACGACGATGTGTGCGTTCGCTCAGGTATATCGAGTGAACCGTTAATGGCTGGTGGGGGGAGTCACGACGTAGAAAGCATCAGCAGCTGTCTGCTTTCGTTTCACGGCAACTCGAGCCACTGAAGACAGAAGCCTCAGAAGTGAAGCTAATGAAGAACGCTGTGATGATGAGACGCAGTGATAATTAACGATAGCCCCCGCTGAGCTCTGTGGGAGATCGAAATAGACGACTGACCGATAATGAAACACTCTATGTGGTGTCTCATACTCGTGTGTCAGACTCTCGTATCAGACTCACGTTCACGTATGATGTACTGGTAGGCTATTTCGGAATTCGTGCCTCGAAGATAACGAAACAGCTGTTGTGTCGGAGGCATGTGCTCGACGATGATGAAGGTGAACACTAATGTAGTCAGCGTGGCGAATGTAGGTCTCGTACATCGTAGAACAGAGAGGGACGTGTGGTAATGGTACGCAGTTAGAGCTTATCAGTCTCATCTCATCTAAGAGTTCTCTGAACACTCGGGTCGACGTAGCGCAGTGAATCAACTTTCATCTCAACTTTGCTATTTCACAGAATTCCTACCGCTCGGTTATAAGCGTCTCTGAAAACTTGAAATACTTCACACTGCATTTTAAAACATATATAATCACCCAAACAACTCAAATTGTATCATGACAAAGATAATGCACCAATCAAATATATGCGTGCACAATCATAAACACCATGCACATCATTAAAACCTGTTACAATCAAATAAAACGTGTTTATGTTAAATACTCAGAACACTTTCTTGAAATTTAATGATTAAGCCAAGTTAAGATATAAACTCGCTCAATCTATCTTAACTCACTGTCGTTGTAAACTTGTAATTTGTGTCACATTTTAAATACATAGCTGAGAAACACCAAATCAGCCATACGAAAAAAATATTAAACATTCAATTATCAGTGCAACTCTGTGCATATAAAACCAAAATCTTCTGCACTTGAAAAATACGACTTTGTAAACTTGAGGGGATTGAAAACAAGGGGGAAAAATAAGGTCACAAAAACTTCGGAACACTCGTGAATCTGTTGTGCGTTCCACTGTTCACGTTAATTATCACGACTAAGAGTAAGTCTCAAGTCATGAATTGTAGTGAAACAACATGTGATAATACTTTAAGCTAAAACTCATTAATCACACTCATTGACTCAATAGAATTATAAATCCTATAAACTTTCTACGGTATCCTATAGTAAATGATGAGTACAGATAAGTAACAAATCTGGTATGGAGAATTGTCACTCTGTAAAACTGTGCATCTTATTATTAAATATAATTATAAGTTTTAAAATTAGGCAATAAGTTTGCGAATTGAGTTCCTATATCTCAAATCCAATCAACAGTAGCCCATACAAGCCAGTGTACACGCTTTACCTAAGTGCAAGTATATAAATATCTCTAGTGCGTTTGTATCTAAAGCCAAGATATGCTTTCAACCGCTGAATAGTTTGCTAAGTTAAACTCATTACTGCTTCGTATCCTTAAAATAGTGCTTAAGTAAAAGATGCACCTGTGGAAAACTAATAGCTTCGTGAGACCACCTGAAATAATGATAGGTGTTCTTCTAAGTGCAAATAAATGATGGATGCTTGACATGCAGACCAAAAGTAGACCTCGGTCTGGAATTTTGTCTAGACGAGCGACTGGTCATGGGTGGTAGTTGGTACAAAGATTTACAGTGAGCAGCTGTAGTGAAACTTAAACAAGACTACTCATCAGCAAAACTCATTATTCTCCTGTCTGAACTAAAGAGAACCTAATTCTAGATGATGTACTGATGTCAGCTGTGGAATCTCTCCGACTCCAGGGCAAGATGAAACGTTCGTTGCTAAATTCAGTAAAGCAATAGAAAATCCAAGAATACTAAGACATGCAGGTTACTAGGTCTGCTTAAATTACGGACATGTAAGGGGAAACATCTGTTAGAACATGTCCCTAGAAATAGAATTTTGTACTAAATTGCTTAAACCACCAGCAAATAGATATATGCATGTTTGTCTGTTTGGATGCCTGCCGAACAGTATGTCTGTATGTCTGTTGAAGCCATTACTAAAATAATTTATATAGCGCTCTCTTCTTCGAGACACTGTAACAATTGAGTAATATAGACATGATCTGATCTGCCGGTATGCAATGTATAGGGGGAAATCACTTCTTTCTAGATGTCTCTATGAACCTTCCAAACTAATATTTAAAATGAATCATATAGAGTTCTATCTGTAGATGTCAGATCACCTATTATAATTCGAATGAGTCATTCGCATGACGTTGATTCTGCGAAGTTATTTCAATCCGAATAAAGCACATCATCTTGATCAGTTCAAGTAATTTAAAAGTGTTAATATAGCTCTGGCCGAGAATATATATATATAGTATTGTCGCCACTGCCATGCAATTGTGCATAAAAATAAGCAATGAAGCTTAATTAAATTAAACCTGCTATAAAACATCTCTTCAGTAATACATGAATTAATCTATAGCAGTAGCTCATGCTGTACGAGTAAAATCTCGTGTATAAATGTTACACATATGTCTGCATAATATTTACTGTAGATTGGTATAGTTGTATAAAATTATGTATGACGATGCATGATCAAACGTAGTCATGTTTTCTGCTCAGCGTTAAGATAAATAAGATAGATAGTTAGCTAGATGTATAGATAGATAAATAGATATATAGATAGATATATATAGATATATGGATAGATAGAGATAGAGATAGATAGATAGATAGATAGAGATAGATAGATAGATAGATAGATAGATAGATAGATAGATAGATAGATAGATAGATAGATAGATAGATAGATAGATAGATAGATAGATAGATAGATAGATAGATAGATAGATAGATAGATAGATTATTCTTTATTGGAATGGCCAATTCTATCTTAAACATACAGATTACTAGTTTTGTCTTTAGTTATATATATAGATAGTAGTCTCTTGATTGAGTCACTGTAACAATTACTGAATATAGAAATAAACTGAGCTGCATAAGGAGAACATCCAAATGTTGTTCGTTGGGACCATAAGTATCATAACAACTCTTGAACGAGAGAAAAAAAATTGTATATGTGTTGATTCTGTGAAAGTCTGCCAAACCAAACTCTGCAGATAAACGCTCCAATCTAAACATGCCATGGCTCTTGTATTACAATAGAGCTAACAAAATCATCACAGTTTAAGAATAATTTCAGCAAAACAACTTCAAAATGTAACAATACAAACTATAAACCCAGTTTACAATATGAATTGGATCATTATAAACACAGGACAATGCCTTAAACTTGTTTAATAAATCAAAAAGTCATAGGAAGCCAAATATTGGTTATGAGCATAAAATAAAACTAAACCATTAGAAAACCGCAAACCATTTCTAAATTAGGTTATACTACTTCAAAACCCACATAACTATTTCAACCTAAACACTCACAAACACAGTAAAACATGTAAACTCAGTAATGAACCAGAAGCGCTTACACAACTACTTACGAGTTTAAGAATCCTTTTTATAAGAGCAGTTCCTTAAAGCTCACTCTTACAGCCCACTATGGGTATGAATATTAGGGGACATTTTCTTACACTCGACATTTGAGAGGTCGCCAGTCCTCTTCTCATTCGTCGCCCTATCTTTCCACCAACAGTGTATGGTCGGTAAGCCTTTTAAAGCCCCTTAAATCTGAGTCCGATATGGGGGCAAGTGGAGCAGAAAGATCTTCTGCCCTGGTTGATTTGACTCTCTCCAACCTCTGGACTGACAGTCAAGCAAGCAAGCCCACTACTTTTGTAATTGTATTTATATTAAATGTGGCGCTTTAGAAGTTTGGAGATTACGATTACGATGTGTCATGTCTGAATTCAAGAGAAACTCAACAGTAGACGGTTACATACCCTTCAGTCCTGAAGCCAGTTCACAAATCAGTTAAACACCACAGACTAGGAGAGGTATATACCCATGAAAGCATATTCATTATTCACATCTGCATGAGCCTCACCATGAAAGGCACAAAAATAGTGATGCATAAATCATCTCAGCTATGCATGACGATGTGCAAGGCACCAGAACCAGTCAAACAGATGTCATACCCTGGCCAACTAATTTGCAGTTTAGCTCAGCGTTCTGAGAGAAATTCATAAGAGGGGTAAGAGCAAAACATGATTTATGCCACCAGAAACATGCACTACAGACATCAGAACTTCCTGTTAAATACATTCTCTCAGAATTCTACCAATCAACACTTGCCAGGAATAAGCCTAAGTCAAATTGGCCAACACCAGTCAAACTCCACATCAGCCCAGAGGAAGCTTTTATGTTGATTAAAGCTTTGATAAAATCTGTTGATAATTTGATAAAAAATTTACCAAACACCAAACTCTTCAAATTAAGTAGGCCTACATACTAAAATATGTGAACTAACTATCATTTCTAATTATTATGCTGGTAACATCACAAACGCAACATTACTTTGCCTACCACCAATTTCAATGACCACATCTATCTCTTTTTTATTAACACGGTATTACAGTGATTATGTTTCAATTGTGTTTCAGTGTTTCGGCAACTTTACTTTAGTTTTAAGATTGTATAACCCAGTGGGGTTCAAATACAAGATGGTCCAATCTCTGAATATTTATAAATGAGCCACTGCCTGTAACAATACCATTACACACAATCAGCGTGATTCAAGTTAACTGAAACTGAAACTGAAATAACAATTAACTGATTTATTTGATTTCAGTTAACTGGAACTGAAACTAAAACGGAAATTGCCAATAAACTGAAACTAAATAGAAACTGGAATGGCCAAAACTTTAATAGAAACTGAAATTCAAAAACTGAAATTAAAAAACTGAAATTGATGGTTAAATACATTAAATTTCCAATTTAAAATGTAGTTTATTTAGATCAATAATCTTGCTTATCAATATGTATATCTATAATATTCATATACCAATGTCTTTTCTTGCCATCCTCGATGATAGTTTCATTATATAAAGTCTGTGTTTTATCCAGTAATGTCTATTAATAGTTACTAATACAAATCAGCGGTTTTAGCGATTGGACGGAAGTTACCCAATTTTTGTTTTTGAAATTGTGTTTCTGAAATGAACAATTTCTGCTATAGTTTAGATTTTAAATATATCATAATATTTCTCGCTATGAGTGGTAGAAAACGAGAGAGCGCAGTGTGGGACTACTATTTGCAAGACGTTTTGAACGACAATTCCGTGTGCACTTACTGGTTAACAACAAGCCATGTGGTCGCAAAATCTCAGGACGCAACTGTACTAATGCTTGAGTCCATTTGAAAACGCTACACAAGAACGCTTGTGAAGAATTAATTTCTAAAGAGTCGGCGTTACTGAAGAAAGTAAAGCCAAGTCAAACCATGTCAGGATCAAATTTCAACAGTTCCAGTAATTTGTCTATGAGTCACTTTCTTCGACCTATTGTAAAGAGGCCATTAAACGTGACGACGCATTATTGGAAGCTATAAGTCTTAGGCCTACTTCATTGTGGATTGCCTATGTGTATTGCTTATCAGCCGAAATTTAAGGAATTTTGCACAACTTTAGATCCTATCATCCTAAGTACAAACCTGCTGGAACTGTCAAACTGCTTAAGATTACGGATGAGAAAATGAACGATACGAAAGCAATTGTGAACAATGCCATAGCTAGTGCATGAAGGATTTGTCTTGGCATGGATATTTGGATCAAGAAAGGTTACTCTTCATCATACTTACATGTAGGTGTAACGGCTTGTTTTTACCATCCAGAATCTCACAAAGCAGTTCATTTGCTATTGAACATACGTATACAGTAAAGCATCCACATACAGGTGAAATGATTCAGGAAAAATTTGAAGGAACATTAAAAGATTGGTGTATGGAACCAAAAAGAATGTTCCAGATTATTACAGATAATGCCAGCCACATGATTAAGTCAGTTAAGACTCTAAATGAAACATCAGAATCAATGCAACAGGAGCAAACAGATATAATCAAACTAAGCAGCTTAGGGCGACCCGGTTAGCAGTACCTGTTGTTCCTTTGGGTCTTCCCATTGTCACTGGAATGTCTTGCCTGTCTAATTGCTGATTGTGAATTGTTTGGTGAACAATAAAGTATTCATTGATTGATTGATTTTACAGCTTAAAAAGAGCAGTATTTTAGAATGTTATGAAGAAGAGGACATGGAACACGATGAGCAAGAAGATGGTGAAGTAAACCTGCAAATTGAGCAGTAGCTGAGGCTATATTGCTTTATGATGAAAGGTTCTGTGTTCATATAAAATTATGAATACATAATAGCAGTTTTTCAATAAGAAGTTACATGTGTGAACATGTTCATATCACGCATTAGCTCGTAAGTTTGTTTAACAACGTCAAAAACTGAAATAGAAATTGGCTGAAAACTGAAACTACAATAGAAATTAAGTGAAAACTTGAACTGAAATATAAACTGAAATCAGTCCGAAAAACTGTAATTCGAAACTGGAATGAGGCTATTCCAGTTAACTGAAACTGAAACTGGAACTGAAATAAATCAAAAACTGTAATCACACTGCACACAATATTCATCCCATAGGCAAGGCATGCCCTCAAAATCACTCAGATTACCTTCTTCATTCTTGACAGAGAGGTAAAAATGGCACTAAATACAAGGTTTTTAAAATTGTTTAGTTCTACACAAAAAGGGCAGTTCTAAATGAATTTATGCAGCTGTTAAAGCATTTTTGTGCTGTTAAAAATAGTTTAAAATGTTCATTGTCATCCCATTGAGAATAATTTACCATGGCTTTTAAAAAAGAGAGAAGGGGTTGTGCAGTTCTAAAAATTCCTTTACAATACAAAATGCATTGAATAATAATTGCAAACTATAAATCTTTACAATGCAGCAGAAGTCATGCTTGCATTAATTTATTATACATAGCGATAGTTGAAGGAGTTTGTTCTGGGCCCAGCAATCGTGGCCTTTCTCTGGGTTGTCCTATGCCACCCACAAATACCCCGAGGCCAAACGGTCAAAGAAGGCAGACGACCGTCATCACTGAGAGGAGAAACACGACCATTGAAATACTTCTTAGAGAGGCCATGACAGGCATTCATCGACACGGTACGAAGAGGGACGGCGGGGCATTGCCTCCAAAAAGCAAGAGACAGACGACGAGATCTGATAGCCATCATTAGCTGACATTAGAAGTCATTCCAAGACTATATGTCAATCACATTCACCGATCGCCCCCTTAGAGGACCCTTACGAAACAGCCATTACATCCACCTGTGCCTGCTATTAGGGCTGAGGGTTAATCAAATTTAAGGCCAAGTGCTTAGATCCTATCTGACCACCACCTGCCAATCAAAAGCACTTGCCAAATCACGATTCTGCAATCTGCATGCCACCGAGTAGAGAAACACTTAACAGCACTTTCATTTCATTCCACAGCCTTGTATTATAATTATTATAAGTGATAAAATTCATGTTAATTACAAAACAGTTTCAAACGAAGTAGTTCTTTGACTGTCGAATGGCATGATCGAATTAAACAAGTAAATGTTTGATTAATTTATTCTTCATTGAAACTTTGTTATTACAATTATCAATATTATAGACTACTTTTATGCTGATAGCACCTAGAGTCAGTTTTTTGCAGCTGTTGGTCTCTCATCATCAAAACAGTAGCAAATGCATAATGTCTATTATTATCACAATGTAGGCTACTTCATGAGGTGGCCGACTGGTTTAACACTCAGACTTTCCTCAGTTACAAAAACTGACACCTTAGGCAGGGCCGCATTAAGGCCGACTGGTTTAACACTCAGACTTTCCTCAGTTACAAAAACTGACACCTTAGGTCCTTAGGTGTCAACATCATTAAATAATTATAATTCTCAGCCATATATGCAGAGAACACCTTTTTGTCAATTTCACAAACCTTCCTCCCCATTGCTAAACTTCAACCTTAGCCTTTAGGCTTCATGTCTGATCAATAGCTTGACAGACTGAAAGATTGCTTGTTCATTCAATCCTCAGAGTAAAGTAAACTGTAAACCTGCCTGATATAGGTAACAATTAATGGTCTTGGCGCTAGTGATTAAAAGGTCTAATAATGACTTATGATATTTGTTATTATTACTAATAAAATCTAGTCATTTCTTCAGCATTGCGAAAATCATGTTGCTTATTCATAAGAACTGCATTGATTCAGTAGAAATGTTTGAATGAGCAGTCTACAGGTGTTCAGAATCACAATTCCCGAGATAATATTATCTGTTAAATGGAAATGGATGATATTAGGGCAAAGAAGAAATGCACTTGCAATTATTAATCACTGCTATTATTCTTTCTGTTGTTGTTGTTGTCATTGTTGCTATTGTTATTAAAAGGTAAGTCTAGGGCTGGCACTGATTAAAATAATTTTACGCGATTAATCTCCTTAAATTTAATTTACATTAATCAATTAAATTCGATTAAATTGGTCCATGTTACATAAAGCGTGAAAAACTGTTTAGACTGTATAGGCGACACTGCAAAATATTTCAGTCATTCGACATGCAAAAGTTCAAATGGTAAAACTGAGTAATGTAGTCAGTAGTAGCCCCTCCAAAATCCCTACCCCATTGTAAGCCTACTCGGGCGACTTCGGCACCCTGCCCACACCCGCCACTCTGCTGGAAAATAATTATTGGGTCACTGGCCCACCATTAAAAAAGGTTTGACACTGCTGCTATAGCCTCCTTAGGCCTAGTCAGACTGTCTGGCTAAGGTGGATGGTCGTCATGATTGAAACGGCGAACGAGAGAAGGGTAAGAGGAGGAGTCGGAATAGAATCTGTGAAAGAGCAATTTTTCAGTTTTGACTGAAAGACCTGTGGAGAGATAGCAAAAGGTGAGGATTTGGTGAGTTCTGAGGATGAATCAAACACCACCACATCACACCTGTCTTGAAATCACTCCACTGGCTCAAAATTCCTGAACGAATAGAATATAAAGTCCTATCCCTCACCTACAATACACTTCAATCCTCTCAGCCCTCGTATCTCCGTCAGTTGTTCCTTGGTCCAACCTCTTCGTTCAACCCGTTCATCTTCCCCCCTCACACTGCTCCGCCCTCCCGTCACCTCGAGATCATCGCTTAAATTTGCAAATTCCGTTCCATAGCTGAGTAGAGTAGGCCCCAGCCGTGTGGTCCCGCTCCTGTTAGCCACATGATCTGTGCTCAGTCATCAGACAAATATCCGATCCATCCTATGAACTCACCAAAACCTCTCCTCTGCTATCTCTCCACAGGTTCACTCAAACTGAAAACACTGCTTTTTCACAAATCCTATCCCGACTCCTCTTCTTCCCTCACCTTCCTCGCCATTTCAACTCTAAGCATCATCCACCTTAGGCCGTCGGACTGTCTGCCTGCCTGACTCTCTGATTTTGACCTCTGCCTATCGATTCTGCGTTTTGGTTAAGCGCCTGTGAATAAGCTGGTTCCCGCGACTTCGCTTTTGTGGGCGCTGTAGAAATATCGAGTTTACGATTACGATTACGAATTGTAATTCTGGCGGGAGTTTATTCCGCAGAGGCGGAAAATATTAGGTCTATATTATGGAATTCAATTCATAATAAAAGCTATATATAGAAACTGCAAATGACATTTTGCCTAAATACTTCCTCAGGGAAGCAAAATATAAGAAGAGCTTGAAGTAGGCCTACTTTAATTATGCCTACTCTAATTCTTCACAACCACGACGGTTTAACCGATGGTCAGAAATCAAAGAAAACAATGTCCTAAAATTCTACCATACATCCAACAACAATCCTACCACGCACACAACAAGAACAGCAATAAGAAAAGGAGCTACGCAAAGCCTCGGCTATTCGCACGCCAATCCTTATCCAGACCTCAACCGCCACCTCACAGATTCCCACGACTACCAGTAAGGACTTACCCTCTGTGTACGTCGAACGTGCTCCGTCTTTCGATATCTTGGTTGATCCGCTGTCCTCCGTTGCCACTCCCGTCCGTCGTTGCTAGCGCTGGCCGGTCGTCCGCTGGCACTCTTGTTCCTCGTCCTTGCCTGTTGCTGTCGGTCCGTTCGAGTCCTTCGTCCTCGGATTCCGGCACTCGTCTTCTCCAGTTGCGAGGGGTTGTATTCGCCGCTGGTACCGATCTGTTGGGGTTCTTCCGTTCCTGGTTCCGCTGCTGGTCGTGACGTCCTCGATTGAAATCCTGTCGACTGCGCCAATGTCGTGATTGAAGGTCGCCTGTCGTATGTTTACCGAGTGGCGAGGTCGACCTTCTTCTCACTTGTTCTTTTAATTGCACCTTTAGATAAAGCGTGCCTATCTTTCTAAAGAAGACTCACGACGAACTTTGTTTGATTTAGATAAGAATTTAATTAAACCACAAAGGCGTACGTTAACTTCACGGGACTTCTAAGTAACGGTCCTAGTTCGATCTTACTACCGACTATCTCACTATCTGCCTCGCACGGCCTCCTCCCCAGATCGTTCCCTCGTCAGTCTCTGAATCTGACGGACCCTACTTCCTCAGATGTCGTGTCGCTCGATCGCTCTGCCCAGCTCTCAGCAACCTCTCTCCAAGTCCAAAGTCAAAGTAAGAGTAACTCCTCTCAGTCCTATGCTCTCCTTAAGTATCGCTTTGCAGCGTCCAGTCTTCTGCCCTCCCCACGCCTCATTAACGTCAGTTCGTGTCACTTTGCCGCGTGTCACTTTTGATCGCTCGCCTGCCGAGCCGCTTCATCGTCGATGGCATGCACCCCCGGCGTCTTATGAACGTCATGGCTCGTGTCACTTTAACCGCTCGCCTGCTGCCATAATGGTGTCTTGTTACACCTTCGGCTGAGTGGTGTCGTTGTTGCTGGTCCAGTGAGGACTGGCTTTCGTCCGTCATGGTTCCATCTCGGCCGACGACGACGCCATTATCAGGATGATGATGACCTCTCGTCGTTGTCGTCGGCTTCCTCACGCGACAGGCTTAGCTCTTCAGTGTTTAGCGGCTGCCACAGTCGTTGACAATGACTACCACGATAAAACAAACAATTATGACTCTGGAACACAGATTGAATTGTGTTAAGAACAAATTTTATACATTAGCGTTACATCATTTTAAAGGTTTCTAAACGGAAGGAAGTCATCAGTGACGTTATTGGACTGCCTAGCCTGTCATGTCAACCCTAACTCATGGTGAAATTTACCTTATAATTACAATTACTTGTGGTATCGCTCGAGGTCAAAGGATTCTTCTAATTAGCAGGAAAATCAGTTTATTCACGTGCACTGAATCAAATATAAGAAATTGTTAGGTCAGCATCACAGTAATTTTAACTGCTTTTTATTTTGCTGATCTAATCTACCTCCCTCGTTGCCATTCATGCTTTATTAGCTGGTGTCCTGTAGAGAAATTCCGTTCATATAAACGTTTAGCAGAACCGACGACTGGTAGGTATATAGTTTCTGCATAGCGATGTTGTGTCAGCACAAAGATGATTAGCGCGCACTCCTCTTCTATCCAGAATTCGGACTGGTGCCATCCAAATATAAGGCAGTGGCGCTGTACATGTAACATGGCTGGATTTGATTCCAACAGTTTTGAGGCATCTTATGGTAAGAAAGGCGTTGATTGAAATTTCTTTGTACAAATCGCTCTGTCATAGAATTCTATGATTGGGATTCATCGCTGATTATTATAATAGACTGATCATCATCATCGTCACAATAATAGTTCCTGACGCCAGCCACTTGGCGACGATGGGTACAAATAAATTTTTTTAATTGCTCTCATTCATTTGTAATGTCTTGTACTTCTCTAAGTGTTATGCCAAGTGATGCAAAGTCCCAATTTATTGTCCATCCTGCTTTATCTAGGTCTGCCTTTGTTTCTATTTCCTTCGAATCGTGCATTTAGTGCATCTTGTGAAATTCTGTAAACTTGGTCCGGAGGCTCTGAACATCCACACCATCTGTCGACGGGAATCCGTTGGGTTGTCCTACGGGTGTGCATGGGCACGCCAATAGTGACTCTTAGAGTTTACTCTGGATTTTATTGCTAACTAGTGCAATTGTCTAGTTGTAAATTACATTTAACATCGAAGACACTAACTATGCAGAGTCTGGTTTGCTTTTGCTCTTCGAGCGGCACTATTATAATACCCAACTGTAGCGTTTCTAAATATAATTGTGGATGCTTCGCAGAACGACGTTTTTATACAGAACTTACACGTCTTATGTTAGGTGTCTTATTCGAACTTTGTATTTAAAAGCCGCACATCTTAACTTACATTGTCAAGGGCCCCGATAGCGACAAATTACGTCGTTAAGCCAAGAAACTATTTAATTTTAGGTAAGCTACAGCGTTGCAAGAGCGAGCGAAAAGATAGAGTCAAAGAAACACTATAATTATTATTCAGTAATAATAGTCCCAGATTAAACATAATAAATTTCTGATTTTAGATAAAGAGCGTTGAAATACACTGATTTCCAGCTATTTAGCTTCTTGGCCTGCAGAAAAAATCCGGAGAACTCGACCGATAAGATATGTAATTGAAATTGTATTGTATTGTATTGTATTTGAACACTTGTTATAGCGCCCCTACCAGATTGCCCATTCAGAGGCGCTCCCGACTACTGCGCGGACGCTGAATCGGAGTTTCACGCCGAAGCGCATGAGCAATTGCGAGTGAAGGACTTGCCCAGGGTCCCTACGCGGCGGCTTTGAGGTGGATTCGAACCCGCAACACTCCAGCTGCAAGGCACCGAACATACCCCCTATACCACCGCGTTCCAGTTGTATTGTGTTGTATTGTATTGTATTGTACTCCACGTTTATAATGCGACCGAGCCACCCGCAGTAAAGATCCGAGAAATTAATCTCTGATAAACCGACCGACCGGGAATCGAACCCGGGCCGCCGGCGTGGAGAGCGGGCTACCAACCTACTCGGCCACTCAGGATCTGTTAGTAAAATTATACGATATAAGGCAGGGTTGATTTCAATGGTCGAGGCAGACCAATAACGTTGCTGAAGAACCTCCACTTAGACACCTTTAAGACGGTACTACATTGTGGTATAAATAATTCTCTTAGCGTTGCTTAATTGTTTCCCTCATGGTCGAGCAGTCAAAGGCTCTGGTAGCAACAAGATGTCGTAAAAATACTGAACAGTAATTCAGATTTAGCCGAACTAACTTCCCTCAGAATTCCTCCATTTCTCAGTTCCTCCATTAATACCGCCACTAACCCACCGCCATCTGCCTCAGGCTCCTCTATTCATCACCCCACAAGGATTTCCACTTCAAAGTGAAGCCTCTCACATATTCAAGAATTCCTACCCTAATCCATCCGATCATCTGTCTTCGAAGCTTTCTCGTCCTCAACGAAACTCGCCTAAACAGCGCTCTGCCTACACGTCCCCTTCTCTCGGGTGTTTATCCTTGGACCTCCACTGGGCATAGATCTCTGGACAACCCTCTGAGGTTCTGGTACGAAAGAGCGCTAGTGAATAAGCTGGTGCCCTGCTCTCGACTTACAGTAGTGCTATAGAAATAAGGAGTTTAAGATTGCGATTGCAATCTACCATTCTTCAAAACATAACCGTTGGGATACAGGAGCGAATTGGTTAGAAGGTCAGTTGAAGAACGTACACAAATACAAGTTCAATTTTTATTTATACACCTTAAAATAAATAATAATATCTATTTTAATATTCGCAAATCGTGTTAAGTCGACGGAGATGAGCTGTAATATGCCAAAACTAATCTTTGTCGGCGGCAACGGCCTGTGTTGTCATAAGCTGCCGTTAAACTGTGGATCCAATCCAAGTCGACGGATGCGTCTTGAATCGTAAGTCAAGTGTAAGGAAATTTCCGAAGGATATCAGCGGCCATTGGTGCCGTAAATGTCATTGAATTAATAAAATAAAATTAATAAAAATAATAGTTTATAACCATTGTTCGTACTCTGGTAGTGCCAGTGCCAAGCCTGATGAAAAGGGAGACGCCTCTTTTGTCAATATATTCAGTTTGCCTCAACAGTTTGTATTTTTCTTTTATCTCCATCACTGCTTGCACTCTCACTGTGCCAGTCCCAAGACTGGAGAAAGGAGGAGGGCGACGCTGATTATCTTTGCTATGACATAGTGTCACTAAATAGCACCAAACCAACCACTTTATGTATGTTCCATCTGTAAAGTTTTCGTAGGGAGTTAGCCAAAGTTGCCCACTGTCACCAGTTCTCTTCAGCGGCTACATCCGCCACTATCCGTACTCTGGTAGTGCCAGTCTCAAGCCTGTAGGAAGAAGGAGGGCGACGCTAATGATCTTCATTTAAAAAAGCGTCGTTATACCGCTATATCGAAAAACTTATCCGAGATACATTTGATAACCTGAAAGAGGGAATAAATAATGTGGGAGAGACGCTGACAAAGGCGGAAAGACTTGCAGACAATCAAGCGAAGATGGTGAATTAATTATAAGGAAGGACTGCAAAGAGTGATGGATCGCCTAATTTGATTTCGATGGAATGTGTGGTAAAAATTAATTGTAATAAGACAAAAGTTATATGAAGACACAACTGCACTAAAATTAATTAATAACGGCACAAGTGACAAGTCAGAAGTTTTTGCAGCGTGGAGAGTGTGGTCACATGAGATACAAAAATGCCACAATGAAATAAAAAACGACATCTGCTGATGATTCGAATTAAATAGTTCTGAGGAATACGTTCATTGTTTTTTGTGCAACTTAAATGTTTCCTAATTAGATTTAATGTCAATATATTAAACGATCACAATCTACTGTACCAACTCAAAGATATTTAAGTTTAGTTAAAAAATTATTATTTGTTGTATAAAGATGCTGCGTCAAAACACAGATGATTAGCGTCGCCCTCCTCTTTTATCCAGCCTTGGAACTGGCACTATGGTAATTTAAAGCGAGACGAAGTTTTTCTAGTGTAAGATTGGATGCGTTATGTTGAAGGTTTTACACAACTCCAATCTGGATGCACATAAAGGCAAGTAAACTCAATAATATTTAGACGCTTTAGACACCTTTAGAAAGGTGCTAACATTCCCTATAATAATCCTCATTTGGGTTCATAGTTCTATCATAACTTCGATCTGTCTCTTAAGATCAAGGAGTAGAGGTTCCTTATTATCTAGGGGAAGATGCTAGCCTAACTCACAGAGGGAGAGTCTTAAGTATGAAATGATAACTAAATGATTATAATTAAAGTAAGAATGAAACCAAGCTCGAATATATGCAATCTGCTTTATTATACCAGAGTGAATCTAAACCAACACTGAACATTTACCCTTGTAGTGTATCGCAGATATAAATAATAATTAAACATGATAAATAATTATAATAATAATTAATGACTCAAAGATCACATCATTGTCAAGAGAGGAGAGTATAAATATAATTCACGAACCTCTCTATCCAATCAAGCACGGAACTGAACTGTTGTCATCCTTAAGTTGGTCTTCAGTATTCTTTATTAGTTGCGTCGCAGTTACTAAGTCAGCAGTCCGTATGTCATTCCAGATCTGTTCCTCCGTCTGTTGTCCTTCAGTTCAGTTACTAAGTCCGGTCGAGTCTAGGCTTTTATACTACAGTCGACAGGCGGCGATAGTTGTGAGTAACCAATCCGGTCAAGAAGTCTTACCCTTCTAGGCTGCCTGGCAAGTGTCTGTCAGTTTAGCTTATGAATATTAATTAGGTACATTATGTATTACTCTACTGCTTATTATATTATCTTATGGAAATCTCCCCATGATAAGCCCCTCTACTCTGCAAAATCCAAAACGTCTCTGTTTTGCTAAGAAATATAGTTAATTAAGTATCTGGTCCATGTCGAAGTCCAATGTGATCAATGACTTAAACCAACATATCAAGCATGAACTCAAAAATACAATCAATCGATTACCGATAACATCAGTTAAAATATCGTAAGATCACGTTTGTGTTACCCTATCAAATTATCACGATGTTTGCACACTAATTCACATAACTTTAAATGTAATGTCGTAACTCAGTAACAATAAAATGAAATGACAAATGATATCAATGATACTTAAAACAGACATTTCATGCGACAACAAGAAATCAGATATAGTAACACTTATTGAATTGAATGTCATAGTGGTTATATAGATCTGTACCAACGATTTAAGACCTGGGAAAGCAAAGTTATCCCTGCGGCCAAACCTCATGGAGATTCTCGCCTAAGACCTATATTTAAATGGAAATTAAGAAATTAACAGGACTATTTGTATACTAGTACATAAGAACGAATCCGGAATGTGATCTCTTTGTCACATCGTGAAGTAAATAGATCCTGACCGCTTACTTTCTTTTCATGCGATAGAATAACAGCTCTACTCCACTACATTCTTGGTATCAGGTTAATCTCATGCTTACCCAGAATATACCTTTAACGAAGTCATGCAGCCATTACACAAAAGTCTGCCAATTGCAAAATATGGAACTTATTGCTGGTAATGTTATGAATCTCATATCCTGGTCGGATGTCAGACTCATAATCAAACATAAATGTTAATCCTTTAAAGTAAAACTGAAAGTAACATAATAAGAATTGTTGTCTACTTCGTATTTCTAAGTCGAACTTAATGCTGCTGATGATGATGCTGTTAATAACTTTGATGCCGTTGAGGTTTTTAGATTAGACTTAAGCTTCTTTTGACGTGGTTGTTGCTTATATAATATTCGTCTTTGTCGTTGCTAGTGTTGTCATCATGCTTAACGTAATAATTGGCGTCTTTTGCGCGATTCTATATTCCTTCAATAAAATATGCGTCTTCATTAAATAGCGTCGTTTGCGCTTTTCAAAAATCTTTCAATAAACTCTTCTCTTTCATCTTTCAATCATCAACTTAATAAAATAGTAATAATAAAATTTGACAACCCGTAAACAACTTATTAAACTTCAATTACATGCCACATCACATCAATGCGTGCAATAAATCTCATCTGTATAAAGACATGCTTAACCTCTTGATTTTGTAAACGCTTAACATCAAAATGATTGCGAGAAAATGATTCATCGTTACTTTGTGCTGTGATGAGTTGATAAGTGAAAATATATTCTTATCATGAACCTCAGTATATCGATCTATGATAGTTGAATAATGTTGACATCATTGACTCAAACCATGAAAATATAAAACCTTGCGACAAGAACTTCAAATTACCCATTCTAACGTTATAAATTTATATAATTAAACCAAAACAAATGCACATTTTAATTTATATGCCTACTTATCAATTCGTGCTAGAACCAAATCATTGCCTCTCTGAAAACTTAAACAACTACTGATCGATGTAACCTCGGACGTAAACTTCTGGAAACAACGAAAATCTGCTTCTCAACTTTCCTTAAATAACTTGAATCGCATTATAAATCTTATGCAATTATCTGCCAATTGTAGAAACAGCTTGTTATCAAGTCTCAGTGCAAAAAGAAAACTTGGATGAAATAAGATTAACAGATTTTGTGCACTTTGCTGTCAAACTAAGGAATCTCTGCGCACTGAAGCTATTTAAATAACAAACCTGTAGCCTAGGTCTACTTTTATGCCTCTACAACCAGAGTTACTCAGTTTATCTAACATGCAATCCTTTAAACCCGTTTAACTTCAAAGTACACATAAATACTATAGTAATGTGATCTTAAATCAAACATTACTAACTTTTGTAATACAACATTTTTGAATAACATGCAGCACCTTACCGCTATAACAATTTACTTGTTGCACTAAAAAAACGCTTCTACTGTAACACACGACACTTAAATAAAATGCACAAGCATTGATGCATTGTCGTTGCTGAGTGATGAAGGTGATTCACTGGACCTGGGTGTAAATATGGACGTTGGTATGTGCGTCGAGGGTGATGGAAGATGTCAAGCTCGATTCGCAACTTAACATCTGTTCGCGATATAACGTGAGCGAGTGAAGTGGTCGAAGATTAACCTCTGTAGACGCTACTTTGAAGAGGCATGGAGGCGTAGTACGTGGGTAGGTTAACGACGATGAGTGCGTTCGCTCAGGTATATCGAGTGAACCGCTAATGGCTGGTGGGGGGAAACGCGACGTAGAAAGCATAAGCAGCTGTCTGCTTTCGTTTCACGGCAACTCGAGCCGCTGAAGACAGAAGCCTCAGAATTGAAGCTAATGGATAACGCTGTGATGATGAGACGCAGAGATTATTAACGATAGCCCCCGCTGAGCTCTGTGGGAGATCGAAGTAGACGCCTGACCGATAATGAAACACTCTATGTGGTGTCTCATACTCGTGTGTCAGACTCGCGTATCAGACTCGCGTTCACGTATGATGTACTGGTAGGCTATTTCTGAATTCGTGCCCCGAAGATAACGGAACAGCTGTTGTGTCTGAGGCATTTGCTCGACGATGATGATAATGAGCACTGAGGTAGTCAGCGTGGCGAATATAGGTCTCATACACCGTGGAAGAGGGAGGGACTTGTGGAAATGGTACGTAGTTAGAGCTTATCAGTCTCATCTCTTTGAAGAGTTCGCTGAACACTCAGATCTACGTAGTACAGTGAATCATTCTTCAACTCAACTTTGCTATCTCTCAGAATTCCTATCGCTTGGTTATAAGCGTCTCTGAAAACTTAAAATACTTCAGATTGCATTTTAAAACATTTATAAGCACCCAAACAACTCAAATTGTATCATGACAAAGATAATGCACCAATCAAATATATATGCGTGCACAATCATAAACACCATGCACATCATTAAAACCTGTTACACTCAAATAAAACGTGTTTATGTTAAATACTCGGAACCCGTTCTTGAAATTTAATGATTAAGCTAAGTTGAGATATAAACTCGCTCAATCTATCTTAACTCACTGTCGTTGTAAACTTGTAAAGTTTGTCACACTTTCAATACATAGCTGAGAAACACCAAATCAGCTATACAAAAAAATATTAAACATTCAATGATCAGTTCAAATCAGTGCATATAAAACCAAAATCTTCTGCACTTTGAAAATACGACTTTGTAAACTCGATATGATTGAAAATAAGGGGGAAAAATAAGGTCACAAAAACTTCGGAACACTCGTGAATCTGTTGTGCATTCCACTGTTCACGTTATTTATCACGACTAAGAGTAAGTCTCAAGTCATGAATTGTAGTGAAACAACATGTGATAATACTTTAAGCTAAAACTCATTAATCACCCCCAAATGACTCAATAGAATTATAAATCCTATAAACTTTCTACTGTATCCTATAGTAAATGATGAGTACATATAAGTAACAAATCTGGTATGGAGAATTGTCACTCTGTAAAACTGTGCATCTTATTATTAAATATAATTATAAGTTATAAAATTAGGCAATAAGTCTGCGAATTGAGTTCCTATATCTCAAATCTAATTAATAGTAGGGGCCTATATAAACCAGTGTATATGCTATACGTAAGTGCAAGTATATAAATATTTCTAGTGCGTTTGTATCTAAAGCAAGGATATGCTATCAACAGCTGAATATTTTACTAAGTTAAACTCATTACTGCTTCGTATCCTTAAAATAGTGCTTAAGTAAAAGATGCACCTGTGGAAAACTAATAGCTTCGTGAGACCACCTGAAATAATGATAGGTGTTCTGCTAAGAATAAATGATGGATGCCTGGCATGTAGACCAAAAGTAAACCTCGGTCTGGAATTTTTGTCTAGACGAGCGACTGGTAATGAGTACATGAATTTACAGTGAGCAGCTGTAGTGAAAGTTAAACAGACTACTCATCAGCAAAACTCATTATTCTCCTGTCTGAACTAAAGAGAACCTAATTCTAGATGATGGACTGATGTCAGCTGTGGAATCTCTCCGACTCCAGGCAAGATGAAACGATCGTTGCTAAATTCAGTACAGCAATAGTAAAGCCAAGAATACTCAGACATGCAGGTTACTAGGTCTGCCTAAATTACGGACATGTAAGGTGAAACATCTGTTAGAACCTGTCCCTCGAAATAGAACTTTGTACTAAATTGCTTAAACCACCAGTAAATAGATACATGCATGTTTGTCTGTTTGGATGCCTGCCGAACAGTATGTCTGTATGTCTGTTGAAGCCATTACTAAAATAATTTATATAGCGCTCTCGTCTTCGAGACACTGTAACCATTGAGTAATATAGACATGATCGGATCTGCCTAAATCAAACTCTGCAGATAAACGCTCCATTCTAAACATGCCATGGCTCATGCCTATTCTTAATAAACTGAAATCTCATAAACCTGCAAAGCTACGTACATGCATTCAAACTTGATATAATTGGACCTGTATGGTTACACAATTCTAACTTCAATTGACAAATATGTACTAATTAAACCGAATCAAATGCACTCGTGTGATAACACCTGAAAACGTTGTACTTAAACATGCATGCCTATAGTTCCAACATGCAAAGTTTGATGCACAGCTGTAAGATAAGTGGAAAAGTTAAGTGTATCCTAAATATGCAGATGTACTGATATTAAAATGACAAAACATGCTCTTCACTATGATAACGTAAATTAAAATCGACAAAATAATGAGGAGTGATGCACTCGCACTTGTGGACCTATGACAACATTAATAACATTGAAAACTCAAAACAAGCAATGCCTCTAGTGCACGTGAACCGTCATATTAAAATACACGAGCAAAATGTATAGAGTTAAAACCACTGCCAATACCTTAGTTAGTGAGCCTGCCCATCTTTGGAAGAAACACATTTACTATTCTATGTCAAAGAAAGTGCAACTTGGCGTAGATGGATAGGCGCAGAACAAGGAAATAGTTAAGGCAGAATATCGACATCAAAACTTAAAGATTGACCTGAGTCTGATCATGTTGCTTCAGATCGAAGTCATCGCGAAAACTTTGAAATGGCAATCGAAATTTGAAGTAAAATTGTAAATCGTAACCCACAAATTTGAAACCAGTAAAATATACCTCAAAACATAAAACCATGTATGATTAACGTGCTTGAAATGTGATCCTTGATTAAATAACCTAAGAGAGTAAAAAAAATAAAGGAGCTAATGTGAACCATAAATAACAGGTGATTGGTATACCGTTAAAAATTAAAATTCTTCTAGAGCCTGTACTTGTGATCTCGATCGTTACCGTATTATAATTTAATTAATTAATTACGAAAATATCTGTTAATCTACTCTTTATCAAGACCCGGTTATGAGCTAGGTATGAGACATGAACTTAGTTAATATAGTTTAAACCGTTTTTCTAGCCCTTATCCTAATGCTTCTGTTTACTATTATCTTACGTTCCTATTATGAGCATGTACCGGGGATCTCATCCTCCACTCTCCTAATAGAAAAGTTAGAGTTTTTAAAACCCCGCGTTCTCGACCACTTATCATAACTTCGATCTGTCTCTTAAGATCAAGGAGTAGAGGTTCCTTATTATCTAGGGGAAGATGCTAGCCTAACTCACAGAGGGAGAGTCTTAAGTATGAAATGATAACTAAATGATTATAATTAAAGTAAGAATGAAACCAAGCTCGAATATATGCAATCTGCTTTATTATACCAGAGTGAATCTAAACCAACACTGAACATTTACCCTTGTAGTGTATCGCAGATATAAATAATAATTAAACATGATAAATAATTATAATAATAATTAATGACTCAAAGATCACATCATTGTCAAGAGAGGAGAGTATAAATATAATTCACGAACCTCTCTATCCAATCAAGCACGGAACTGAACTGTTGTCATCCTTAAGTTGGTCTTCAGTATTCTTTATTAGTTGCGTCGCAGTTACTAAGTCAGCAGTCCGTATGTCATTCCAGATCTGTTCCTCCGTCTGTTGTCCTTCAGTTCAGTTACTAAGTCCGGTCGAGTCTAGGCTTTTATACTACAGTCGACAGGCGGCGATAGTTGTGAGTAACCAATCCGGTCAAGAAGTCTTACCCTTCTAGGCTGCCTGGCAAGTGTCTGTCAGTTTAGCTTATGAATATTAATTAGGTACATTATGTATTACTCTACTGCTTATTATATTATCTTATGGAAATCTCCCCATGATAGTTCTGCTGCTGACACGTTGTGTGAACATTGTATCTTCTCAACGTTACAACATGAACAAAAAAGCATATAAAATATACGAATGCAAACTCTGCCCGTCCCTATTACAGAAAGAAGGAGGGCGACGCTAATCTTCTTTGCTATGACACAGTTCATTTGGGTTAGGACTCGCGGGCAGCTATCCAAAGTCGATTTATCCTATCTACAGCATCTATTTCCTGGCCTCTCTTTCTCTACCACTGTGCGGGATTTGGGTGTGACCCTGGACCAGGAATTGACCTTCTCAGAACACGTGAGGAATGTTTGTCGCACGTGGTTTTACCGTCTACGTCAGATTCGCTCGGTACGCCGCTCTCTAACAACAAAAGCCGCTACGACCCTGATGCACGCATTCATATGCACCAGAGTCGACTACGGCAATGCTGTCTATGCGGGCTTAACCCTATCGCGCATTAGTCAGCTGCAATCTGTGCTAAACGCCGCGGCTCGGCTGATAGGAGGCATACCAAAGTTCGCTCATATATCTTGCTTTATGCGGGAGGAACTGCACTGGCTGCCAATGCAAACACGCATTGAGTTTAAGATCCTAATGCTTATGCGCAATTGTCTTGCAGGTCAAGCCCCAGTCTATCTCAGGGAGCTTTGTGTGCCAGTGCTTTCCATACCAGGTCGTAGATTCCTTCGCTCTGCCACTCAAGGCGACCTGGTTGTCCCTGTGGCTCGAACTTCGATGGTGCTTCATAAGAGCTTTGCTGTGGTCGGTCCATCTTTCTGGAATAGGTTGCCTAGCAACCTACGTAATGAGCTTCTTGGTCTTTCCTTGCCCCTTTTCCGCAGGCGTTTGAAAACCATTCTTTTCGATCGTGGTTTGGTGTTGTCAGGTCGGGAGCGCCTCTGAGGAGTATTTCTTGAAGTGGCGCTATATAAATTTACGATTACGATTACGATTACGATTACGACACAATCTCGTTCAACGGCAACCATCCAACTATAGGCTTGTAAAACAACTTCATACACACGAAAACCAACGACGCCATTGAAAAAAAATCTGCAATCAAGAAAATAAACTGATAATTATAGAATTAATTGTTTTTAACTGCGTCAACTGCCATGATAGACATAGGATGCCGTTAAACCTCTCTCAATAAACTTAACAATTCATCAGGTAATAGTTGATAACAATTTGTTGCCTTATTGTCGCTCTAACATTGGCTTCTTGTTATGGTATATGGTACAATCTTGCTTAGCATTCATTCATAACTTTTGTTAAATTGCAATGTACCTGATGGCGGTGTGACTATCAGTTTTTGTGACCAATAAAACGAATATAATAATAATAAACGTTTGCAATAATAAACAGTCTCTGGATGAGAACCTCCAGAACTCTGTGGAAAGTGGAAACAAATTGCATTCGGTGCAATGCCATCGAATTTATTAAAATAAGTTAACTGAAAAGTAATAACCCTACCAGTGTACGTACTGTGGTAATGCCAGTCCCAAGCCTGGAGAAAGGAGGAGGTCGACGTTAATGACCCTGGCATCCATAAGATGTCGCTAAACAATGGAAACTGTTATTATAATATTCGTCGGCAACAATACAGAGAGTAAGGGTTCGAATCTCTTCCTCTGAAACTGTTTCTGTGTAGGGACCTTGATTAAGTCCTTCGCTCACAATTGCTCAGTGCCAGCGATTGATTCTTGGACGCTATACATATTTAATAATTGCACAACAACAATTATAATGCTATTCGGTTTTACATGACGTCATGATAATAACACATTTAATATAATGATGACCTCTATAGCGTCGCAATCCTAATTAGAACAACATTCTAATTAGACACCTTTTAAACCTTATAATTATGCAAATTTAAAGCAGATTGGCGTTCATGTTTACTAGTGGACATTCTTCTGCTAGTTCATTCCATTATAAGCCCCAAGAATAGGTCAAGAAGAGAGGCGACGTCAAGGACCCTGACGGCCGCAAGATGTCGCTAAACACTGGAAATTACTAGAAGGATGACAGATGTCTTAACGTTACTATATCTACTTATTGTTTTATGTTGCATAAATTGGTGACGGCGTCGATATTGTTGTAGTTGACAATAAAACATCAAGTTTGTATGAAATGTAAAATGTAAGGTGGGAGGGGAGGGAGAATGGAGGAAGGGGAAAGTTGGTGACGAGGGAATAGAAGAATGTTAACCATCGCTTCGTGGGACAAAGCTACGCCCTTGCTAAAATGATTATTATTTCCAGATCTATATATGTTGCCTCCCTCGCCGAGTGTGCGATCTATCGACCACGTACACCATCTGTTGATGATGATGATGATGATGATGATGATGATGATGATGATGATGATGATGATGATGATGATGATGATGAATACGACAATTTCTACAGCGCCGTAACACGGCACATGCCGTTACAAGGGCGCTTTGACACGATAAACACTCAGTCCGGATACGCCAACTTGAAATAATGTGTCTTGAGTCTGGACTTAAATGACTCCAGGGATGTTGCTGAACGGATTGAAGGTGGAAGATTGTTCCAACACCTAGGTCCAGCAACAGAGAATGCGCGGTCTCCGAAGCAGGTTTTAGATTTTCGTACCTTCAGATCGCCACGCGCCTCAGATCGCAAAGAGGGTCCCGACCTAGATGACGACACGCCGATGCAGTATGCTCTTAGGTACTCCGGTGCCATACCATGGAGGGACTTGTACACCAGTAGGGCGAGTTTATGATCTATACGATACTGCACCGGGAGCCAGTGCAGCACGTCACGAAGCAGAGGCGTGACGTGATCATACTTTCTTCGGTTGTCGGGAGTTTCGTCTTGGCGGAGTGGGTCTTTGGAGTGACATCGACCGATAATCATGGGTGAAGCCTCGAATATCTATGTACACTAGGCCGGATCATAAATTACAAAATATTGTCATATTTCTGAGAGAATATCCATTTACTGTCTCTTAGGTACACTGATTCCATTGCTGCAAACCATTTGTCTCTACTACTTTGCTCTACTTTGCATTTTTTCCTTAGAAATTTCTGAAAAGTTCACTAAAAACGCTAATTTGTCAGATATAATTTTCTGTACAATCGTTCCAGAACAAGCAAGTTACATCAACTTCTGAATATGGAATATGATTCAGAAACAATATGGCATTAGTACAATGTAATAGAAGACTTTTATTAAATTTTTCTGAATTGAGACTTTGTATCGAAGTGAGGCATCACTTTGCGGCGTTCCTGGAGAACGCGAATATAGCCATCACGTCTATCGTGACCATAAACTTTTGTTGCTGATTCCGTTACAACTTTAACTAAACGCTCAACAGCTTGGTTATGGCATGGAAATGGCTGAATGTCGATAACATCGTCTGTATCTGACGAAAGCCACGCTGAGATTTGCGCAGTTGAAATGTGTTTGGTCAAAACGGGTTCCAAGCGAGGCGTTTTTTGCCAGTCAATCAGCTCGTCGTAGCTCTTCGCTTGAAATAGTATCTCAGGTAATTGGAATTTACGGTTCGGTACTTCATCTTCACGAGCACGTAGAATTCTTTTCATAGCAAGCCTACGTATATGTTTACGATTGTCTTTCAGCATAGCAACAAGGATGCCCTCAATATGAGCCGGATAGCTATTGCGCTTCAAAACCTTTTGAACTAAAATTCTGTACCGGACAGGAAGAAATCTGGATGTTTCTATCATTTTATAATAGTGCGGTGCAGCGTCCCAGCATTTAGAATTTCTCTTAATGTCAAACCAAACAACTGCATAAGAATTCACAATGAAGGAAACTAAGACTTTAAATTCCTTCGAAGGAACTTCTGTAGATATATAAAGCCGCAGAACGCGGTTGGCAAGTGTCAACCACCTTGCATGGTTTAATCGCCCGGGCATTCTGGAATCGAAATTCTTTGGCACAATCCCAGTCTTTACTACATTCATAATTTCAAAGAAGTACAGTTGATCGCTGCTCAGCAAATGTTTATCGCAACTAATAGGTTCACCAACAATTACGCCGAAGTTAACTAGAGGTTGTTGCAACGACTTTGAAATAGATTTCCCGATTGGCCCGTTAAATGAATGTGGTCCAGACATTGGACCATCCAAGGAAATAAAGAGATGTCGCAAAGGCAGCTCGTTCAGATGTAGAAGACAAATGGACCAGTGAAGTGGACGACCAAGTTCAATTTCCATTCGACGTATAACTCCATTGTTGAAACCAGTGTTAACGTTTGTTGAATCTGAACCAATACAAACAAGGTTGGTGCAGTCGACAGTATCAAGAATTGATTCTGTAATGGATTTGGCTGATCCACTTGAAGGCGTACAATGACCGACATACCTTGATCCTGGTTCTGATAATATTGAAATGTGTTCCTCAGAAACGACAGTTTTGCGATTCCCTACAATTTTTAAAGTCTGATCTTTTCTTCCATCAAAATACAGTCCCGAAATTCTGCAATCATTGTCTTTATATGCTGATCTCAATGATTTCCGTTCTCTGCGAATCTTATTCCGATCAACTGTTCCCATTTGTTCAAAACCAAAATCAATCAGAGTTGCTGATACTATAGCAGCAACTGCTCGATCTGATACGCCAAAGCCATCTGCCTGCAGGGCAACATTTCTTAAGCCACGTTTCTTGAGACGAGGAGTTTCAGGTATTTCATCCGATATGTCGTCTGGAATATTATCTGATACACAAGAGAAAGATGTTTCAGTTTCAGTTTCTGAATCGTTCGATGTTCTATCTGAATCATTACATAATTGTTCAGCAGTTCTCACACATTTCCTTTGAAATTCATTCTTTGACTTTGAATATAGATCTAATTTTCGCTTTAGCCGCTTCTCGCGAAGAGCAGAGGCCTTCTTATCAACACCAGCTATTCGGCCTACCCGAACAGTACGCTGATCTGTTAGGAAATCGCGCTCAGGTACTGGTACCTTTAGATTCAATGGGCAACAGCAAGATGAAAACTGTATGCATTTACAAGAACATATATCAAACAATGTATCAAGATTTCTTTCTAGTTCTTCTCGTTTTAGTGTAGCAGACTTCGATCGGATCACTTTCTGAACCTCACCTATATATTTCTGTAACTGTAATTCTATTCCTCGAAGAGTTATCGTAGGAATTGACGATTTAATCCATAATTGCACAAGTTTCTCTGCCAATCTCTTACAGACAGATGGTAGAGGTTCTGTCCCATAACTCTTCTCCCATAAATACGCTTTGCCCACATCTTTGTGTGTTGGCAAAGAAAAAGTGAGTAATTCACGAGCGTCGCCAAAAAGGATATGACGATTTCTTGCAGCAACAGATCTTGATAACATAATTGGTAACAATTCTGAACAGAATATCAAATAATTTCAGTAAATACGATAAGCAGTTAGCTTAAATAAAGAAATCAGCTCACCAAACCGGAAATAAACATTGAAAAAAGTAAGTAAGCAAGCATAGGCTCCCGTGAAGCTATTTTTGCGAAACAAAACTAACACGATTTTCTAAAAACGTAAAAATGCAAAGTATATTCGAATTTCTATTAACTTCTTTCATCTGTACAGTAAACAACGCCATATAAGGCCACTTTTCCGAAACTCTTAATGCAAGTTAATTTTTATGATCCGGCCTAATGTACACCGGGCGGAACGAGAGATAGTGTCATCTACAACTAATGAGGGACTGCTGGGCGGTGGCGTTAACGTGTTTGGCGGACGCTACCGCCTGTCGTCGCTTCAACACTCGTTGCTTGACCCATGTGAACTTTGAACTTGATACTATCTGTCAGCTATGGATGGCCTATGTGTAAGGATCTTGAGCAAGTCTTCGTTCACAATTGCTCTGTCGTAACAAAGACGATTAACATCGTCTCCTCCTTGAGTTTGGCTTTGGATTGGCACTGCCCGAAAACGGCTGTGTAACAGTCAACTGCTAATTGATTGCAAACAGATTAGCTTCACCCAATGGCATCAAAGACGTCAATAAAAACATTCAGCTGCAGCTTTCATCGTACAAATAATTCAATACAATATTATAACAATCCGTGGTCGTGACTTAGCGTGCTGAACTCTCAGCCGAAAGATCGGGGGTTCAAATTCCGGCAAGGGGAGACATTTGTTTCTAGATTTCTGCTCTACCTGCAGCTCTGACTCTTCATTTTCTTCGCATTCTTCGCATTTTCTTGCATTCTTCTTATTCCCTGTATTCTTCTTATTCCCTGTATTCTTCTTATTCCCTGTATTCTTCTTATTCCATGTATTCTTCTTATTCCCTCTATTCTTCTTATTCCCTGTATTCTTCTTATTCCCTGTATTCTTCTTATTCTTTGCATTCTTTCTTTTCTCATTCTTTGCATTCTTCGTATTCGCATTATTTGCATTCTTCTTCTTCTGCGAATCCTTTGAATGCTTATTTCTTACAATTTTTGTACAGTTTCAGCCGTAAAACGGCAAGACTTAGTGTTTTCGATAAAGAAATTGATGAACTCCTGTAGCTAGAGTTAGCATCATTTCAGCTGATCAACATTATATAGCGATGGTAAAAGTGTTTTAAAGGTGTGTAATCAGGGCATTTGCATTATATGAGATGGTAATTATTGATCATATTTTAAAGCCGTACTCAAATATTGTATATTACTTTTTCATTCATAGGCTGTAGATTTACGTGGTTAGGCTACGTGTAATCAGCTGGTCACATAAAGTCTCTTATAAATATTTAATGTATTATGAACAACACCTATTGTTTTCATTCGACCACATAGTCAAGAAAAATTAATAGTGAATAAAAGTCTACATTTAGTGATTAAGTAAAAGATTATTATTTGTCTGCTATCGCAGTTGATATCGTTAGATTTAATTTCTATTTTCATTTCTCTCTCTTCTAAAACTGTAGCGGGATTATTTTTTGAAGTTCTTAACAAAATCTTGCGACTGCCAGATCCGTTGACGATTACATGTGCAACATCGATTCAGATTGAATTATTATTATTCCATTTTTAACAACATTTTATAGCTACAAAGTCTTTTGACGTCTTTAAAGTTTTTGACGTATTTCAGTTCATTTTCGTGTAATGTTTTTCATTAATTTTCTTCCTCTTTTCTTTTCTTTGAATCATTTTCTGATAAGTTGCTGTTTCAAAGGTGAAAGTTGACAGGTTGTTGTTGTCGTTCTTTAACTCATATAAATCATTAATCATTATTATTATTTAATATATATCTTTATATATATACACACATATGTATATATAGGCCTAGGCCTACACACATAGGCATCATTATTCAATTGGCCATTCGGCTCTTTTTTGACCTTCTACAGGTTCTTTTTTGTCTTCAGTCTCTTGTTTTTTACCATTAAGGTTCTTCTGATGGCCATAATAGGCTCTTTTTCATCTTTTCTTTGATCTTTTTTTAAAACTAATCTTCAAGCTTCATCTTCCATATTGAACAGATTGAATAACGTTAAGTAAAGTATTTATACCATATTAGTACACCGTTTTAAAGGTGTCGAAATGGAGGACTGTCCTCAGCTACGTAATTGAACTGTCTAGGCCGTTGATAATTACCCTACCTTATATTATAATTTATTTAATAATTGCAATTACTCGTCTTATCGCTTTAAATCTCCGGATTTCTTCTAAAAAAGCTAAGTAGCAGGAAAATCAGCTTTAGTATTTGGCTGACCCGGCGATTGGTAGCTATGTAGTTTCTGCATATCGACGTTGTGTCATTACAAAAGATGATTAGCGTTGCCCTCCTCTTCTACTCAGGTTTGATACTGCTGGAACATGCTACTACATTGTTATCTGACCGGTTACCAGGCAGGCACCGGTTACCAGGCAGGATTTGATTTCAACAATTTAGTGGCATCTTATGGCATCAAAGGCCGTTGATGTTAGTAGAATATTTTTGTAGAAATCGCTGTTATAAACTTTGATTATATGCATTTGTCGCTGCTTCCTATCCTATTATTAGAATGGTCGCCAGCATCATCAGTTCCCGACGCCAGGTATTTGGCGGCGATGGGTACGAATAAACGTTCTCCATTGTCCTCGGTAAAATCAAAATGACCGAGCTACGAAGAATACTGGGCAGAAGTAGAACAGACAAGATCCGAAATTAGATGACTCGGGAGGAGCTGGGAAAGAGAGAGACAACAGTGGACATCATTAGAAAAAGGCTCACATGGTTCGGGTGTGTTACAAGAATGGACGAGAGAATGGTTGCAGCAGCAGCTCCGTCATGTGGAGGGAATAAGAAGCCGAGACAGACAAGCAAAGACTTAAATTGACAACGTAAAGGAGGATCTGAGGCACAGGACATGGATATGAGGGATGCCGTTGATAAAATCAGAGACTGAAGGATTTGGAGACATTTTGTTGAGGCCTCATCGTCGGCGCACGCCTGACGGAAGAGAGAGAAGAAGATTTGTCAAATGCAGTGCTCCTCCTCCTAATGTTAGTTCAAGTGATGTTATGTCCTCGTTTACATTGTCTGTTCAGCGTAGGCTTGGTCTGACGTCGTTTCTCGTTCCATCGAGTCTTGCATAATAGTGAACTGTGTGAATTCTGCATATATGCTTCGTCCAGACATTCTGAACATCTTTGCCACCTGTGAACTGTTGACGGAATCCGTTGGTTGGCCCTGGAGACATTTAAATCACAGCTCAAGACTTATCCTTTTAAACAGTCATATGACTGCCATTAACTTTTGAACTCATGTGCAGCGCCATTTCCTCGGCCTCGGCTGAGCAACGGCGCTATGCAAAGCGTCTTATTATTATTGTTATTTTGCAAGGGCCCTCCACTGTTGACTCTTTAGTTCACTGTGCATTGTTTTACTAACTGATGTAAGAGTATAGTTGCAAATGACATTTTACATCGAATAGGTTAGCGCCAATATCGCTTCTGGTTTGTTTTTGGTTTTCTAGCTGCGCTATACATGTATAATGGCCAATTATGATTTTGCAATTTTCCAATTTACATTTCCTCGGAGGATAGAGAGTTTAACGACCTTATAACAACATAGGCAGTTGCCGTCAACAAAACATATTTTGGCATATTGCAGCTTTTTTGGGTGGTAGTAGTTTCAGTTTAACGACACTTCAAATATCTATCTATCTATCTTATTTATGGAATTTATATAGCGCCCCTTCAAGATAACTACTCAGAGGCGCTCCAAATATCATTAGCGCCGTCCTCCTCCTTTATCCTTGGTTGGGACTGGCACTACAGTGAACAATCAGTGGAGGAGTTATTTTTGGGGAGCAGTAGTAGTAGGCATAGTTTCAGTTTAACGACACTGTGTGATTATAAAGATCATTAGCGTCACCCTCCTCCTTTATCCAGGCTTGGGACTGGCACTTGCAGAGTGCGATCAGTGGCGGAGTTAGAGAAATTCGTTCATATAATTCTTAAGTAGATCCGGCGACTGGTACCTATGGAGTTACTGCATAGCGACTTTCGTGTAATTACAAAGATGCATAGCGCCGCCCTCCTCTTCTATCCAGCCTTCGGACTCGCACCATCCGGGGTAAGGCAGCGGCGCGGTTACCTGGATGGATTTGATTCCAATTATTTATCAGGTCTCCGCACGACACTACAGGAATTAGTCCCTGCAATTACGCGTTGACTCGGCGGTGGGTTGAGCGATCTTATCGATACTGCGGGGATTTCCAATAGTTTCGAGATGAGTCATTGGCAGGAGGGCGGGTGGCGAATTGGACCTAACATAGGTTCGTGCACGGGGGAGGTTGGCGAATTGGACCTATGTTAGGTTCGTGTCCCAGCCGCTTACTTTATCGTTCTTTTCGATATATGCTGATTTGGAACTATGTTAGGTTCTTGGCCCAGCCGCTTAGTTTTCCTACTACTTATGTCTGTGGGCCCCCTTCTGCTCAACTCCTTCTTGCTAGTCACATTGACGCTCTTTCCCAGGATCTCCATCTGTGGATGTCCTCTTTAGAATCGCCTTTCTTTAAATTCCTCCAAAACCCAACTTATTTGGTTTGGTAGACCACAGCAACTCCTGAAACTCGACTATACCTTGCTCTCGGAAAAGTTTCCGCATTTCACATTCTCATCTAGTGTCCGTGACTTGGGTTTCACCCTAGATAGCTCTCTTACCTTCACTGAACACATATCCAAGCTTACCCGCTCTTCTTACGTCCAACTTAGGCGTCTTAGAGCTATTCGCAGATCTGTTTCATCCTCTACCTTCACCTCAATTGTCCATGCTTTTGTCTGTTCTCGAATTGACTGTTGTAATTCTCTTCTTGTTGGCTTACCCAAGGTTCATCTATCTCCTCTTCAGTCTGTACTGAATGCTGCTGCTAGACTTATTGCTCGCCTCCCTCGATTCTCTCACATCTCTACATTTATGGCTGAACAACTTCATTGGCTACCTCTCTCTGTGCGCATCCAATTTAAAGTTCTCATTCTCATGCTCAAATCTCAACTGGGTCTTGCTACAAAATATCTTTGTCACCAAATTCTCCGCCCCTCTCTGCCACGTCAAAGAGTCCTCTCAGATCCTCTGACCAAAAGCTTGACCTTTTTGTTCCCCGTGTTAGGACCACAATGGCTCAATCCAGGTCCTTTGTGTGCATAGGTCCCTCTCTATGGAATCGACATCCTCCTTCTCTACGCTCTACAATCCTCTCTAGTAGCATCTCTACCTCTTTCTCTCACCTTAAAACCTTCCTTTTTCCTCAGAGTACCTCGCACTGGGAGCGCTTCTCAAAGGCTTATGCTATGAGAAGCGCTTTATAAATGATCAAATACAATACAATACAATATTCACAACTCCATTCATAATCGCACAGTTTTCTGCTAGGGGTATCATCAGAACTTTCAGTATCATCATCACCTCTAATATTTTCTCTGTTAGCATCCTCCAGTAGGCCAGGCGACATTATAAAACAGCAGTGACGTGCGTACAACGATCTGCGCATTCGATAAAACTTACGCATCTCCAAGTCTAAACAATACCATGTTTTTGGCTATGTGTAAACTCTACACTCAAAATACAAGTCAACTGGAAACTTTACGCCAACATTTGCCTTTGTTACCTGGCATAAACACAGCCACACCAACCAAAATTTGCAGTTCCACTAACACCCAGACAAGCTAGTAAGTAGCTAACACATATCTAATACGTATTACGCCTTGGAGATGCTTGGCAGGTATACCTAAATTTTAAATTGATCAAGCGATATTCGTCTCTGCATTTTTGGGCAGTTGTCTGAAATAGGGCGTCTCTAACATGACTACAATTCGATTTAGGCTAGTACTTAGTGTAAAATATCTTAAAACTTCTTACAACCATATAAAAGAAAATCTAAGCATTCAGTAACCATCTGTCCTATCCGTGTTTTAGTCACACCCACGTACCCGTGATAACAGCGTCGTGTAAAATATATAGAAAATATTCAGTTTTATAATATGTAATTATAATTAACGACTGTAACAATTAAAAACGTTTTACAATTAAAAACGGTTTATATAGCTTACTTCAGATTAATTCGGATTGATAAATTTGTGTCACGCTCATTATTATTGTAAACCAAACCGGAAACAGAATGCCTAAACGCTGACTTATTAGGCTACTAAGCCATAACGCAACACTGTGTTTGACTTGCTATGCGTTTGTATGTATACGAGCAGCAGACGCTGTCGTTATATATACGCTATCAAGGCCGTAGCCAGGATTTTGTTTCGGGGGGTGTTTACTCGTTCTGGAACAAGCCGATAAGCAACCAAGTCAACCGTCTATAATGGGTTTGGAACGTATATGCATCATCTAACTTCACATGAGTGCTCTTAGTTCTTATATAGGCCTAATTATGTTAGTAAATGCAATATTTATATTATACATCATTTAATTTCGGGGGGTGTTTAAACACCCAAAACACCCCCCTAAATACGGCCTTGTACGCTATATACGTTATATACCGTATATAACGTATATGATATACGTTATATACGCTGTCGTTATGTCGTTATAGTGCTGTGTTTTGGTTTGACTTCAAATGAAAAATATCCAACTCACTGTGTTTTGGCAACATAGAATCTCGGATACCAGTGATAATACAGCTTCGACAATTTTTTAACATGAAGATAGTTACATCTTAAGGGCAAAAATTAGAAAAAGTGAGAAACATTTTTTCGAGTTAGGGCCTACTGTGTTTTGACTTCTCAGGGCAGTAGCCTAGGCTATGAAGCTGTCATAAGTGTCATTAGGGCCTACGAACGAAAATATTACATCAGTTAGTACAACAATGCACAGCAATCTAGAAGAGTCACCAGTGAAGGACCCACGAACACGCGTGGAACCGACCAACGTATTCCCGTCGACAGAATGATGAAGATAGATTGGATGTTCCTGCAGAGTCTCTGACTCAAATCTGACTCGTGGATTCACTATCCGAGTCACTTTTTATGGGCAGAACAGGCAACTGTATTGCAAAGACTACACTTAGTGGTAGTTACAATGTTAGCTGTCCCTAAGTAGCCTACTGTATGAGTTAGCCTGTTGAACGCGTGTTAGCAGTGGAAGAACTTGTTTGCGTCATTATCGTGGATGAATTTTTGCAGAAAACCAAGTTTTCCCTCTTGTTATCAAATGTAGGCAGTCTTCATCTGGGTCCAAATCTGATCTGTCGGGTCTCAGTAATCTATGCCAACCATGTGCACTGTTGCCTTCACCATGTGTAGATGGGTTGGTTATTGATGGTGCACTTATTGTAAACGACGAAAATAATAGTCTCGAGGGACAATAATAGCCTATAGTCCACAGAGTCAGTCGCCAAAGAATTTCTGACTGAACGAGTTAGAGATCGACTTAACTTAGTCAACCAAGTTACACGCTTGTCAACTAACGAAGTCGCTTAGACTTGTCGAGTGGCTTACGAACTTGAAATCGACTTCTTAGGTAATCCGGTGTCTAGTAGTCACCTAATCATGCAATGCATTTTAAAGCCTACGGTCCTGAAAGACCAATGACTACGAAATGTTAATGTGAATTTATTAACGAAAGTGACCGACGATCAGTGTTTGTAAAAGACTAAAAGGAATAGAACACACGACAAAGTCCCAGGTTGTACTGCAGGGCTCGTTCAGCCTTCAATGGATTCTGTATGGATAAATCCAGAGGTTCCCAACCTTTCAAAGCAAGGCACCCGTACTAAAAGTCTTTCGGTCAATGGCAATCAACTGGCCTTAGGTAGGCCTAGGCCTATGTAACTTTAATTTTCTTCCAGTTAGTAATTTACCTTAATGACGAGCAACGTTCCTTGTATTAAATCAGTGTTGTGACTATTTATAGACTACTTCATGTTTTAAAAAGAGTCTGAGTCAGTAGTGCTAGGCTATTCAGTAGATTTTCACATTTTGACCCATTTTGTCATTCAGCCGCAGCTCTCCTAGAGCAGGTTCACAGCACCCCGGGGAGCCACGGCACCAAGGAAGGATACTTAGCCTATGCCTACTTCATGATGCTTTGCGACTGTGCACGTACAGATTTTTTAAATAGTGATAAACATAAAGATGAGGATAATAATAATACTGGTGGGGGAACCATCTGTAGCCTAGTAGGCCTACACTTTCACCGGCAACAGACTGAACAATTAATCGGCGTTTATAGGATCTAATTGTTATTAAAATTTAATGGCCTTACTTTTCATACCCAACACGCTTATTATAGCGTATACCTTAAATTGCGATTGAGGGAGCAAATTTGAAAACATCACGCTAAGTTGGCACAAAAATAAAATTTAATAACCATAACTTGTTGCGAACTCTCTGAATTAACACTGCCGTACACCAACCGTTTAGCTTCGCTAGCAGTGGCGGCGCCACGGCAGGTAGCGGCAGGTCATTTGACTTGCGTAGGCTATTTTATTCAAGACCTGCCCTATGACCTGCCTAAAATGCTTTGGAATTTTTAATATCTTCTTTACACTTCAAACATCAATATCTGTCCAATAAGATCACGTTTGCAATTATTTAGGTCTAAACGAATTTTTTACGTTTTTAGGCCAATATAGGCTAGAAGCTTATAATGTAAACTCTAAAATTGAAAAGTAATGCTTAACCCTCGGGCTACCAAGGGGGGGGTGGTTGCCACCCCCCCCCTAGGTTTTTTTCATCTCAAACTTTTTCCGTATGGATAAAAATTTGACCTTTTACGTAGCTGTAGGGGGTTCATTTACACACGTTTTGAGGTAAAATGTGAGATGATATCTCACACCGTTCAAAAGTTATACCCAATATACCCGAGGCACCAGGAGGGGGTGGATACCACCCCCTTAGATTTTCGACTATATCTTATCCGTCATTTAATATTAAGAGACACAAATTATACCATTCTATAGAGGGAATGTGGGCTACATTTCTATGGTCACTGAGTTGACCTGAGGCAACCGGAAGTGCTCAAAATAAATAATAATACGCGTAATATGCGTGAAAAATGGCTGAATGGAAGGACTCCCCCCTTAGTTTTTTGTCTGTAGCGTATTCATTTGTCTTCCTGGAAGAGAAACAAAGATACCATTCTTTAGAGGGAATGAAGGGCTTCATTTGCATACCTACATCTTTGTCTTTTGAATACCGGAAGTGATCAAAATAAATAATAATACGCGTAATCTGTGTGAAAATGGCCGAATACAGCATTACAACGTAAACCGATATATATGTATGGATATATATGTATGGATGTACATTTATACTATATAAACATGTGTAGGGATGATTTTGTGTCTCTTTTATACATAGATTAGTTTCAAAACACACATAATCTTATATTTGTTTATCCAAAAATACAAAATGTACGCAATAATATAAAATATTGCTAATTAATTGGTTCCGTTGTTAACCCTTGAACGGTAACCTTTTTTTACACCGGTCCTCGGTAACCTGGGGGTGTTTTCTACCCCCGGGGTAACTACTGTTGTTTGTGAAGTAGGAACGAATTTTTCTAATTACAACGATACAGTACATCATAGTTTGATAATATTCTTTGTATTTAACACGGATATTCTATGCAGATGACTGACGTCATTACTATAATGACGTCATTGCGTCGTTATAATAAAACCAACAGCTCGTGCAATGTTGTCTGTTGGGGTGCATCCCGTGTTACTCAAACCGGAGTCGCAGAAGTCGAGAAAGCGTGGTCGATGTCATGCGTGCCCCAGAAAAAAAGATATAAAAGTTGAAAACCAATGCACTGAATGTGAACAATTTGTTTGTCAGCAGCATGCTGAAAAGAAGCTAATATGTAAGAGATGTAGGCCTACAATTGAAGACGTCTTAGAAGACAGTCAGTAGAAGATGAAAGGCATGCTGTTACATTTATGGTTGCTGACATGTAGTGTACATAAAAGATAACATTACCTGAGCTTTTATTTCGTATGTTATAGGTTTATAGATAGCATTATGTTATTTGTTTGGATGTGGACTAACGAATTTCAGATTCTCCTTTGCTTGAAATAGTATTATGCAATTATTTTTTCTTCATAACATCTCGTTTTTCGCCGCCATATTGAAAATATGTTAAATATGGTGACAGTATGCACAATGTTTTTTACATAATTTGAAGCATGGTCAATGTCAGGAAAAGTCACCAAAGCGATTGTAAAAATTTCTAGTACTTCCTTTAATAGCAGCAGTTATAACAGTCTGGGGGTAGAAATTACCCCCAGGTTACCGTTTGTTAAAAGTGATGTAATTTCGAGGTGCATTCACATAATGTACAACTAAATATACCATTCTGTGCAGAAATGAATGCTGAATCCATTGCTATATTACAAGTTATGATATATGAAACCAAACACGAAATCCAGGGGGGTGGTAACCCCCCCCCTTGGTAGTCCGTGTTACAAAAAAAGCTTGGTAGCCCTAGGGTTAAGTATTCTTTTCCGCCGTTGCGTTAGAAATTAATGGAAATAAATAGTAGCCTAGGCTAATTAAGTATAGGCCTATCCTTTGTTGAAAAACCAACTGATAACCGAATTTTGGTGTACAACGATCATCAAATAGATAAAAAAAATTAAGTAGGCCCTATAAAGCATCAGTGTGACAAATGTTTTACGAGATAGAGAGTTTGCCTTAGGTAGCCTATTACTCTATTGTGGGTTCTGGGGCGTAGCCGCGTAGCGCGTATGAAACAGTTTTCACGGGAGGCAGTATAGCTGATGTAATACATGTGCCGTAGGGTGGAGTGAAAGTCTAGAAAAAAAATATTATTTTCAGTAAGCGTTTTCTAATAGTGATGGAAAGTTGTCCGTATGTTAGAGTAAGTAGTGTCCAAAATATTTTTGATTTTGCCTTTTGTCTTCTGCCCTCTACCGGCGAGGAAAGTTTACCATATAAATTCTGTGGGAAACGTCCATGTAGTGCAATAATTTTTCTTGAACTAAATATTGTTAGTGAGGTGGCTTAGTGAAATTATCGTTAACTGACGGATAAAAGCACCAAATTTGGCATGAAGATCCATTAGGGTCTATTAATTAATGTCAAAGTAGGAGCCCTCTGAAATTAATAAGCATTCTTATGCAAAACACCAAAAATCAAGGTCAAAAGGTCAAACTCATTGGAAAAGGCCACAACTCAGCTAAATATTATTCTATTTGCGTGATTCTTTTACCTATTTGATCGGACCAATAAGGGCTGCATCAGAGGAGACATAGAACTAGAAGGCTAACATAATCCAAGGTCATTTCAAGGTCAAAATGTCAAAATTAAGAGAAAATTGGCAAATGCTAGGCCAAATTTTGATTGACCTGGATAATTCTGAGTTATGTAGAGCGGTGGCAGTCATGAAATACACGTTCAAATCAGAATCCAATGAACTGCTGCAATTTTAAATATTTCCAGGGACTGCTTACTTTTTCAGATAACGCGTGCATCTAGTTCAGCCTCTCCATGCCATTCGCATGTCCTATAGTCGGGGATCCCTTGACTGTCGGATGCCCGGCGACGCACTTCGTAGATGTGAGCTCTCTTCCCCGCCATGGATGCTTGATGCCTTAAACGCTGACCAGCTCTATACGACCTCCATTCCTCCACCATGAACCCAACCCATCGACACCATGCTACCGCTTTGGGGAGTGAGGACTCGCTGCCGACCTCAGGTCGTCTGGCTCAATCTATTGGACTAGGGATCCTGCTAACCGACTTCGCTTGGATCACTCAATTTCGTGCTCTCCAGGCGGCCTATAGTAGAAAAACTTGGTCCTACGAATTGAGAAAACCCAAACTTAAAGTCTTGTGAACTGGACTTGTGGTCAAATTTGATGACAACACGGTTTCAGGGTTCATCATTCGCCTTTACTTCCTATACACGGCCGACTTTCCTGCCATAATATTATTTCTAAACACACCGTCAACGGGTCACTTCTAAGCAGATGACATACAGGAATCGGTTCACGGCCCCACTCTGTTCAGCTTCCTCTTACTAGTTGCACTGCCTCTGTCTCTCTGTCTCTGTCTGTCTGTCTCTCTCTCGACCTTCGCCTCTGGATGCAGCTCATCTGCTTTGGCACTCGCCAGCAGCTTCTTGAGCTTGACTGCCTTCTTCTTGCTGAGAGATTCCTGTCCGCTGCTTTCCACTCCAGCGATCGAGATCTTAGTGTAGTCCTCGACACCACGCTTACCTTTATTAACGCATCGCTAATCTTAAGCCATCTTCCTACTGGCAACTCTGACGGCTCAGAGCAAGCCGACGCACCTCTCCTCCTCCGTTTTTACCTATGTTGCTGATGCCTTCATTTGATTCCGAGTTGATTACTGTCACTCTCTTGTTGGACTCCCAAAAGTCTGTCTCTCCTCTCTTCAGTCGGTTCTAAATGCTGCGGCCAGATTAATAGCCCTACTTCCAAGCTTTTGCCTTCATTGATCCTGACCTATGGAATCAGCTCCCTTCATTAACACGTTTTTCCTCATGAACTGGTGGTCCAAGTGCCTCCTTTCGTGGTCTTAAGACCACTTTCTTTTGTCTGGGTCATTCACACTGGGTGCGCCTCTGATTGGCGAGCACTATGAGAGGTGCTTTATAGATAGACTATATTATAGATACAGTACAATTCCCAAAGTTATCGACATTCACTAGCCTAATGTAAAAACCAGTCATTCAGAATGATGTGCGAACCGAGATATATTTGGGAAAAGATCCTTGGACTCTAGCCTACAGCATAAATTACCTTTCACAATCTGTTCTTCGCTGCATGGTGCATAATTGAGCTAAGGTTTCATAATATTATATAGAATATTGTATAATAACAGTACTCTGTTACTGTCCCTCTCTTTTGACGAAACATAATGGCTTCTATGCGATTTTTACGGGGGAAATTTAAATTTGAAATAATAATTATTGCATTGGTGGTAGAGGGCAGAATATATCATTTGAAATTTAAAATATTTGGTGTGTTTATTTCTCAACCCAAGTTGCAACTTTTGCCCACTATTAGAATTCATTTATTAAAAAAGTTTTTTCCACTCCACCCTAATGTGCAGGGTTGCTGATGATGGTAGAAAAGAGGTTAGAGTCTGCTTTTTGGCAAAGTTGTTCGAAACTTTGGTAGGATTCCGTTAGATATCGAGACCGGACCAGTCACCGTATAGTTGCCTGTAGACGAGTGCATTCCTCTCCTCCAACGAAGCCCCACCAAGCCGGGGCCGCATAGAGCATCCGCGACACTGTTGTTGCATGTGTTACATAACTCAGAGATTGGCTCCTTAACCCATGTCCTGTTGGAACGCGGAGGGCATACATTGACTGCCTAGCCTTAATGACAATGTTGTTAACATGCGTGTCGAAGTTGAATTGTTCTGACATAGTGACACCTAGGATCTTCACGTGCTTTTTTACCCTGGTGAGGCCCGGTGTAACTTTGGAAGATCAACACCCAGCCCGCTCATTGTTCGCCGAGCTATCATCTCTTGGATCTTAGAATGATTCAGTTTTAAATTGCAAGAATCAGCCCATGTAGTGACATGTTCGATTTCGGACGCTATCAATTCACTATTTGTAGATGGAATTAGAATGTAGCTGCCATCCGCGTACTGTATAATTTTGTTTACATATATATAGAGTGTCGTGGTTTTAGTTTGGATATTGCCACTATAAATTCTATAGGTCCTAGCCCAGATCCTTGTACAATGCTGGCGTTGATTTCGATAACGCTCGAGGTGGCGCCCATGAATTTAGTTCTGTGTTATAGTGTGTCGTCGATTACTTCGCGAAACTAACCCATTTCTGTTGTGCATCAACGTAATTTAGGCCTACATTAGCGAAGAATTGAATAAATAGATATAACAATGAGGCGCTGCAACATTGAAAATTTCTTCGGAAATAAATTTTGCGGAAAACGCATTAGCCTTAGAAGCAGAATGATTATGACTGTTAATGTCGACGTTGGTGTAGTTCTGAACGATAATAATGCTAGCGAATTGCAGGATGTAAACGATGTCTCTGTAAAATCTAATGTTTGAAACGTTGGTCTTGCGACTCTTATTAGCATAGGCCTAGACAACATGTTCATAATCTTCTGAGTAGCTGATAAGTAGGCCGACTTCCAAATCTAGTAAAGTTACTAAAGTTTAACGTTTTAATACTGAATTCTTAAAAATGTATCTGAATATGCTACAATTGGGCTACACTGTAAATGAATCGAGTGTAAAAATAACGGTAGATCGACTGGCAGCTAAGAACACGGTGCAGAATGTAGAAATATACGGCAGACCGTCGCCATATATAGACCGTTAAAATAACTGTTCACGGCCGTAGATTTTTACACTGTATTTAACGGAGGCCGACTGTATTCTAGCATTACCTGCAGTTTTCCACCGTAAAATTTAACTGTGAAAGAGGGTAGAAACTATCCAGTAGATTCACCGTGAATGACTGTATTTAGGTTGTAGTTTACAGTAGTCTGCCGTTGATTATACTGTCAATGACAGTGGGCATAAACATTGTTACATTGTATTGCCGTTGATGGGTACTGCCAACCACTGCATTTCTTACGGTTGTCTAGTGTAGTGCTCTTGATATTTACAGTCTTCAGCAGTCTTTTTATACAATGCTGCCGTTGATTTTTACAGCGAACGTCCATTCATTCTGCTTATTTTTTTCTTTGAACCAGTTTTCAACTTAATCATTTGTTACAAGTAAATTGTGCAAACACTGCCTCAGGTACATATTATAATAGCTAATTCAGTGAATGGAATAATATTAAAATTTGTTCTGTCCGTTATTCTTTCTTTAAGCCTGTTATCTTATTCTAACACTTCATCCTTATGGCTGCCTCTCATGCTATGTATCTCAAGGAACTGTTCTTTATCCAAACTTAACGAGTTAACTTAGAATAATAACAAATAACATGTACAGCATTTTAACTTTTATATTATTTATTTCATAATGACAAAAGTCACTTTAAATCAGTCAACCCAAAAGTTTTTAACAACACCAAAATGAAGACAAATACTACAAGAAGTCTGCAAATATTACATCTCTTGATACACAAGATTTAGCACCAAAATTGTCCAGGACATAATAAATAAATGCAGTTTCAAACAATATTATAAAACAAAGAACAAACTAAATTTAAACCTTATAGCGGAAAAACGCACAGCCTTCTGTGACTTCGGCCAAGAAAAGGGACAAATTGTCGGGAATAGACTAACAGTAACAGTTTTCATATGCTGATATCATAAGAATGTCATGGAGAAACAAGATATGTAAATGAAAATTACTCTCAAATGTTTTACAGCATTTCTTAAATGGGCATTCAATTGCCGTTCCTGAAATTATATGCGATTTCAAATGTGTAAGGTGAACAGTCAAATTGTTAGAAATAAATGAGCATAAGATAACATTACATACGAGACTTGTACCATAATGGTGTACCACCTTATGAAATTTTACCTTGTGGTTATGTAAACCATGCATTCATAAAGCATTGTGCGTTAATAAAACACTGTAGCAAACTTGTGCGTTAATAAAACACTGTAGCAAGTGAGCTAATAAAACAATGTAGCAATTGCGTTAATAAAACACTGTAGCAAGCGAGTTAATAAAACAAGCATTAATAAAACACTGTGTGAGTTAATAAAACACTGTAGCAACTTGTGCGTTAATAAAACACTGTAGCAATTGAGTTAATAAAACACTGTAGCAAGCGAGTTAATAAAACACTGCAGCAAGTGAGTTAATAAAACACTGTAGCAAACTTGTGCATTAATAAAACACTGTAGCAATTGCGTTAATAAAACACTGTAGCAAGTGAGTTAATAAAACACTGCAGCAAGTGAGTTAATAAAACACTGTAGCAAACTTGTGCATTAATAAAACAATGTAGCAATTGCGTTAATAAAACACTGTAGCAAGTGAGTTAATAAAACACTGCAGCAAATGAGTTAATAAAACACTGTAGCAAACTTGTGCATTAATAAAACAATGTAGCAATTGCGTTAATAAAACACTGTAGCAAGTGAGTTAATAAAACACTGCAGCAAGCGAGTTAATAAAACGCTGCAGCAAGTGAGTTAATAAAACACTGTAGCAAACTTGAGTTAATAAAACAATGTAGCAACTTGTTAATAAAACACTGCAGCAAGCGAGTTAATAAAACACTGCAGCAAGTGAGTTAATAAAACACTGTAGCAAACTTGTGCATTAATAAAACAATGTAGCAATTGCTTGTGCATTAATAAAACACTGTAGCAATTGAGTTAATAAAACACTGCAGCAAGCGAGTTAATAAAACACTGCAGCAAGTGAGTTAATAAAACACTGTAGCATTAATAAAACAATGTGCATTAATAAAACAATGTAGCAATTGCGTTAATAAAACACTAAAACACTAGCAAGCGATGAGTTAATAAAACACTGCAGCAAGTGAGTTAATAAAACACTGTAGCAAACTTGTGCATTAATAAAACAATGTAGCAATTGCGTTAATAAAACACTGTAGCAAGTGAGTTAATAAAACACAGCTGAGTTAATAAAACACTGTAGCAAACTTGTGCATTAATAAAACAATGTAGCAATTGCGAGTTAATAAAACACTGTAGCAAACTTGTGCAGTTAATAAAACAAGTTAATAAAACACTGCAGCAAGTGAGTTAATAAAACACTGTAGCAAACTTGTGCATTAATAAAACAATGTAGCAATTGTTAATAAAACAGTAGCAAGTGAGTTAATAAAACAACAGCAAGTGAGTTAATAAAACACTGTAGCAAACTTGTGCATTAATAAAACAATGTAGCAATTGCGTTAATAAAACACTGCAGCAAGTGAGTTAATAAAACACTGCAGCAAGCGAGTTAATAAAACGTTAATAAAACACTGCAGCAAGTGAGTTAATAAAACACTGTAGCAAACTTGTGCATTAATAAAACAATGTAGCAATTGCGTTAATAAAACACTGTAGCAAACTTGAGCGTTAATAAAACACTGTAGCAAGTGAGTTAATAAAACACTGCAGCAAGCGAGTTAATAAAACACTGTTTTATTAACACATGGACAAAACAGCATCTAAAGGAAACATTACTAGAAACTAGAATCAGAGTGGATATGGCTATGACTCAGCCATACAAACACTGAAGAAAGTGAACATGAACAAACTAAGCAAAGTAAACAAACTTAACAAATCAAACAATCCCAGTAGATCTTAAGATGCAACAATGAATTTTTAAATTTTATTGGATTTTACCAGATTTTAATATAAAAATGTAACCTCTCTCTACCTGATGCATTAATTACATATTTTGGCCTTAATACATCATGTGGCATATAGTTTGCAATACAGTTAGCCAAAGGAGCAGCTGCATTAAATAAGCGCAAAAATCAGTAATCACAATTTAATCTAGTTCGAGACACGTGGTAAGATATCTTAGATATGCCAGCAACTTCACGTGGTTTGGTCGAAGCAAAATCCAAATCAACAGTCACTAAGTTTCGAAAATGGATTAACATTCCAGACTCTTGAAATAAGAGTGGCCACTGGCCATGTTGGTTGAAAGTGATGAACAGTTTTGCATTTATTGATATCATAATGCTGCAAAAAGGTGAGATCCATTAAATCATTAATAACATCCATCTGCCAGGCCCCTCCCTTCACCAAATTTTCTAGCCAATTCAACTAGCTTCTCCAACAAAGATTCCAAGGTTCCATCACCTGGAATATCTTTTGGATTGCGATTCTTGGCCAAGGTCACGTGTACAAATTATACCACTAAAACTGCTCGAGAATCAATAATCATGCAGTAACTTCAATTAGTCCTGAACAAAGTTTTTACAGGAACATTAATGATTATGTATACTGTGTATGGAATTACTGTTTGCTCTAACTGGTATACAGTAGCCATTTTCCAAGGTTTTTCAAGACCTAGTTGTAAAACCTAAGATTTTTCATGGTTTTCCTGCATGGCCTGGAAAACCGAAAATGAATTTCAAGGGTTTCCAGAAATCAAGACCGCTTACGAATGTAATGTAACATAACAAGACATTTCTAAAGAGCCACTTAAGAGACACTCAGAAGAGCTCAACACATGGCCAACAGCTGAAAAACATGCATCTTTAACAGTCTAGAGAAACCAAATCGTCCCCTTGCAGCATTAATGTCACGATCAGAGGGTGGAAGAGCAGCCCATATCTGTGGCGCCGCTAGTGAGAAGTCCTGAGAACCTTGGGATTGGTCGCAGGACAGATCTGATCGGTTTCTTGTTTATTATTGTCCACTTTGGACCCCTTTGATTGATCCAAAATATGCATCTAAAACAAACAAACAAACAAATAGAATTCAGTAATAAAATTGTCTATAGAGTGTATATGCAGAAAGGTATTCTGAAACTGAGTTTTGCTAAAAAAATCTTTTTTATAAAAAAGCCAAAGGGATTAAAAATGGCTTTGACTGACAATAACTGATGGATGTTTAGTCAGCACTTCTGTAGGGTACATTATACTTTCTCGGGCACGTTTGACATATAATATGTTCTGATAAAATACTAGAATTTATTAAGCTCACAAGAAGTAATAAAAACAAATGATAAAATAACAACAAAATTAATTTAACCCAAGAACTACATTTGCCATGTCAGAAAATTGTCAGAGTCAAAGCGATGCCACCAACCACCAGGCCTCCTCCCATAGTGATAAACCCTGCTACTGTCAGCTGCTCATTCAAAGTTTTCCTTGCTCAAATGACCACCTGGCAGCAGTTTAGATGTGCTGATAGTATAGCAAGAGTGAGTCACCAGGATACCTAATTTGGGTCCGATTTTTATTTGCCAACTAAATCCAAATATTTTCAACAATCAACACCTCCAAAAACACAGAAAATGATTAATTATTTCATTTTTAAAGCCAGTTATGCCCAGCACTGCTTTAAATAGAAATCATAACTGGTTTGGTTGCTGGTTTCAATAGTGTGTGCTGTTAGAAAAAAATCAATTTGCAATCTGATCAAATGGAGCATTAACTCATAAATGTTATATTTAAGTCATTGCATCTTTGCAAAATGTCTACAAGTAGCATTAGTTTGGATTTGCCAATTCATATTACAGAAAACTGGTGCCATTGCTGGATAATCATTCGCTGGGATATCATTTCTGTGCTGATGATACTAAAATCTGCACTTCATTTGACAGTCTACCATGCGACTCATCTGTACAGCTGTTGTCTGCTGTCTTTGATGAGGTACAGTCCTGGATGGCATCCAGTAACTCTTCCTTAACCCATCAGACTAAATTTCTGCTACTGGGCACTCCACAGCAACTTAAAAAATTTGATCGGCTTAAGTCACTTAAACTGGGTGACTCAACTGTTCAGCTGGTCGATGCTGCATGTAACTTAGGCGTCGTTTTAAGTTCTACCACGTCTCTCACTGGCCATGTAAACAGTAATTGTAAGTCATCCTACATGTTTGTTTGTGACATACGCAGAATTAGGAGTTATGTACCCATGTCTGTGAGGATATCTCTGGCAAAATGCATTAGTTTCCAGTCACCAAGATTACTGTAACACACTTCTTACTGGTATCAAAGTTTAACATGCTGAAGCTGCAGCGGGTTCAGAACTCTTTGGCTAGAGCCGTAACTAATACATGTATCCAAATATGAACATATAACCCCATGCTTAAATCTTGCACTGGCTTCCTGTTCAGCAAAGAATTCGTTTCGTCCTGGGGCTCATAGTTTATAAAACTGTAAACTCTGGCCAACCACAATATTTAAAATCAGTTCTTATTCCCTAGACTTATCATTATTCAATGAGGTCATCTGTTTATTTTTGTCTGGTCATACCTAAATCAAGAACTGTTCTCAAGTGGTGAACGGGCTTTTTCAGTTGCTGGGCCTAGTTTTTGGAACTCTCATCCTGTGTCTCTGCGTCTCACTAAGTAGTTTGTGTCATTTCGTTTTCTGCTGAAAACTTACCTCTTTCAAATTGCTTATCTGCCGTAGGCTGCCTCTCTGTCTCTTATGGAATGACCTTCTGGATGTTGACCTGATTACGGCATGATATTTTGAATCGTACTGGCAGAAAGCAGGATTTTGGCCTGCAATTTTAAACAAAACAACGCAATGTTATTTAAAAATTCAGATTTCCAATCTTCAGAAATCACACTCATATTATCATCACAATCAAAATAATCTTCATTAATGCATTCATCATTACTGTCACCAAGGTCCAAATGTGAACTTAATATTTAATATTCCAGCATCAGAGTTTGAATTTTTAATGAAGAATCTAAATTTTTTTGACATCGAGAAACATGAAATGTAAATGATGATTTCTTTGCAAATAATTTTACAGCACTTCTCAAATGGGAAGTCAAGAGCCGTTTTATGAAAGAATATAGGATTTCAAGTGTGCAAGATGAAAACAAAAGTTAAATTGTTAGAAATAAATGAGCACGTGGCAACATTACATACAAAACTTGTACCGTAATGCTCTACAATCTTGCGAAATTTTACCTTCTGATTTCTTAAAACATGCATTCGTAAAGCATTGTGCCGCTGTGCGTTAATAAAACACTGTAGCAATAAGCAAAACAGAAAAAGAAATATTGCTAGAATTAGCGCGAATACTATGACTCAGCGATACCAACACCGAAGACAATGAACGCGAACAAACTGGGCAAGTCAAAAGTCAAAAAATTCCAGCAGATGTCAAACACAGAATAAGAAGTAGAATTAGCTGAGCGACGGTCGACTGCAACAATGAAATATTTGAAATTTAATTGGATTTTACCACATTTTCAGTTGGTTGAAATGGTTGAAATGATCCTCACGCGCCATAATCGGGAAACAAAGGAACTTCGACATCCCTGAAGTCAAATACTCTCGAAGCCTTCCAACGCGTTGCCAGCTAAACTTTTATAGCGCATAATTTTATCTTAATAAGTACGACTAACACGCAGCAAGTGTTTATTTATTTAATAATTCATTGAAGGTTACCATAATAGAGTACAGTCCAGTCCGAAAAATCAATCCATAGAAAATTAATGTGAACTATAATTTCATTATATTTATATTATTTCATCTTAAAAATTGTCTATGAAAGTTTAAATTATGACAAACATTTACACGCATTGTAACGAGTACAGTCTGTAAGCATTAGCCGACATGGGCTGATATCTCCCATAACGCGAATTTCGTCTTCAAGTTCATTGACCATTTCTAAGCTTAAGCAGAATTTAGCTTAATAAAAATTTTGGTTTTTGCTAGATTAGTATTTTTAATAAATTTTAAATCTCTCTATTTCGGTCTCCCATTGTATTTTTTAACACATCTGTCAGGCAGCGCCGAGCCTTCTCGATTGTTGGGCCCTCAATCTGGAATGGATTCCCACTTAGGCTGCGCTTGATGCCTCGCAGCAATATGCCTGCTTTCTGCCGTTTGCTCAAGTCTTCTTTGTTTAGCCGTTACTAGGCTGGGAGCGCCTCTGAGTAGGTTCTTCGAAGGGGCGCTATATAAATTCTCGGAATTAATGAATTGATGAAAGTATAAACTATACATATGTAAGTAGAACTTTGTGCTCGCGTACCCTGTCTACGTACACTGATCGTCTTGAAGGAGACAACTGTCATTAGGCCTATCCCGTAATTACTAAATGCAGCAATAATACTTCGGAAACTGTTATTTTTTTTACAACGCATCCCGAATGAATATTAGGCCTATTAGCGCAATAAATAATTTAAATATCTCAGTTTATATTTACACTAATTTCATTGTCTTAACAGGCGATAGGCGTATGCCAGGTTTACTATAATATACCAATTTCATAAATGAACTATTTCTAAACTTTTATTCTAATATGACTTCAATTAAATTATTTAGGCCTATGGCAAATAAAAACTAACATTCAAGAACGTATAAAACAAACATGAAAGTCTATTTTGGTATGAGTAATTGGTGGTCACATTGAAATTTACTAAACTTTACCTTGCGAGATCTAATTACTGTCTAATACCGTTTTATTAAGAAACCGCGAAATTTACAGTGAGCCAACCCAAATTTACTGTGAGCCAACCCAAAAAACAGCGGAATACTGTATAAATTTCCAACGGCCGTAGACTGTCGAAGAAAACAGTATTCCACAGTTTTTTAACGGTAACATCTTACAGTGTAGGCTATCGTTCAATAATAATTTTCTTCGTTATATATAGGCCTGCATATGTGTGTGTGTATATATATGTATAATACATATTATATATATAATTATGCTGCTTGATGCGTCAAACTCAAACATTAATTTCTTCGACCTGCTGAAGAACTTCCATGACCTTGCCGCGACCTGCTGAAATTGTATAGCTGGCGCCGCCACAATAACTTTAAGTTTTTACCTTGTATTGCCACAATCAAAGAATGCTCGAAAAAGCTGCATGCAACCTAACTTTTAGCTTGGCCAAAATATTAAATACTACTAGAAGGTTTAGAATAAAACTACTTTAGGACGACAACGGTACTGGCCTAAACCCAGGGGCGGAGACTTAGGGGGGCAGGAGGGACGGTCCCCCGAAACTTGAGGTGGGGGGGACGGAGCTGCTTATATCCCCCAAATATTTCTGAAATATTTCATGAATATAATAATAATAGCTACGAATGACAGCTGGTTCTTATCAGCACTCAAATAATAGAGCAATTTTGTTCAGATGACATCCTAAAATGCTACCATTACAGTCTGGAAATTCAAAAAAATTTAAATATGGGAGGCGGCACGTCCCTCCCCAAACCCCTCCCCAAACTCAAACACGACTCAAACTACAGGTAAGCTACGAGTGACAGCTGGTTCCTATCAGCACTCAAATTAGACGGCAATTTTGTTCAGATGACAGCTTAATATGCTACCATTACAGTGTGGAAATTCAAAAAATTTAAATATGGGAGGCGGCACGTCCCCTCCCCAAACCCCTCCCCAAACTCAAACACGACTCAAACTACATGTAAGCTACGAGTGACAGCTGGTTCCTATCAGCACTCAAATTAGAGAGCAATTTTGTTCAGATGACAGCTTAATATGCTACCAATACAGTGTGGAAATTCAAAAGAAATTCAATAGGGGAGGGAGCACATCCCCTCCCCCTCCCCAAACCCCTCATGTAAGCCCCTGCTCGGCGCTGCGCGCCTCGCCGATCGTCCTTCGGCCGCTCCTTCACCGGTCCCCCCCAAACCCAAGACCAAGTCTTCGCCTATGCCTAAACAGCTTGGACTTCAAATTGCGCTTACCCGTCGAGTGGGCGGAGTCATGGCCCTCTGGATATTGACAGACCCACACAAGCCAGTGGACCAATTATAGTAGCAGCCTGTGTCGTCGCAATTTGCATTGCGAGGCATATTCGAATTTAATGTGTGTTGGTTTTAACGCGAAATCGTCGTTAAATCTTGCATTTATGATTTAAATAAGTAAGTAAGTAAGTAAGTGTTTTATCAAACGTAAGCAAACGCTCACAGACAAAGTAAAATAGAATTTTAGCATAGGCCTAAATAAAACGATGATCAGTAGAAGAAAATAGTCAACTAGAAAAACAGATGTCCAATTGCACAACATTATAGCCAAGAATCCAAACCTCGTAAGGGAATTAAATCTAGGGATAACACTGTTAGCCTATGTGAGCGTAGGCGCAGGTCATGACCAGTACAATTGACAGAGGGAGTAGGTCGTGGAGGGTGTGACCAGGATTCCATAAGATGCTTCTAAAGAGGTCTAGGGTACAGTTCCCTTATTTGGGCACCTTAAGGATTAAAGGCTCGTATAATAGTGATATTGATACGTATACTTCTTGTTTGGTGTTATTTGGTTAGCTGAAACATTAGGCAATGAAAATATATTGAATATAATTATACAATAGAGTGTGGAAAATTTTTAATTGCGCAGAGAAAACGACAACCCCATAAAGTGCCCAAATTAGGACACGGTGCCCTAAATCGGGCACCAGGTGCCCAAATTAGGTATACTACAGTCCAGCTATGACAACGTTGCTTTTTATGCGCTCTAGTTTATTCTACCTTTTACTTAACACATACTATTTTCGAGATAAAATAAACCAAAAATGTAACAATGGTTGTGTTTAAGAGTTTTATATCCAAAACTGCAACTGAACAAGTTAATACTGAGAACAAAGTTATGAAGTACATATAGATCTCATTGAACAATTAGTTATCTACCGGAATTCTACCAAAGTTTCGAGCAACTTTGCAGAAAAGCAGACTCTAACCTCTTTTCTACCATCATCAGCAACCCTGCACATGTATTACATCAACTACTGCCTCCCGTGAAAACTGTTTCATGCTCGCTACGCCCCAGAACCCACAATAGAATAATACCTAAGGCAAACTCTCTATCTCGTAAAACATTTGTCACACGGATGCTTTATACTTAATTTTTTTTTTATATTTGATGATCTTTGTACACCAAAATGCGGTTAGCAGTTGGTTTTTCAATAAAGGATATACTTACTTACTTACTTACTTAATTTGCAAAATAGGCTATCTCCACTATATATAGGAAACTAAACAGCATGTACTAATTCACCACTGAAAATCAGCATGTGCCACAGCGGAAAGATGATCGTTTGCCTTTCTGATTAAGCTTTAGCTTATGCACGCATGTATCACACATCCACTTTTCACATTTCGAGCACTGCGACCATTCGACGTGACTCATTGTATGAAACTTCACAGTATAGACATGAAGTTGTGTCTTCTTTTTCACAATCATCTTGACTTTGCTTGTCACTAAGTCTTGTTGGTTTTGAGTGTCTGCAACCCGATTGCGCCGACAAGACCCTTGTCAAGAAGATCTGTCTTGAATCTTTTGCGGGGAATATGATGAATGGCTGACAGTCGACTCCTGCTGCCGACATACAACACACGGCAGTCTCGGTTTTATCTTCCTAATTTGGGCACTTTATGGGGTTGTCGTTTTCTCTGCGCAACTAAATATTTTCCACACTCTATTGTATGTATTCAATATATTTTCATTACCTACTGTTTCAGCTAACCAAACAACACCAAACAAGAAGCATACGTATCAATATCGGTATAATATGAGCCTTTTATATTTAAGGTGCCCAAATAAGGGAACTCTACCCTAATATAGTAGTAAACATGGCCTCATTTTGTGCATACAAGGTTACCTAGAATGGGCACTGCCCAAATTAAGAATACCCAGTGGTGCCCAAATTAGGCTCCAAGCAGTACCTCCCTAGGAAAATTAGTAAATAAAGTTGGCCCACTTTCTCTCGCATTATCGTTCACCTGAGGCGAAACAGCGATACTTCACCAAACTTCTGCAAAAAACCGATTGAAAATACATTAAAAAACAACTCACCCACGGCTACTGAACCATATATCGAACATTTAAAAACTCGCATGCTAAATAAGCATTTACTTCTTACTTTTGAAGCACAATTTTCCGCCGACATATTTTGCTATTTTATAACAGCAATATATAGAGTTAATAATATTTCCTAGAAGGCACCACTCTATGTCGTTTATATTTTGAGATGCAAGGGGGTGCCCATTTTAGGAACCTGCCCACATTAGGGTTACCCACCCTATGTCACCTTTTTTTACAAAGTTCCTCAAAGGTGGGGAAAGACTTGGGTAGAAAGCCAAGACGTACCAACTTGCGGACTAGCGCGCTCAAAAAGTCAAGTTCCTGATTCATAGGCGTAGCTACACTGAGGCACGAGTTGCCTCTTCTTGCTTTTGTTATATACAGGAACAGTGGAAATTCTACTGACCAATGGCCCCAATGATCAGGATTTTGGCAATGGTCTGTGAAGTTGCCTCCTCTTGAATTTAAGTCTCGCTACGTGCCTGTCCTGATTACTGGCAAAAGGGTGTCACGACAAGTTGTCTACCAACATTTCGTCTACGACACTTCGTCTACAGACATTTCGTCTACCGACATTTCGTCTACAAAGTTATTCGATATTGTCACTTTAAAATGGAAGCTGGATTGATGAAAACATTCCTGTGTTGAAACTTGAAATAGAAGCTGGATTGATCAAAATACTATTTTCCGTAAATAAAAGCTGGATACCGAGCTGGATGCATGGATGAAACTAAGTTTCCATTCAATAGAAGCTGGATTGATGAAATAATCTTTTCAGTAATAAGAAGCTGGATTCCTGAGAATATTTAGCACGTTTTAGCGAAACTATAAGAAATCGACCTCTGTTGATTACCTGTAATGGATACAGATACACTTGTAGACGAAATGTCGGTAGACGAAGTGTCTGTAGACGAGTTGTAGCGGAACCCTGGCAAATCCCCACCATTGTTGGGAACAGCATAGCATGCGGTTGACAGTGGTGTGCACTAACTAATTTTTTTAGTTAAACTGGAACTATTTTTCAACTAAAATAAACAAGTTTGACTAAAAGCAGGCAACTGGTTTTGTAAATAAGTTAACTAAACTAAAAATATTTAGTTAAACTTTTTCCAACGGTTAACAAACTTTTTCACAAACAGTCATGTTCACAATAACAGAGTATACCCCGCAGTCGATCGAGTCGAGTGTATACGATCGACTCGCCGACCTTTCGACGATTCGATCGACTTGGCTCGAACGACGATCGACTCGATCGATTTCGTCGACTCGGACTGTAGTCTCTTGGCCAAAATTGCTGACGACTTCTTATTCTTATTCTTATTTTTCAGTACCTAAATTACTCATATATTTCAATTGCTCACTCTTCCTCAAACTGTAATTGAACTGGTAAGTAACATTTCAGGTATTATAATGATATCGTGTGTGCCTCTGGTTGATTTGTAAGGATTAAGCCTCGCCTAATCCGTCGACTTGATCAGCTAGGCAGCTAGGCTAAAACAGAGTCTCCTACAGTACGGTACAGAAATTACAGTAGTACCAGCTCAACAAATAAGACGGCAGTAGAGGTACTAGAGGACTTGTAATGTCTATATTACATCCGTTTCTCGGGCGCTATATAAATCTTGGTAATGAATTAGAGTTAGTTCAAGAAACTTGAAACTCCTCACGATTTCTGAAGTTAGTAAGAGGTTCAGGCTTGGAACATACATATCCCAATTCTTTGCGTCTTAGCATTCGAAGAATCGAATTTTATTATATGTACCGCAATTCTATGTGTCTGAGTGGTTGAAAGGTCGTAATTTTAGCAATTCTTTGCATCTTAGCGTTCGAGGAGTGCTAATTGTGGCCTACACGCTGCAATTCTTTGCACCGTAGCATTCGAAGACTTGTAATTTTAACATACATATCCCAATTCTTGCGACGCATTGAAGTGAAACCACCTGATTTCCGATATATCTGACCAAATTTGTAGCCCAGAGGTGTGTAAAAATTAGTCAGCAGTTGCAACTGATCGTAACGGGATAGCGAGATCATCAAGTCCTCACGAACCGTAGATAGGGAGGGCTCTTCATGTTTAGGTATCATCGTTATATGTTGCCTCCCAACTTTGATAAATCTGTTTACCTTGGGACTGATTATAGGAGTGGCATATTAGTTTTTATATAATGTATGTAAATTATGTTAGAATGTTATGAAACAGACTCCTTAATGATTGGACTTTATATTTAGAATTGGACACTTAGACCAATCGGGATGTATAGGAAGCGTCCATTTCTATGTACATGTATCTTCTTGATGAGTGTTGAAAATAAAGTCAGTCCCACAAGTTGTGGTTGAGTACGAACCCTTAAGTAAGTTAGTTAGTTATCACACGTGGTGGGGTTTACAGGCACGAAACCGTTATTTCAACACAGGCATTGGGCAGAGGTAAAGAAGCACATCCCTGGTAATCTCTAGTCAGCCTCACATGGTAGCACAGTACAACTGATCCATAGTGAAAAAGGAATAATATGCTTGAAAACATTGCAAACAATGAATCATCATTGACATCAGGATATGTGATGCGATCTGACATAATCAGGCTTAAGTATAAAAAAACGAAATATGAGTTTTTGATACCATATTAAGCAGTAGAATGTGCCCTTTAAAACAAGCCCTTGTTTGATCCAATATCTTGATATTTGACTGAGCTATGAGTATTTTAATGTCAGAAACTGCGATTTTGTAGTTTTCGGGAAACGCGATGCAAAGATGTGACTTGAATTGTCCTTAGCAACATGAAGATATATTCACTGCAATGATATGCATTTTATATCATTTTAAACAGCAGGCTATTCTCTTTTAGAAGATATCAAAACGACAACACTGCATCCATTATTACTCATGATATAGTCCTGCAAATATCACCAAATTTTAAGAAAACAATTAAATAATCGCCACAGTCCAATATGAATAAGTAATTCAAAACAATAACTGTAAAACAACAATAACCTCCATTCAACTAAACAATGAATGTAGCTACACTTTGTTCAGTCCAAGGTCATATTAAAATTGCTAAAAACTGAATTTTAAATAACAGATGTGCGTTGACCACTTCCTCAACCATTTGTCCGGGACCGAAGTAGCCGACGCAGCCACCGTTGTCTCCACTGTGGGTGTAGTTTCATGCAAAACACTGACATTACGTTCATGACCACGTCCACGATTTTGACCACAACCATGACTTTGAGCAGAAGTAGCCAACGCAGAAACAGTTGTCTCCAATGTGGGTGTGGCTTCATGGATAACATTGACTTTACCTTCACGACTACGTCCATGACTTAGACCACGACCTCGAGCAGACAAAATAGATGCAGATGTACCTGGCTCCATTAAGTGGGCTTCATAGACACTGACACCAGACTTTGGCATTGGCTGTTTTGGTTGTGGACACAGGATGTCCTTGCAGGTCGCCGGACAAACATCGTGGATGGTATTCCAGAAATACCAATGTCGCTGGAGAGGCAGACCTGGTGATGTACAAGGTGTTGGTGACTCATGTGGTACCTGAAAAACAATTATCATAAAATAATACACATTAGATAAGTTGGTTTATAATCATAGCAATTAACAAACAACAAAATCAAGCATGCTAAGTGAGTGAGTGAATGTGTGAAATAAGTAAACAAGTGAGCAAGTAAGTGAGTATTATTGATATTATTATGTGGTATCACACGTTAAGTACAATGTGAGGAAAGTGAGTGAACTCCATGCTACAGGAGGTAAAGTGTGTCATGTGATGACCCAACTGGGAATCAAACCCTATTACTCCTGATCACCAATCCGGCGTCTAACCACATAACTAAGTAAGCCTCACATAACTAAGTAAGCAACTAACTTGTTAATTGACCATGTAAACACAAAATGTTACAGTTAACATTTTTTCAACTGTAAAATGTAACCAGCAATAATTATTAATGATTGAATTGTAGTATGTACAGACTTACATTAAATCTGTAGAGTCAAAAAGCAATTAATTTAAATATAATAATGCTGAGGTGAAGAGACTGAACCTACCTGCATGACAGTAATCTTGAGCATCAAGTGTTGCTTTTCATCACTACGCCAGAATTCCTTGGGGTTTAAAAATCGGTGAAAGAAATGCTTGCCATTCGTACACGGTGCCGGTACACCATTACGATGGCTGGTCCCTTGTCTAATCCCGTGATCTGTGCCACATTAACTCTAGTCAGCGTGCTCTTCTCATCACTACAGCTGTCCGTATCGGACGATGACCGGCTAAACAGTCGCCGACTAAGCTGTCCCACTCATCTCTGGGCGCCGCTGACGATATGTTAGCTTCACTTATATTATTTATAATAACTGCTACATATTGTTCACGCTCCATTTTATTAGTAATGACAGTCTACAATAACAAAAGTAGCCGACAATAATATTCGATCAACTAGAACAACACGTTGCGAACAGTTTATTGAATCCGTCGCCATTTCTAAGGTATGTACCTGTCAGCCAATCAGGCAGCACCATTCTTGTCACGTGATCGCCCTAGTTACGTTTGTTTACTAAAACTGCCCCTAAATTCTGCTAATTATCATGGACTGATAATAATTAACATAATTTATGTGACCTCCATTGACTAGCACAAAGTCCCAGCTTTCGGACGATACCAAGTTCAACAGGGGTGGAATTATATTTGAGAGACGGCAATGATTTGAAAATGCGCTAAAAAGTCCGATTTTTGACACTTTATAAAGAACCAATATTCACAAATAAAATAAATAAAAATATTTCTAGCGCGATTTTAGCTTTAATATTTGGCGAATAGATAGATTATATTGTGTACTACACGAAAATGCAAAAAAGTTAAAATCGACCTATGACCCCCGTTTCACTAAAATCGACCATTATCTCGAAATGCTGCCGTGCGACATAATGGTCATGGGTCTTGTTTTTTTTTTACAACGAGAAAGAACTCTGTTATGACCAAGCTTCTTCCATGTACATAAATTGATCTTGACAACTTCCTCACTTATCTGAAGAAAATCAATTTGCAGAAAAACAGCATTCTATGTTCACTGATACATTAGCTGGTGAATGTGTGGATACCCTCTCCCTCCCCCACACTATCCTCTAGTGGAACACAAAACTACATTTCTTAAGCACAAGCAATTACGAGCAACACAAAACTACATTTCTTCGCACAAGCAATTACGAGCATATAAGGTACCTGAACTGCTCAAACGGAGCCAAATGAAGGAGATGCTGTATTGGGCATAAAGAAGAAAGTAACACTGGTTGAATGTAACAACCATCGGAGCGCCGTTATTGGAAAGCAGGGAACCAGCTTATATTGATCTAAAGGTAGGTCAAGTCGACAAATCAGCGTGAACAAAATTTCTGCGCAAAATTCGTAAAAATAGATTTTTTTCTCAATCAAACAAGATTTTTTGCGCAAAAGTGAGTTTCAGCCGTTTTTCTTATTTTTTCATGACTCACTGTATTCCTGTTTTACATTCTCACTCATTGCCATAATGAAAAGAGTTGTCATGCAAGCCGCGTCTATGTCAAAAGATTTGTAGGCCTATTTATTATTGCAGAGTAGAGTCTTCCTGGAAAGAATGAGGACTTACAAGCGTAAAAGTACGAAAGGTATGACGCCTCTGGAAATAATGCAGGAAGTCATCTCGCACTGTACTGATTTATTAAAGAAGCAGTCACGAAATGGCGGCAAAATCGATATTGCACCGAGCGTTGGATGCGGAAGAAAAAGACAAGTAATTTCAAATGCTGCAGTAGGTATAGTGATGCGGGTTTAATCATGTTTCAGAGGATGGTTGCCTTTCGGACTCTAGTCTGCTAGCAATACTTTTATGCGCTATACCTCCTTAATACTACAACCTACATGTATACGGACTTTGATACGCTGCAACTCCTGAATTCTACAACTTATTCCGATGTTTACAGAACCTTTGTCAAGGACACAGCCGACTTCTCCATGAAATGGTCAAGTCATTGAGAGCATTTGGTAAAACTCTTTCAGTCTATTAAGAAATTGTAAAACGTCCCTTTTCCAGTCATATTATAGGTTCAGGTGTTGTTGAGATAGACCAGGTTAAGATCATGACTATAGAGAACATATTCAATCGAATACGACGAAAAAAAGACTAGGTGTACGACCGGTTATTTTTAGTTCTTTTCCGAATGCGATTTACTTTCTTGGCCAAGACATCACATATAATCCCTGATTTAACTCAGAAGGGTATCCCAAATAATGTTCCATTGGGTCCTGAACATCCGGAAGGCTCTAGACAAACTTATATCCGATCATGTAGAGCAATGCAATTGTATAGGCTACTGTAGACCAGGGTCTCAAATACGTGACCTATTTTGCAGCCCACGATGGCGTGCAGAATTTCTAAAATACTTGACAATGACAGTCTATACTTTTGTTTAATAATAATGATAAAGCTCTGTTGTTTGACTTAGGCCTACTATGTGCCTTTCTAAAATAAAATAAAGCTTGATGGCCTCTCCCATGATACCATCTTGATGGGAAGTGGTTCACCGAGCCTTTGCATTCACACTCAGACCGCACGAAGTTTTCTACATTCTACTCACATGCTTCTGCTATCTTACTTACTATTCCGGTCTCGTCTTCCATAATAACTCTATGTATCAGCGGTACTTCTACCGACCTGCCCCATTTTCGTGCATCAATGGTTAAACGATTAGAGATTTGTCAAACTGCGTGTTTATTATGTCGAGACACTGTGGCCGTATTCAAAGACTGCAATATAAGGCACCACTTTCAGATAAAGCATGGTGGTTTTGGATGTACAATCCATGTGTGGAATCTCGAGATTTCACTGAATTAATAATATAGCGCCTTTACAGATGCTCCAGGGAGACTATAGATGTATAGCTATTCTGAAGCACGGAGAGCCGTGTGCAGAAGACAGAACCGTGTGCAGCAGACGGGCCGTGTGCAACACGCAGCCGCCACGCGCTGAGCACGCACCGCAGGCAGCACCGTTAAAGTCTGTCGCAAGACGCGACGCGCTGCAGAACTTCGGGAGCACGCGACGGCATTGCAGGATCTTGGAATATACGCCGTGAAATACTTAGGAACCGAGATTGAAGTTAAGTCGAATGCGCGTTGCTTGTCTTAAGAATTAGAAGTATCGAAGTTGCCCGGGGCTCGAGTAGGAACTCGCCTCGTGAATAGGAATGAGTAATAAGCATTGTTGAATACAAGATATACGCCGCGATTCTAAGAAAGGCAGGAGCCTGAGTATAATCGCTGTGAATCTGAATACGTGGATTACTGATATGCAAGCTGTGCATGTCTACGTTCTACTGGAATAAGAGTAGCGCTACATAGACGCGCCACGCAGTCCGAGTCTGAATCGCTGCACTCACGAATGGAAGTACGGCTTCGCTGGATCTAAACCCGAGGAATTATTCGACGCCGCATAACCTAATCTACGGGAGCGCCAGCGAACGATTGACCGCCACGGGCCTGTCTTATTCTACGCCGCCGCTACTGAGTCACTCGCGTAAGAAGAACAGGCCTCTGAAGAACTTATCTCCGACCACAGACAGTCGACGCCTGAGAGCGATGCCTAATCGTATAGAGGAGCATTGAGATACAACGCATCGCACACGGGACAGTTTACCCGTGTATTGACCCTGGGAAATGGTAGATAAGAAGGACTAAATTACGGGATTGGTGAATTACGGTGCACGGCTATTAACAGACGAGACAGACCAATCGTATAGTACTGAATATATGTGTGATGATTGTATGAATGCATTGAATACGTGTATTTGATATACTAATCTGAATTGCATAATTGTATTGTTGTGAATTGACTAATAACCTGGAAATACGATGTCTCTACCTTATTAGTAATATCTTTCTTGTTCTAAAATCCTTGGGTATGATTAAACTCTGGTTTCCTGGATTCTATTGCTATGATTGTAAACCAAAGATACCTGACAATCCACCTAATAGTCGAAAATATGGGAGAAGAAGAATCAACGGCCCTCCGTGGTTTCCACGCGTTGACTGGCTGAGAGACAGTTTCGGTTTTAAGTCACAAATATAAACACTGTGCCTGGAGGACATGAAAGGTTCATGCTGAAGTAATCAGAGGCTTCATTGCCATTTCCAGTCCACTACTTCCAATGCAGCTCAACATTAGAAAACTATTAGAACTCTTTGTGGTCATTCTGTTGGGACATTCTTAGCACCATCGCAGGCTATATCGCGCTCATGCAAGATCAGACGACCATAATTATGCATCTTCCAGTTTCTCACATGAAGCTAGGGATGTGTGTTGGTTGTCAGATGAGTGGAATGACAGCTTCTTAAAGGAGTTATCCAATTGCTCTACGATAACCACTGTTTTTATTACACCCTGGCTACTCAGTCGTCTACAATCGAAAGGGAATGGAGCTCTCCTTGTCTGATTCTTCAAACTTGCTCATTCTAGAGTATTACGAGTCAACTGCCACTGATCTGCTGTGTACAACTGTACATGGATCGAGAACCCGAGAAAAGAGGAATCCAGTTTGAACGTAATTAAACCCTGGACATGTAATCGAAACACGACGCGTGGAGCCATAACCGAGGAAGCTATCTCTTCTATAATTATCTGCTCGAGCCTTCATTATTTGCCATTTCCAATTCCCCTACTTCCACTGAAGCTCAACATTAGAAAACTATTAGAACTCTTTGTGATCATTCTGTTGGAACATTCTTAGCACCATCGCAGGCTATATCGCACTCATGCAAGATCAGACGACCATAATTATGCATCTTCCAGTTTCTCACATGAAGCTAGGGATGTGTGTTGGTTGTCAAATGAGTGGAATGAAAGATTCATAAAGGAGTTATCCAATTGCTCTCCCATAACGACTGTCATACTACCCTGGATACGCAGTCGTCTACAATCAGAAAGGGAATGGAGCTTTTTGTCTGATTCTTCAAACTTGCTCATTCTACAGTATTACGAGTCAACTGCCACTGATCCGCTGTGTAGCCTACATGGATCGAGACCACTGGAAAAGTGCAATTCAGTTTTGACGTAATTAATAACAGGACATGTAATCGAAACACGACGCGTGGAGCCATCCCGAAGAAGCTATCTCTGCTCGCACTAAGCGCAAAGCCTCCATACAAACTAAGGCTATTATTTTCCGTCAGCATTCCCGGATAAATATTTTGCAGAATTGCCTTGGATACTTTACTCTTTGTACATAATTAGGTCCGGCTTTGTAAATGGTAGTAAAATACTGACGTTATTGTGTTACCAATATCTTTCTTTCATGTTCTAAAATCTCTTGGGAATTACTCAGCTCTGTGTCAGAGTGGCAGTTGCATCGGAATACGCGTTGGATGTCAGTGTCATTAGTACAAAGAAGGACATTCTTAGCGCCATCGCAGGCCATATCGCGCACATGGAAGATCACACGGGCATATGCATCTTCCAGTTTCTCACATGAAGCCAGGGATGTGTGTTGGTTGTCAGATGAGTGGAAAGACAGCTTCTTAAAGGAGTTATCCAATTGCTCTCCGATAACGACTGTTTTTTTACACCCTGGCTACGCAGTCGTCTACAATCAGAAAGGGAATGGAGCTCTACTCGTTTGATTCTTCAAACTTGCTCGTTCGAGAGTATTACGAGTCAACTGCCATTGATCCTCTGTGTACATGGATCGAGACCTTGTGAAAATTGGAATTCAGTTTCGATGTAATTAATAACTGGACATGTAACAGAAGCACGACACGTGGAGCCATACCGACGAAGCTATCTCTGGTAGAACTATACGCAAAGCCTCCCTACAAAGGCTATTATTTCCGTCAGCTTTCCCGGATCAATTTTTACAGAACTGCCTCGGATACTTTACTCTTAGGTCCGGCTTTGCAAATGACACTAAGGATAGGGACGACGTCGTATTAGCAATATCTTTCTTTCATGTTCTAAAATCTTTGGGAATGATTAAACTCTGATTCCCTGGAGTCTATTGCTATGACCGTAAACCAAAGATACCTGACAATCCACCAAATAGCCGAAAATATGGGAGAAGAAAAATCCACGACCCTCCGTGGTTTCCACGCGTTGACTGGCTGAGAGACACTTTCGGTTTTAAGTCACAAATATAAACACTGTGCCTGGTGGACATGCTTCTTAAAGGAGTTATCCAATTGCTCTCCCATAACGACTGTTTTTTACACCCTTGCTACTCAGTCGTCTACAATCAGAAAGGGAATGGAGCTCTCCTTATCTGATTCTTCAAACTTGCTCATGCTAGAGTATTACGAGTCAACTGCCACTGATTCGCTTTGTAGATGGATCGAGACCTCGGGAAAAGTGGACTTCAGTTTGAACGTAATAAAACCCTGGACATGTAATCGAAACACTACGCGTGGAGCCATACCGACGAAGCTATCTCTGGTAGAACTAAACGCAAAGCCTCCCTACAAAGGCTATTATTTTCCGTCAGCATTCCCGGATCAATTTTTACAGAACTGCCTCGGATACTTGACTCTTTGTACATAATTAGGTCCGGCTTTGTAAATGGTGGTAAAAATACTGACGTTATTGTGTTACCAATATCTTTCTTACACGTTCTAAAATCCTTGGGAATGATTAAACTCTGATTCCCTGGAGTCTATTGCTATGACCGTAAACCAAAGATACCTGACAATCCACCAAATAGCCGAAAATATGGGAGAAGAAAAATCCACGACCCTCCGTGGTTTCCACGCGTTGGCTGGCTGAGAGACAGTTTCGGTTTTAAGTCACAAATATAAATACTGTGCCTGGAGGACATGGAAGGTTTATGCTGAAGTAATCAGAGGCTTCATTGCCATTTCCAGTCCACTACTTCTGATGCAGCTCAACATTAGAAAACTATTAGAACTCTTTGTGGTCATTCTGTTGGGACGTTCTTAGCACCATCGCAGGCTATATCGCGCTCATGCAAGATCAGACGACCATAATTATGCATCTTCCAGTTTCTCACATGAAGCTAGGGATGTGTGTTGGTTGTCAGATGAGTGGAAAGACAGCATCTTAACCCTTTAGTGCCTGATTTTTTGTTTTTTCATGAAAATATGAAAATAACTTGACATAAACTACTGTGTTACTCTTTATTTCTCCATTTCTGCTTCACGTTGTGTCACTGAATGAATAGGATCGTTAACTTATAGCGAATTAACGAATAGCCAAAGCCTGCACATTATTGTTTTTTTGTTTTTCTTGTAATCGCACTGCGTTCTGACAATGTGTTATGAATAAACGAAGATTCTATTCTATTCATATGCAGCCTGCGAGCTCACATAAAATTATTTCTTTAGCCCTTGTGGTAAGTTGAGTCTGAGTTCTCTGCTACAGACTTTGCTACACAAAACGAAAACACACGAAAGCTGCACCGTGTACGTACCCTGCGATAAAATGAGGAAGAAGTGACGAACTGCTTGGGTGTGCTTACTTTAGCCAGAATCAACCCAGGATAGGCAAGTAAAAGATATTCTGAAATCTCGAACTGAAAAGACAGAACTCGACACCTGGGCGCCTTCAAAACACATATATGCAACACTGACCAAATTGTTCTCAGAGTGAATGGGACTTGTTATATCATCTGAAAAATTAATGAATCTTCCCAACAAAAGTGAACGGCTAGAGCCGAGTTTGCTAGAGGTGCAGCTGGTCGAAATCTGAACAAATTTGTGCCATGGCTGGGATATCAACCCACAACTCTACATGTAAGTCGACAGTCTAGAAGTCTAACCATAACACTATCTTGCGACTACCACGTCGCTATATCCCGACAAATGTCACAAAATTGGTGCAGTTTTTTTAATCCTTCCTATCATTAATTATCAATTGAGGCATCATGACTTGAAATCAGTAGTAGAGGAAACCCGTGTTGTCCTCTACTACTGATTTCATGTCATGGAACCGATTCGTTAAACTCTGATCTTTCCTGCAGATGAATAACAATTCAAACAGGTTGTGCTGAACCGACCCAGGTTATTATAAACTTTTAGAAAAAAGGTACAACCGTTTATTCAAAGTCTATGCCACAGAGGTTAATACATCAAGAACAACTATGGTTGCTGAAAGACAACAGAAAGTGATGGTAGATCGACTATATATTAGGGTGTTCAACTTGCACATGCATGGGGAAAAATAATTTCACATTTTCACCATGCATACCCTCTGGATTTGTGACATTTGGTATTATAAACAACTCAGTGAAATCTTTTGGCTCTGGGATCATGTTAAGTGACAGCTCAAAGCTGGCAAAGTTTTCAAAATTAAAAAATCTTAGTGAACTAATGTATTGTATCAGTTACTGTTACAAAATGCAGAATACAGTATTATAAACTACACATGTTACAATACTGCTTAATTAGTAATCTGTTAAGACTGTTACTATACAACAATTATACAACTGTAGTGTTCGTGTTTCTGCTATTAAAATAATGCCTATTGTCTGTCACTGAAGAGGGAAGATCTTCCTGGGTGGAGCAGAAGAGCAGTAGGCATCTGCTTTCGGTGGTGTTCGACTACTTTGAAGATAAGCAGACGCTGCTGCTCATCGTGTGTGAGTGCCAAGTTAAAGTCAGTTGCCAACTTTACCGCACGCTTAGCACAGTCATTAATAGGAGAAAGTGCAGCAACAGTGTCTTTGGCATGTCGGCAATCTTCTCCGCTATTCCACGTTTCGGGATCAGAAGATACAAAATCTTGACCGAGTTTGAGGGTAGTAACTAGATGCATCGATCGCTGTGTCACGAACGCAGATAAAGTTTTCTCCTTAAATGTCTTGATGGTTTTGGATCAACTCTTGTTAAATCAATAATTATTTTGTTCTGTGGCATGTGTAATGCGGAAACCATTTGTTCCTTATTGTGGGCAAGGGCCTTGTAAGAAAAATTGACAATCCTACCAAATCTTCACTGATGTACCAGATATGCCTTTAAGTTTATGAAGGGCTACTTCTGCGACTTGGCTAACAATGCTGTGAGAAGCTTCCATGCTCTGTAGCATTCACAGGTCATCGTAAGGAACATCACAACAGGTTACGGGTGCATTGAACCATGCCTTAACATACAGGGTGATGGTAAACTGGCAGATTTTTCTCATAGCATGCAGTTCTTTGGATTCATCTTGAACTGCTCTCTGAAACGAAGTACCTTCGTGCAATAATATGCCCTTCATCATCCACCTGGCATGATGATATGCATCGGGTTGACTGAAGTGGATACTCTTACCATCACCAAAACGATTGGCCTCATCAAGTGCAACAATACTGAGCTTTATGAACTCTAAGTATTCTTGCCGTGGCTGGTTGACTGTACTCAGCTGCGCCCACAGAAACTGAACTACAACTTGGTGGTTCTGCTCTAGCCACATTTTCTCACTGTTAGTCAAAGAACAGCCTTTTGTCTCCTTACTAGGTCAGTCAGTGTTGCTTTGGTCTATGAGAGGCCACTGATTTTTGAACCTGGCAAAAATTGCGTTTTGTGGCACAGAGGAGACAAAGAATAAATCAAAGACTGCTGCTGCAATTATTTCAAACAAATGGTGTCTGCAAAGCAAGAATAATAGGCATTTGTCAAAGGCCTCTTGAATAACGGTTAAAGCACAACCCAGCCAGCCATTCTGACACCCTTCCGACTCTCTGAGGGTGTCAACAACCTTATTCCACATCAGGCCACCAGTTCCAGAGCCAGGCAGTGAGGAATGGTTAGAAGCTTTTCAATTCCTATGCCAGACACAACAACTGCCATGCGATCAGCATTGACACCCTCATCATCTGGCAGCAACTTACCATGGAAAGGAACAACAAGGGTGTCATAGGGCAGAATTAATCTATAACGCCTTGTTCAATAGAGGAACAGGTCTTCCTACTGTACGTGCCTCATACACAGAAGTTGTGCACAGAGTCAGATCATTAACATTGGTACCCACTGCTTGTAATGCTGGGGCAACTATGTGCATTGCCTGAGGTGGCGTGGTATTTATTCTGTCCAAGCTAGCCACAAATAATGGGTCATCAATCAGACACCGTCTGTTCACCCTTGCTATATTATCAGATAGAAGAGTATTAACAGGAATATGGATTGGAAACACTGAAAAATAGAAAATAACTATTGTTTAACAAATAACTACGTTCGTCATAAATATCGCTATTGTTCACTCTATTTCAAAATTTACACCTCCTTGAGAGGTCACTTGCCATTGAGATATTGAAGTAGGATTTCTCTAGGTATGTTGTGTATAAAAATGTCACATTTTAAGCCCCTATGCATGTGATTTTTCAAAAATAACTTTGTCCTGAACAGTCTGCTATATATATATATATATATATATATCATTCATTCATTCAGAGCATTTATATAGCGCCTTTTCAAGAAACTACTCAGGAGCGCTCCCGGCCCAGCCACGACTAAAGAAAAAGACTTGATCTTGTAGAACCCTGTCAGATGGCTTACAAGTATAATATAAAGTGGTAGGTCATGCAATATATATATATAAACGGATCCCTGGGGGTTCACTTAGTCGCTTTTCTCCGTCTTTCTCTTACCCTGCCTCCCATGGCATTTTCATCTTCACACACACACACACACACACACACACACACACACACACACACACACACACACACACCACACACACACACACACACACACACACACACATATATATATATATATATACACACACTTAAACACATAATTATAATAGCCATTTATCCCTACACGTGATTATATACACATACACATATATCCATATTTGCATACATATACACATTCTGTCTGGTTTTGAACTTGACATTTATTAATAGTTGTCAAGTCACAGTTACTTTAGCAAAGTCTAAAAGCTGTTCACAATCCACATATGTCCGATCAGGTTTCCAGTCTGGGGAGAAGAGGTTTAGAGGTCGCTAACGTTGATGCCCGTGATAAACAGTCTTGTTTATCCTTACAATCGGTTGGTGCATGCAGTCAAAGTAGAAATATTTCAATGTTTGTCATCCATTAACCTCTGAGAAATGTTTAAATAATTAGCAGCACTAGCCGTGTTACGCTTGACTTGATAAAATCACATCTGCCGGGTGAAAACTATCAATTTCTGAAGTTCGACACTGACTTGGGTGATGGTGTGACAAACCAAAAAGGTTGGAGAGAAAATACGATCAAAGCCAGGACAGGCGTGGGTGGGGCAACACACACACAGCACACACACACAGTCACACACACACACAGTCACACACACACACACACACGCATGCATATCTTTATACGGTTGTTTTCGCACATAACGCCACGTTTACACCGCGTTGTCTATAGACCGTCTTAATATTTTAAGTTGGACGAGCGATGATTAACTCTGAGTTTTCTCACATAAAATTATGGCGGACCGCCAAATCTACGTCTGATGTAAGTAGTAAAGTATACATACATTGCTTTATAATTATTCTTACTTACTATTCGTGTGTAGTGTGTGTCGTGTGCGTGTGTGTGCGTGTGTGTCCCGCCATTGGTGACTCTTTCTTATTGTGTATTGTTTTGGTATACCTGATGTAATAGTCTAGAACTCTAGATTTAAGTTACTAACATGCCCCATAGACTTCGTGCAGAGATACTAAAAATCTATGGTTAAACGATATATAGATTATGTCAAGCTGCGTATTTATATATGTATATATACATATGTGGCCGTATTACATAAGACTGCATACATACGTATAGTCGTACATACATTCAGATACATACATGCTGTATGGTGACTAGGCCTATTTGGATGTTCAACTCTTAAAGATGCACTTTTTGGAATCTATGGAGATTTCACTGAATTAATAATATAGCGCCTTTACAGAAGCTACATTACATTACAGACTATGAGATGTATCTCGCTAGAGACAACTAACAGCAACGAATTGAGTTGGGCAGCATGATGATGCATATTAGACAGGTTCACTGTCATCGAAACGACGAAACTATACTGTAGCTTCTTTATCGTAGTAATTTAGTACAGATGATACGGCGAGGTAGAGACCTGCATGGCCACCCGCCCTTATATGCCGAGGCTAAGAAAATGAACGCTAACACTTCATACTCATGGCTGCCTCAGAGTTAGGTTAAAGGACTGCTTTTCTTCTTTCTCTTCCTCCTCCTGCTCTTCCTTCTGCTACTGTTCTCCTCCTCCTTCTTTTTAGTATAATAATACTATAGTAATATCGTTAAACCGTAAAAGATGTAGGTCTAGGCCCTATGCTATACTTTAACACTAAGACCTACTGATATTGTACAAAAAGACAGAAGGCACGAATTAATAATAGACGAATGTTAATTCGTTTAACATAACACGCTTAATGTGTCCTTTCGTTGTGATTCTGTGGGGCTGGGGCCCCCACAGTTTGACTGAACAGGGCCACCACATTCGTTAAGGCTCGAGTAGGAACTCGCCTCGTGAATAGGAATGAGTAATAAGCATTGTTGAATACAAGATATACGCCGCGATTCTAAGAAAGGCAGGAGCCTGAGTATAATCGCTGTGAATCTGAATACGTGGATTACTGATATGCAAGCTGTGCATGTCTACGTTCTACTGGAATAAGAGTAGCGCTACCGAGGGATACAGGGACCAGAGCCCCGTTCGACTAGATTATCCCCGCAGGAGGAAGAAGAAGAAGATGAGGACGAGCCACCTCGTAGTGTCACCTGGAGATCGATGCCATGCCAATCAGAGGTCGATAATCGGGAGAAGGGGCTAACTCCCAGTTGGATAGGCAGTGGCTTAGCAACCCACGGGCCAGACCAACACCGTCTCACTCAAGAGGGAGAGAGACCACGAAAACCGAAACCCCACACCATGATAACGAATTACAGGAAAAAGCTGACGACTTAGTGAGAAAGCTTAAACAAATTGTTTTTGTGAAGCAGTCGAATGAGCAAAAGCCAGTTTTGTGGTGTCTCACAAAATCGTTAAAGAATGCCAGATATTTTCAGACGGAGAGTTTGTAAAAGATTGCATAGTTGCTGTTGCGAATATTATACGCCCAGAGAGTAAGAATAAGTTTGAAAACATCTCATTATCAAGGAGAACAGTTTTCGTCGCATCGAGGTTATATCTCATGATATTACAGATCAACTCAGTGTTAATGTCATATCATTCCAACGCAAAATGGTATTCTCGATGAAAGCACAGATATCCATTACACTGCTCAGTTGCTCATTCTCATCAGAGTAATCGACAAGTTTATAATCACAGAGGAGCTGTTGTCTGTGAAACATCTAAAAGACACTACAACAGGACAAGATTTGTTTGAAAGTGTCAGTAACTGTCATTGAAACATTGGGTTGGCATGGGATAAGCCTGTGTGTAACAACGCATGGGGTTCCAAGCTTAACTGGCAAATATGTTGGATTGATCAGGAAAATGAATGATGAAGTTACAAACATATGTAAGTAAGTAAGTAAGCAAACCGTTCTAATTATCTGTTGTCTAGAACTGTATTGCATCATTTGTTACGAAAGCTTATGTAAAGTTGTATTACAACTGAAGCATGTTGATGACCTCATTTTAAGTGCTGTCAAGTTCATCAGAGCTGAGGTTTAAATCACAGGCAATTCAAATCTCTACTACAGGATTTGGATTCCGAATATTCGAATCAATCAATCAATCAATATTCCTTTAATTTCAGTGTATTGTATGGCACAATGTTCGTTGACTCAGTTTGGAAAAAGTGTTGGAGTTTGGCATTCAACGGAAGAAACTATTATGTTCCTGGAAATGAAAGTCACTACAGTGGAGTTTTCGACTCGAATGAAGGAAACAGAACGGCAACCTTATTTGAATTTGCAGTTGATATCCTTGCAAAAATGAATGCACTTAATTTGAAACTACAAAGCAAAGGGGTTTTCGCACACCACCTGTATGCAGAAGTGAAATCCTTTCAAGTATAGCTAACACTGCTTTCAAGGCAGATGAAAGAACAAAACTACGGACAATCTCCTACTCTCCAGCTTCAAACTGTCACAACAGAGTCTGCAGAGACAAGATTGACCACCTATTCAAGAGAATGATCCGTTGCGGTTTCCTGCCTGCCACTGCTGAAGGAGCCACTCAACTGTCCATTAAGTCGGACGATAGGCTCTTTCAAGCTATTATAAGAGAACCTTACCATGTTCTCATAAATTTACTCCCCCACCCCGCAATAGTGGACATGACCTCCGAGCTAGGACGCATAACTTTACCCTGCCTGAAAAAGACGATCACAATTACATTTCCCGCATCCTCTATAAGAACACCTACTGACTTAGTCTCTTAGTTTATACTGCTCCCATAGAAGCCCCGAACCATTTGTAGAAGTTGCGTTTGTGTCAGCTTTTGAATTTCAATAAACGACTTTGTATTGTATTGTATTGTATTGTAAAAAAATATAGTCTTCAGTTATGAATTTGAAGGAAGCGTTTTCCACATTTGAAATCATTTGAGACTGAATTTGCTTTGCTAACTATACCGTTCACATTTGACACTCCTTTTGGCAGCTCCTACAGAACTTGAACTGGAGTTCATCGACCAACAAAGTGACACTGACTGTTCTCACAGATAAGTTCAAAGGCTCAGACCTGACAACATTCTTTTCTTCACTCAGAAAGGAAAAGTTCTCAAATCTACAAACTTATGTTTTAAAAAGTTTGTGTTGTTGCATCCACTTACATCTATGAACAAACATTTTCAACTATTTATCGATTATGTGATGATTTCAGTAGGCCCTTGGCCCCTTTATCGTAACAGTAGGACGGTAAAGTTTATGAGCTCTATCAGGCCACTTAAAATCAGCCTTTCCTCACTTTGCCTCCCTCCACTTTCACTTCTCCCCTTCCCCTCTCCTCCATCCTTCTCCTCATCCCTCTCCTCCCCTCTCCAACTCCCATACCCCTCTTCTCCTCCTCCCCCTTCTCCTCCCTTCAGCCTCACCCTCCTCATTCCCTCCCTTGCCCCTTCCATTTCCCCTCACCTTCCGACCCCTCTCCCCTCCCCTCCCGTCATCTACTGAACCACGCAAAGATGAGTACATCCCGTGGGTACGAGAAGCAGAAATGCGTGCTGCCTGCTATCTATCGAATGACGCAATGAGAAGCGACACACCGACATTTCTGTTTCGTTAATTCAGGAGATCAATGGACAGTGAATCCTAGTTTCATGGCCTGACATCAAACTGGATTTTAAAGTGATGAAACATATCCAGATCCATGAGCTGATCCCTAGCATAGGTTTTGAATTTCTTGGGAAATTGTAAGAGTTATGTATAATCTATCATGAAGATAATTACTTTGCAAATCATTAAGTATATTTAAAAAATTGTATATGTATAATTGTATATGCAGCTCGTTCGATGTTAAAAGCCAAAAACAGCCACTGTTTTTTCATCGGTACAAAAGTGGGAACCAAACGACCATGACGACAGATTCCAAAGTTAAATGCAGTCTTGTTACACCATCTGCCAAGAACCTTTTGCTGTGGGACTAGGCTATACCACGTGCCAACAAGCAGTATGCAAGTATGCACTTTGGTACTTATGTATTTGCATATCTACTCTGAAGTATAAATTATAAAAACTTGTCTTGTCCACTGTCGCTATTACATGAATTTCTCACTGTTGAACAGCAGGAACAAAAAGTAATTATAATCTTTGCAGGCCATGGCGTCAATGCGACTCCCCGACATCATTGTGCACTCTCGCCACCTAGCGACTGTCATCAAAAAGACCCTAAATAATCGAGAGTTGCCACACTTGTCCTTCTATACACTCTGCATACATCTCGCTAGTAACAGCCAAAGTATATTTAATTTTAAATATACACACTTTTTCATGTTAGAGGCTATAGTTTTAAACTTCTTACCTGACCCTCCAAAACTTTGGCGTATAAGGTGACCCGATATGCAAAAGATTGACCCACCTCTGCTCTATCTGATTGGTGCAAGTGTTGTAAATGGATGGTTGCTGTACTGCAGACACCATGCATTTGCTGGAGAAACCAAGAACATAAGCCTGACACAAGTTCCGTTCAGAAGTTGAAAGTGCATTGAGAACAGCTGCCGTAATCTGCCTCAAGTTCCTCGATCTACCAGTCTCTGAGATCACCTGCAGTGATAGAAGAAATTCAGTCACGTACCTTCATCCAAGTCATTAGTGATGTGTAGATAGTACCTGCCAGATTCAAAATCAGTTGCTGCCACTCCACATGCAGTTGCTTCTGCAGACCAAAGGAACTCTTTTTCCGCAATTCGTCATGGACCTAAACAAAAGATGTTGGTAATCAATTCTTTTGAGGATCAGCTTGAATTTACAAAGCCGCATTTTTTATAACAGCCGACCAGCTGCTGCCGTTTGGAAAATTCTTGACATTGGTCAGTGCAGTACACAGTGATGTACAAGACCAACTAGAAACCGATTTTCTGAGGACTCTGACTAGAACTGTCATGACTCGGACTTGGAGTCGAGCTCATTCATTCATTCATCGGATTTACATAGGGCCTCTTCAAGATATCTACTCTGCGCTAGTCTAGTATGCTGCCCTCAACAGCCAAAACACTGTAACTCGGAAAACCAATATTTTGCACAAACTTGATTTGAAAGTTTATTTTAAAAATCTCGGAATTTATCTATTCATTCCAAAAACTATTTACACCATAAAATCAGTGCCGGATTAAGGCATAAGCCAAATAAGCCATGGCTTAGGGCCCTGCAAGTTTCTGAGGACCTCAAAATCATGAGAAATTAAATCAAATTGTAGCAAATTCCTAATTTTTCATAATTTTAAATAATTTAGCATTTTACCCTGAAATGTGTTTCAGCGCTAATAAGCTTCAGTTACCACTTACTTACTGTCAAGTTACTGAATACTGGCCATAGTCGCAGACTCACACTCAAAATCTGTACAGGAGCCCTAGCGACCGACGGCAGACGTCAAAGGCTCAAAGCCGAAACTCCCAATATTTCCGACTCTGTGTCGACCATGATAATTGACACATTGTTGATATGCTGACCGGGCGCAAGTGGGGTGAAAATTGAAAATTCTGAAATTACCTAATTTAGTATAGCGGAACATAATAACTTTAGCATTATTATATTACATTCCGAAAAGTGACATTTATAATGAAACCGTCATATCCAGGTGGGTATGAAAAAAGAAAGAGAAACAACTTTTAAAAGAAAGGACATGATGAACATCTCCATAAACTACATGATTTTTAAAGCGCTGCCTTTGCGAGCACCAACAATACAATACAATACAATACAACTTGCATTTATAACGCGCCTTAATAAAAAAAGTCTTGCCGAAAGGACGCGTTACAATGTACTTACTAATCATAGTACTTAGAGAAGAGGTAAGTTTTAAGTTTAGATTTTAAAATATTAATTGAGGATGATCTTCGGATTAGCTCTGGTACTGGTAGAAAGTTCCATTCAGCTGGACCAGCTACTTCAAACATTCTGTCTCCAAATTGTAGATTTGTTCTTTTGATTACGAAGTCTCTTTTCGAAGCCGATCGCAATCCACGTCTTGATTCCAAGAGCAGCACATGGTGTGACTCATAGTTGTAAAAAACGTTTTTTTCGTTTTTTATTATTTTCCTAAAAACGTCGTTTTTTTCGTTTTTTATTTCTCGTCTCGTTTTTTTCCGTTTTTTATTTTTATTTAACTTTATTTATTTATTTACTGTCTGTTATTATTTGTTTAATTTTATTCTTGTCTGATATCCCTTACGTTGTCTCCGTCCGTTCAAGGATTCATCTAATTTACGTCACTATTTAGTGTCATCAGTTGAGAAATAAAATAGCACAGAACAGGAAATAAAATTTATAAAAGTTATTTGAATTTCTAAGTTATCCTAAATGCGAAATGTTGTCTTTGTACACAGTAATCTCCGATTGACTGATAAACTGACTGATATTACTCCATAATATATTATTACGTTCTATATTAAAGTCAAAATTGTAAGTACAATTTTTGATTACGTAAACTCAAATTTGAAAAGATTTCAGTATTTTTAATAACTCAATTTCTTATTAAACCAAAGTTATGAAAAAGAAAATAATTGTCGTAGATTAATGTTACTTGGCGTTTACTTATGAAGTTATGTTATTTGCTGATTAAAATTAAATTGTGTAAACAAGGTTTTTAATTTAAAAATGGCAGAACAGATGTAACAAAGTCAAATTATTTTCTTTACCGTTTTTTTCTCGTTTTTTTCCGTATTTTATTATTTTGAAAAAAACGACGTTTTATTTCGTTTTTTATTTTGTTTTTACCGTTTTTTACAACTATGGTGTGACTAAAGATGATATTAAGTAAGGAGGAGCAGAACCTGTCATTATTTCGAACACGAAAAGAGAGATTTTAGATGATTTCCGAGCCTGAATAGGTAACCAGTTTAATTACTGAAGGGAGTTGGTGATGTGATCTCTAGGGCCAAGGTTCTTGACTAGACGAGCTGCAGTGTGGAGAACAGAGGTAAGCGGATAAAGGGTGGATTTGGCAGACCATAGAGTATTGAGTTACAGTAGTCAATCCTGGATAATACAAGTGAAATAAGTGAAACAAGTGCATCGAGTGCAACCGAAACCACTGATAATGCTAGTGATGACTTAGATTTGTCGGACGAAATGGTAAAGTCAAAAACAAGAAGTTGAAGCAAATGCTGTAAATAATCTTCTGGGTATATATGCGCCGAAAGTAACGAAACTGACATATGCAAATGCAATTTGATTATATTGTTGACGAATTTGCAAGGCAGAAATCAGGGAAGAAATTTTTTAGAGTTTTTTTTACGATAATCGTAATTATTCTCATTTCACAAGGTAATTAATCTATTAGCTTGTAAATTAGTCTTTCAGTTCCATTTAAGTAGCAGGTTATAAGTTTCGACTTTATGATCTGTTAGTGCAGCTTGCAGTTCGACCCCGTGTTATCGTATTGGTAATAACCAGTAACATCCAGTTACATTACATCCTTGTACAGCAGCACTAATAACATATTGAGTTCTGTAAAGTGCAAGTTGTGCAACTTAAATTTAAAAAGACTATTTTAAAATGATTATTATAGATTGCCTATAAAATGATAAAATTATTAGTTAACGGTACGCGTGCATTATATGTATTATTATTATTATTATTATTATTATTATTATTATTATTATTATTATTATTATTATTATTATTATTATTATTATTATTATTATTATTATTATTATTTACCCTGTAATTTTATTTTATTAGAAAAAAACATAGCTTATCATGTACATTTAGAACTCTGAGTTCAGATACCCGTATTTTGGTAATTAGCTTTGCTTTGGGGTTAGGCATAGTTGTAAAAAACGTTTTTTCGTTTTTTTTTTTTTCCAAAAACGTCGTTTTTTCGTTTTTTATTTCTCGTCTCGTTTTTTTCCGTTTTTTTATTTTTTATTTAACTTTATTTATTTATTAACTGTCTGTTATTATTTTTTAAATTTAATTTTTGTCTGATATCCCTTACGTGATCTCCGTCCTTTCAAGGATTCATCTAATTTACGTAACAATTTAGTTTCATCAGTTGAAATAAACAGCACTGTACAGGAAATAAAATTTATAAAAGTTATTTGAATTTCTAAGTTATTGAAAATGCGATGTAGAAAAGTCAAATTATTTTCTTGACCGTTTTTTTTTTTTCTCCGTTTTTTATTTTTTCCAATAAAACGACGTTTTTTTTCGTTTTTTATTTTGATTTTACCGTTTTTAACAACTATGGGGTTAGGGCACCCGGATGTCTTAACCCGGCTCTTGGCTTAAGACCCCCGGAAGTCTTAATCCGGCCCTGCATAAAATGTATTACATTTTGTTTTATTTCATGGTTGAAATAAATTTTAATAATATTAGTGATTATCGATTTAAATACTCAAAAATCGTTTGAACTGTATTTTGGCTTAGCATTTCCATTGGAACTGAACTAGCCAAAATACAGTACTGCTCTTGGGCTTATATAAGTTTTAATCAGAGTGAAATGGTAATAATGATTGCACTTTATAACTAATACTGTTATTGACTGCCTTTGTTTAAACTTGAACAACTTGAAGTTGAATAACCGTTTCAATTTGAACAGCAATTAGTAAAAAAATTGAAAAAAAATAATATTGAAAATGATAAAAAATTGAACATTGGAATCTTAGTAGATTTTGTCATCGAAATTATAATAGCCATTCACTGTTGCTCTACATATATCTACAGATAGAATATAATGTTTTCAAAAATAATTTGTCAGCAAATTTATTTAAAAAAATTAAATTTGAAACAATCAACTGAACATTCAACATGTAGAGATCACTTTAGGTAACTAAACTCCCGAAACTACACCAATACTGTAAAGGATATGTAAATGATTAGCTGCTGATTAAATGCCACAACTGATTAGCAACTTTCTAGTATCCAGGATGCGACCGTACGTATTATACGTATTTTATTTTGGACGATAAAATACGTATAATACGCGTACGGTAAAACTTTGCGTGCCGTACGTTACAATACGTTGCACCCTATAATTGTAAAATTGAACACGAAACGTTGCAACATAGTTAACTAAGTTACTAAAAGGCATAGCTGCCAAAAACAAACTTAACAAAGTTTACTGTAAGGTATCTACTGCGAGTATTCTTCTGAAACAGCTAGACAGGTGGGAGTGTCCATCCCTGTCTACGAGAGACGACCGAGGAGAGACGAAGCGTGTTTCGTCTGCGTTGTGTTACAACGGTGCTTTACAACAAGAAGTCGACGTTGGTTCGACGAAGGTTTAGACAGACAAAAACGTCAATAGTTTGTCTGGTCTGAGTGGTCGAGTGGGACGAACCACAACTCGAACTCAGACGTGGTGGTCTACAGTTGTCGTTAAATGAGTGTGACGAAGGCTGATCATATCTAGGTCTGAGTCACATTTCATTTAGACTTCTGTTTGACGTGGGTGTGGTTTTGGAGGCCAAGCTGTTTTCGGAGGAGGATTCAGACGAAGCCAAGCTGTACGGGTCGTGCCTAGTCAACAGTGCCAGCAGTGCCAAGCAGACGGAGGTTCGGTTCCTGGGTGCAGTGGTCCAATTCTACAGGTGGGCGTATTCGAAGGACAAGTCCATACGCTGGTGGTCAAGTCGAGTCTCGGAGGTGAAGGAGCAACGAAGGGTGAGAAGTCTGGAGTCACGGTCAACAGACGACGGCGGTGAAGAAGAAAAGACTTCTGTGGGGAAGATAAGTCTATACATTTCTTTCTATACTTGCAGAACAGTTGGTGTTGGTGTAGAATTTGTGTGTTTCGTTGTCATTTTTCGTAAAACGAATTTGTCAAAATGGAACATTTGTCTAGTGACAAACTTGCTGAACTTAAGAAAATGTCCACTGAAAGAGTGCGACAAAAGCTGGTGGGGTACGGCAAGGCACATGACGTGTTGTTAACTCTGGAGCGAGAAGTTCTATTGGAACAGTTGGCTAATGATTGGCTGAAAGAAGAAATGGAAGAGGGTGAAGGTGCTACAGCACAGTTCGAAGAAATGAAAAGTGATTCGGAAGGAGAAAGGAGAGAACGAAAGAGGGAAGACAGAGAAGAGAGTTGGGGGAGAGAGGAAATAGCTTTAAGAAGAGAGGAACTGGAGTTGAGAAGAGAGGAGATGAAGTGGAGAAGAGAGAAGGAAGACAAGGAAATGGTGGAGAGAAGAGAGGAAAGGGCTGAGAGAAAAGAAAAGGAGGAAAAGGAAAGGGCGGAGAAAGAAAAGGAAAGAGCGTTGCGAAAAGAAGAGATTGAATTGCAGAAACGGCAATTGCAGCGGACGGAGGCAGAAAGATTGGAATTGCGAGAACGTGAAGAGGAAAGGAAGAAACAGAAAGAGAAGGAGGAGGAGTCTCCTATAGTTAAGATGAAAAAACTTGGTGATGCTATGAAGCATGTTTTACCTCGCATGCCTATGGATCTTGCAGAGATTCCGCTGAATTTTGAAACTGTAGAGAATACATTCAAAAGTTTTGTGGTCGAGAAGGCCTATTGGGTGAAATTGCTTTTACCTTTAATGACTTGCAAGGCTAGGGCAGTGTTGAACAGACTGTCTTACCAGGATCAAGATGATTATGAGCGTGTAAAGGAATACATTCTCAAAGAGTTTAAACTTACTCCTCGAGAATACAGAGCAAAATTCATGGAGGCAAAGAAAATGCCTGATGAAACTTTTACACTGTTCAACACACGCTTGAAGAATTTGTTTAACTATTACGTGCGGAGTAGGAATGTAAAACAAGATTTTGTTAAATTGTGTGACTTGATGGTGGCTGATCGATTGAAAGAGTCGTTGTCGCCTGGTTCTTTGCAATTTGTCTTGATGAAAGAAGGCACTGAATGTTTGACATCTGATGCTGTTGCTGATTTGGCAGATTTGCATGTGAATAATAGGATTGGGTATGTAGGTTTTCATAAATCTGTTGCTGATGAGTCACGGACAATCGATGATAACATGTACCAAGGTAATGGTCAAGGTTACAGAGAGATGAAGAAAGGTTTTGTGGAGACGAATGAGAGAAGGTGTTTAGATTGTGGAAGTTATTCACATCTAAGTAAGGATTGTATGAAAAGGCAATCGAAGGAAAAGATGTGGAATAGAAGCAAGTATGTGGAACCGGCAGTGAAGAAAGGTTTTGAGGAGAAGAATGAGAGAAAGTGTTTTGCATGCGGTAGTTATTCCCATTTAATTAAAGATTGTGCAAAGAGGCAGTCGAGAGAAGTGTCTGCCAGAGCTTGTATATTGGAGGAAGAAGAAAGGCCTGTGATAGAGGTAATTAATAGGCCAGAAGGATGGCCAAATGAGGCATCTGCCAGAGCCTGTGTACTGGAAGAACCAGAAAGGCCTGTATACAAAGTGTTGTTTGAGAATCCTAAATATGAATTTCTAAGGTATGATGGAACGCAGCCAAAGATGGCTATAGAGGTAATTAATAGGCCTGAATGTGAAGATGAATTGGAGGTTGAAACGCAACCTAAGATTGTGATGAAATGTGTGTTGGAAGAAGAGAAGAAAGTGGAACAGGAAGTGAATGAAGAGAGAGAAGAGAAGTTGGACTGTTGTAATTCTAACGTGGTGTTGAGAAAGGCAACTTTACAACATATTGACATTGAAATTAGGGAGGATGGAATGCAGAAAAGGAAAGTAAAATGTTTGGTAGATTCGGGAACTGAAATTCCTGTAGTAAGTAAGGAAGTACTCAAATGTATACATTTGGACGAAATAGGTGAAGTGAGTATTCAGTGTGTTGTTGGAAAACCGGTTGTGGCGAAATTAGTTAAGCTTGAATTGCGGCTGGCTAATGTGGATTGTAACAATAACTATTTTAAGTTATGTAGTGTTGGACAATACATGTCTGTAATTTGTGCTGTGGTTGACGATATGTCAGGAAGGGAAACTTTAATGTTGCATCCAGAGCTGGTTGCAGAATTGAAGTTGTTGTCAGAGATTTCAAGTAGTGATGCTGAAGTTCAAGTAAATGTGTTGATTCAGGATAACTCAAGTGAAATCGTGCATGATGTGAATAAGGAAGTGAGTCAAGAGACAGAGGAAGTGGAAGAAGTGGAGATAGAACATTTGGACTTGGAAAATGTGTGTAGCCATAGTGAAGTTAAAGGTAAGGAAGGTAACGTGTTGCAACATGAGCAACCAGTACAACAGTCTGTGGACTTAGTTAATTTGAGGGAACGTGAGAAAGGTGATATAGGTAATGTGTTACCTCGTGAACAAACAGTACAGCAGTACTTGGGTTTGTTGGATTTAGTGGAACGTGAGGTAGGTAAGGAAGGTGATGGGTTACATGAACATGGTTCTATGTGTGGTTTAGTAGTTGATGAAGATGATGACGTTGAAAGGATTGATGAGATGCAAATGAAGAATGACATGGAAGGGCAACTATTACAGATTGAAACGGGTAAACATGATGTTAATGTGGTAAAGCAGAAACAGTTGACTTGGTTAGTCATTGAAGGTGTTGATTATTGTGCTGATAAATCTGTCTTTTGTGATGTAGCAATGCACGAGGTGGAACGACGAAGTGACGATCTGATCAACATGGGCAGAGTCAAACCTTCGACTGGTCTTATGGAAAGTCTGTTGGGTTTGGTCAAGAAGAAGGATCAATCGCTTCGCTTGATATATGATATTAAATACAGAAATGTTTTTGTTTATTATCAATACTCGAGGCCTGTTGTTGATGAGATTGTCATGAGTGTCGTAATTGTTGTGTTGGTATTTTGGTACAGAGAGTTGATACAAGGCTTTATGAAAGTTGTGAAGTGTTTGGCACGTGTAAAAGGAAAGGAGTTAGAGAGTTTGTTTCGGATTGAAGAAAAGCAGAAGGAAGTTGATTCTTGGAAATATTGTTGGTGTTGTATTGTCATGTGTGAAGTTGTGAATGTGTACTGTGATAGTGGTGGTGAATGTCAGGTTTTGAAAGGTGCCCATGCAATGAGTGGGGCGCTTTTTAAGTGGAAAGATGTTTGTGTTGGGAGTGTCTGGCGTAGTGGGCGCAGATCCCAATTCTTTGTCGTGTTTGATGATGTTGGAGTGGGTTAGGTTGGTGCGATGGGGATTGGTATGGCAGCCTGATGACAAGTGTAGTTGTTTGGCTGATGTGTGTGGTGTAGGGGAAACGTAGTTAAGGTTAGTTGATTTATGTTTGGTTTGTAAATATTTTGTATATAGTTGTTTTGAAGTATTATTTCTATGTACAAGTTTACAAATGATGTAAAGCATAATTTGTAAACTTAAAGAGAGGGAAAGAGGTAATGTCATATGCATCGATTATATACTTACCTATTTAAGTTTTAGTAGGAGTGTTAGTTTGGCTTTTAGCTTTATGTATGTAAATTATCTTGAATAGATGGATAAGACTCTACTGATTGGATGTTATAATTAGACTTGAACATTAGACCAATAGCAATGTATTGGAACAGTCTATTTTATGTTCACATTATCGTGTTATTCGAGTGTCAAGAATAAAGCAGTCGCTCACAAGTTGTGGTTGAGAACGGACTCTTATGTGCTGTGGACTATCACACGTGGTGGTAGTTCACAGTATTTTACGTATAATACGCGTATTTTACATTCGGGGATAAAAATACGTATGCTACGCGTATTTTATTATGGGACTCAACGTACGGTCGCACCCTGCTACTATCTCATTTAAAATTATCAACCAAATCAGAAGTGGTTGTGTATTGACTTCCATGATAGATCTCAAAAGTGATCTCCAGAAACTTTGGTACTTTTTCACTTTGAAAATGCAGCCGTCGTTGTGGTAGAACTATTTTACTGCTTTTTAAGCGTTTGAGAGCTTTTCCGGCTGACCTTGCCTTTGCATATACACTTTCAGGGCTTAGGACAGGGGGCCACCTCAAAATTTTGGCCAGCTTTCACTTGATACAGGGCCTCGGGAATTTCGGAATTAAGGAGTTATTCATTGAAATGGGGAATTACGGAATTAAGGAGTTATTCATTGAAATGTAGCCCTATACAAAATTCTAATTATTTCGTGACGAAATAATTGACGTTAAATAATTGCAAACTGTAAACAAATTTTTCGTAAAATCTGTTATTAGTTGTAAAATTGAAAAGTTGTCAACACTCAACAGTCTAAACTCTATCGTAACTCGTTACTCGTAAGTCGTAAGTCAAACACTTAAACCTAAATAATGTTTTAATATGAATATATTGTTCTTATCATCCGATTCGCTGTGGATAGTGTAGCCTACACAGTACACTATAATATATTTTTACTCTTTCTTAGTCTCTTAGAGCGGTGGTGTAGCCAGGATTTGGAGTTTGGGGGCAGTGTAGAAAATGAATGGGGTGGTGGACGAATTCGAGCGAAACGAGGCCGACGAGTGCACGATTAGGGGGTTTGTTTTTAACTTATGAAATTGATATTTAATCTATATTCTTTCAACACTCTCTGAAAGTCTTTCAACAAGATTCTCAGCTATTGCAAACATCGTGAAGAATTGTGAATTTTTATGGCAATTCAATTCTATGAGTGGCGATCAGTTGAAAGAGACAGCTACAAGATAAACTTTCAGCCGCTTAGAAGAACCTTTCTGTCGAGTTTTTAAAAGACATTTGAAAAAGGCCTTGAAAATTAGTTGTGGCCCTGGGCCTCCAAATCCTGTCCTAGGCCCTGTACACTTTTCTAAAGCCAGACTCAAAATTTCGCCAGCTTTGCTGTTACAATCCATCCTTTAGGCCTATAAATAAAGAACACTGAAAGGTGCAATAAATTTTAGCAGAAAATATTATACAAGACGTTCTTCAAACATTCAAACATGTTGTCTAGTTCAAATGATATAGGCCCAATTTACCCTTTTAGTACCAGCATTATTTTCGAAAATAGCGATAAATTCGGTAATTTTTATACGCTTTGTTCAGCAGTACTGCCAGACATAATTTATAGAATTTATCAGAAAACAGCTAAACTTAGTAGTTATTGTTAAAGCTGATACTTGATATGAAATTCAGTCCAGCAATCCAATGGACATAAACGTTTCAGACACTCTGGCCAACTATAGATTGTTTCTTTCCATTTATGTGGCTTCCTGTTTGGTCCAGTGGAACACATTTCACAGCCACCTGAACGAATTTCATATCAATTGTATGCCCACTTGGAATCAATGGTACAATCCTCTGCACATCTATTTGTTTGCGTAACCAATATTCTCAAAAGAGGAAGAGCTGCTCAAAGTAGTGCGAAGCTGCAGAATCAAGTGGAAGCATAACTCGAAGTCCTTCTCTTGTGAACTGCCTTGGTAGACTAGTTGACTGGAATGTAGTTACCCACTCCCGTGCACTACATGTATCGTAGATTCGTTACCACTGTACATATTTTCTAGGTCACTATTTTCTGCACTGGAACCATTCTATTCTCAAGAAGCCCAACCTATACCCTAACCTTTGCCAGAACTTCCGACCCATTTCAAACTTATCATTTCTCTCCAAAACCATAGAACGACTGGTTTCCATGCAGCTTCTCTCCTATCTTGAACATTCAGGACTCCTCCCTTCCCATCAGTCTCGTTACAGGGCTTATCACTCCAAAGAAACAGCCCTTCTCTCTTTACATTCTGATATCTATTCAGCTGTTGACAGGTCTCAGCTCACTCTTCTTGCTCTTTTTGATGTTTCTTCGGCCTTCGACATGAAATTCTACTCCAACGCCTTGAGACCTCCTGTGGACTCAAAGGTTCCCCACTTCTTTGGCTTCGGTCTTACTTGTCTGATCGCACTCAAATGATCATTTCTGGTGACTGAAGAACTCAGTGGGTTCCTGTTAAATTGGGTGTTCCTCAGGGTTCTGTCCTTGGACCCTTCTTATTTATTTTATACACGGCTGGTATTCCTTCCCTTTTCCCAAATCATTCGGCTATCGGCCATCTTTTTGCTGATGATGTCCAGGCATATGTCTGTGGGCCCCCTTCTGCTCAACTCCTTCTTGCTAGTCACATTGACGCTCTTTCCCAGGATCTCCATCTGTGGATGTCCTCTAATCGCCTTTCTTTAAATTCCTCCAAAACCCAACTTATTTGGTTTGGTACACCACAGCAACTCCTGAAACTCGACTATACCTTGCTCTCTGAAAAGTTTCCGCATTTCACATTCTCATCTAGTGTCCGTGACTTGGGTGTCACCCTAGATAGCTCTCTTACCTTCACTGAACACATATCCAAGCTTACCCGCTCTTCTTACTTCCAACTTAGGCGTCTTAGAGCTATTCGCAGATCTGTTTCATCCTCTACCTTCACCTCAATTGTCCATGCTTTTGTCTGTTCTCGAATTGACTGTTGTAATTCTCTCCTTGTTGGCTTACCCAAGGTTCATCTATCTCCTCTTCAGTCTGTACTGAATGCTGCTGCTAGACTTATAGCTCGCCTCCCTCGATTCTCTCACATCTCTACATTTATGGCTGAACAACTTCATTGGCTACCTCACTCTGTGCTCATCCAATTTAAAGTTCTCATTCTCATGCTCAAATCTCAACTGGGTCTTGCTACAAAATATCTTTGTCACCAAATTCTCCGCCCCTCTCTGCCACGTCAAAGAGTCCTCTCAGATCCTCTGACCAGCTTGACCTTTTGTTCCCCGTGTTAGGACCACAATGGCTCAATCCAGGTCCTTTCTGTGCATAGGTCCCCTCTATAGAATCGACTTCCTCCTTCTCTACGCTCTACAATCCTCTCTAGTAGCACCTCTACCTCTTTCTCTCACCTTAAAACCTTCATTTTTCCTCGGAGTACCTTTCGCACTGGGAGCGCTTCTGAAAGGCTTATGCTATGAGAAGCGCTTTATAAATGATCAAATACAATACAATACAATATTCACAATTCCATTCATAATCGCACAGTTTTCTGCTAGGGGTATCATCAGAACTTTCAGTATCATCATCACCTCTAATATTGTCTCTGTTAGCATCCTCCAGTAGGCAAGGCGACATTATAAAACATCAGTGACGTGCGTGCGACGATCTGCGCATTCGATAAAACTTACGCATCTCCAAGTCTAAACAATACCATGTTTTTGGCTATGTGTAAACTTACACTCAAAATACAAGTCAACTGGAAACTTTACGCCAACATTTGCCTTTGTTACCTGGCATAAACACAGCCACACCAACCAAAATTTCCAGTTCCACTAACACCCAGACAAGCTAGTAAGTACCTAACACATATCTAATAAGTTTTAAGCCTTGGAGATGCTTGGCAGGTATACCCACAATCAGAACACACATGCCATATGAAACCGCGGGTTTAAAAAGTGTTAAAAATCTCTTCGCGACCACTTCCATACCACAAATCTCTTAGAAAAATCTCATTCAATTATTACTGAAACCCAAGCAGGGAATTTAAACCAAAGGTTCTTGGAGCAGGAGTGCCTTAATGCGCTTTGTATAATTAATACATGTGGAGTGTGACATGGATACCTAAATTTTAAATTGATCAAGCGATATTCGTCTCTGCATTTTTGGGCAGTTGTCTGAAATAGGGCGTCTCTAACATGACTACAATTCGATTTAGGCTAGTACTTAGTGTAAAATATCTTAAAACTTCTTACAACCATATAAAAGAAAATCTAAGCATTCAGTAACCATCTGTCCTATCCGTGTTTTAGTCACACCCACGTACCCGTGATAACAGCATCGTGTAAAATATATAGAAAATATTCAGTTTTATTTATAATATGTAATTATAATTAACGACTGTAACAATTAAAAACGTTTTACAATTAAAAACGGTTTATATAGCTTACTTCAGATTAATTCGGATTGATAAATTTGTGTCACGCTCATTAATTGTAAACCAAAACCGGAAACAGAATGCCTAAACGCTGACTTATTAGGCTACTAAGCCATAACGCAACACTGTGTTTGACTTGCTATGCGTTTGTATACGAGCAGCAGACGCTGTCGTTATATTATACGCTATATACGTTATATATTATTATTATTATTATTATTATTATTATTAGACTGTTATTTATAGCGCGCCTAAACAAAATTGGAATCTTGCACAAAGGCGCGTAACAGAAAAATCAATCATAGTAAATCTTAAACAGATGTGTTTTAAGGCTAGTTTTGAAAATCGATAAAGTTGGGGATTTGCGGATAAAGACAGGGAGTTTGTTCCATTCAGCCGGGCCGGCTAGCGCAAATGCCCGGTTACCAAGTTTTTTGAGTGATCGTGTCACAACAAAATCACCTTGAGACGATGAACGTAGCCCTCGTCTGGATAGGAGAGAGGAACAGGGTGTTACAAGTGAAGAAAGGTATGCAGGAGAACAGTTTGTGTAGATTCTGTACATTAGAAGACAGATTTTGAAATTGATGCGAGCTTGTATGGGAAGCCAGTGTAGTTCACGGAGGGTCGGTGTGACATGATCCCGAGGATTTTGGTTCTTGATAAGCTTAGCAGCGTGATGAAGAACAGCTGTAAGAGGTTGAAGGGTAGATGCAGGAAGACCACAAAGGACTGAGTTGCAGTAGTCAATTCTAGAAATGACAAGGGCCTGTACTAGGGTACGAACACATTTCTCGTTAAGACTTTTCTTGACTTGCCGAATGCGTCTGAGATGGAAAAAACAGGATTTGGTTATATTGGAGATATGAGTTTTCATAGACAACGAGTTATCAAGGAGGACACCAAGGTCTCGGACAACATCAGCTGGTTTGATGGAGCAATCTGGGCTAAGATTGAGTACAGTGTGGAATAATTGTGAGTTAGGTAACGGGTTGCGGTAAAACCAGATAAGTTCTGTCTTGGAGGCATTCAGTTTAAGGCGCATGGATGCACACCATGATTGGATTTCAGAGAAACAAGTTATTAAGCGAAACATTGCATTATCAAAGTCTTTGGCAGCAAGTTTAATATAGAGTTGTGTGTCGTCAGCATAAAGGTGTATAAGGATGCCGTGTTTGAATATACGCTGTCGTTATGTCGTTATAGTGCTGTGTTTTGGTTTGACTTCAAATGAAAAATATCCAACTCACTGTGTTTTGGCAACATAGAATCTCGGATACCAGTGATAATACAGCTTCGACAATTTTTTAACATGAAGATAGTTACATCTGACTAAAAGGTACCTGACTGCCCATGGTTTGATGGAACCTGTGCTGCATCAAAAAAATTAACTCGCCGTCTTGAGCGTCAATTCCTGAATTCACCCTCTGAAGAAAGGGAAAAACGCTGGCGTACCCAGGCTAAAGTGCAACGCAAATTGTTTCAGCAAAAACGTTCTAGTTATCTTCGAGAAAGCATTGAGGGCGCCAAAGGAAACGGTCGTACACTTTGGAAATCTCTCAACACATTACTCACCCCGCCTCAAGACACCTCTCCACGCATCTCTCCAGATACACTCCTCGATTACTTCGAGAATAAAATAGACATGATTCGTGAATCGACGAAAGACACGCCAATGCCGGATTTTTCAACTCTACCTCCTCTTGACCACTCACTATGCAAATTTGATGAAGTCACAACCGCCGAAGTTGAAAAACTCATAACTGATTCTTCGACAAAGCAGTGTGAATTGGATTCCGCACCTGTCTGGCTGCTTAAATCTCTCTACACCGTCTTCGCTCCTATCCTCGCTCTCCTCATCAATGTTTCCATCACCCAGGCATCTCTACCTGCAAAACATAAACGTGCCATCATTCGACCTCGTGTAAAGAAACCGGGACTCGACCCTGCGGACCCAGCCAGTTATCGTCCTATCTCAAACTTGTCCTTCATCTCAAAACTCGTTGAACGTGTCATCCACAAACAACTATCCAACTACGTTGAATCACTTCATCTGCTTCCACCTACACAATCTGGATTTCGTCGCCATCACTCCACCGAAACCGCAGTTATTAAAGTTTACAATGACATTGTCCTGGCCCTTGACTCTGGATTCACCACAGCTCTATTACTACTCGATTTCTCTGCCGCTTTTGATTGTGTGGACCATACCATTCTCCTCAAAATCCTGCAAGTACAATTCGGTATCACGGCCTTAGCTATTCAATGGATTGCCTCATTTCTTTCCTCAAGGACTCACAGTATTAAACTTGGTGGCTGCTCATCCAAAATCTTCTCTATCCTCTTTGGTGTTCCCCAAGGCTCCATCCTTGGCCCACTCCTCTTTATACTGTACACCTCTAACATTGGGGGGTCCGGTGGCGCGTTGGATAACATCTGGCGAAGAAAGCGAGAGGTACCGAGTTCTGAGCCCCGTAGGGCGGATTTGCTTTGTAGGCTGCTATTAGCGCCGTGTATTACAGGCTGTCTGTTCTGTTAGTAGTTAACTAGTTAAGATTGTTTCAATTGCATAACATGTAAATGTACAGCGCAGTGCGTTTGTCAGGCGCTTGATTAAAGAAAAGATTATTATTATTATTATTAACATCGCATCACATCATGGCCTTATGATCCACTTATATGCTGACGACACCCAGCTCTACATAAAACTCTCGGGCAAAAACTTTGATAACATTAAAATAAAAATTGCGGAATGCGTCCGTGACATTCAGACCTGGTGCGCATCTATGCGTCTGAAGCTAAATGCCACCAAAACAGAACTCATTTGGTTCGACCGTCGAAGCCGACCGGACGATGATAAACAAATAAAATCTCTTCATCTCGAGTCTAACTGCACCATTCTACCATCTGATGTCGTTCGTGACCTCGGTGTTCTGCTAGACAGCAGCCTAAACATGACTCAACACATCTCTTCCGTCGCCAAAGCATGCTATTTTCACCTTCGCCGAATCCGACAAGTGAAACGCTGCCTCGACGAAACCTGCCTTCGTATCCTCGTCCAAGCTCTCATCATCTCTCGCCTCGACTACTGCAACTCTGTCCTATCCGGTCTTCCTTCATCGACACTGCAACCCTTAACCTCAGTTCTACACACCGCCGCTCGCCTAATAAAAGATCTTGGTCCAAGAGATCACATCACGTCTACACTGCAACAACTTCACTGGCTTCCCATCAGCGCCCGTATCGCCTTCAAAATCTGCCTCCTCATGTATCACATTCACTCTGGAACTTCTCCCTCATACATGGCATCCATGGTCACGCCATGTTCACTTTTCAATACTAGAGGACTCCGATCGTCGACGAGAGGGGATTTCACCGTACTCCGCACAAACCGGAAGTTTGGAAACCGTGCTTTCTCTATCTCAGGACCCTTAGAATGGAACCGTCTTCCAGCTTCAGTTCGACAGTGCATATCTGTTGCACAGGTTAAAACAAAATTAAAAACTTATCTGTTTACCTTGCACTATGACTAAGAATGTAGCGAAACGCGCTCTCGTGCAAGACTTTGTCTTGTTAAAGCGCGCAATAAATTTTCATTTGTATTGTATTTGTACATCTTAAGGGCAAAAATTAGAAAAAGTGAGAAACATTTTTTCGAGTTACTGTGTTTTGACTTCTCAGGGCAGTAGCCTAGGCTATGAAGCTAAGTGTCATTAGGGCCTACGAACGAAAATATTACATCAGTTAGTACAACAATGCACAGCAATCTAGAAGAGTCACCAGTGAAGGACCCACGAACACGCGTGCACATGGAACCGACCAACGTATTCCCGTCGACAGAATGATGAAGATAGATTGGATGTTCCTGCAGAGTCTCTGACTCAAATCTGACTCGTGGATTCACTATCCGAGTCACATTTTATGGGCAGAACAGGAAACTGTATTGCAAAGACTACACTTAGTGGTAGTTACAATGTTAGCTGTCCCTAAGTAGCCTACTGTATGAGTTAGCCTGTTGAACGCGTGTTAGCAGTGGAAGAACTTGTTTGCGTCATTATCGTGGATGAATTTTTGCAGAAAACCAAGTTTTCCCTCTTGTTATCAAATGTAGGCAGTCTTCATCTGGGTCCAAATCTGATCTGTCGGGTCTCAGTAATCTATGCCAACCATGTGCACTGTTGCCTTCACTTTTTTTTTTTTTTTTTTTTTTTTTGTTCTAATAGTGGCAAAAAGTTGTATTTGGGATACAAAAACATGCCTGATTTTTTTGGGAATTATTAAGAAATATCTTGAGGTGCCCCCATGATATTTGGTTTAGTGCGGGTTTAGTAGGCCTTTTAACATGGCAAATTTAGTAAATTTTCTTGTCCTTGATATAATAAGATTTTTAGATGGTCTACAACTGCTACCAGAGCACTGATTTGTGTTTATACGAAACTAAAACATATAGGTAATAATGGATTTGAATAGCAAGTGTTTGTTTACAAATAAAAAATAATAATATAGCCAAATTTGCTTCAAAATTTTGATTTCTTTCAAACATACTTCTAAGCACTGATCTTTAATGAAATCGCCATGTTTTAGAGCTTTCAATATCTGCAAGCGCTAACTAAGCCTAACAAAATCACTTCAAAAACAGAACCCTAACCTTAGCACAAATCATAACATTAATAATTCTAACCGTAATCGTAGGAAGGCCTGGTAGATCTATTACTATAATTATGGCTACCAGAGCCAATAGTATAATAGGGAGTCAGACAGAGGCTATTTTTAGACCCAAAAATGACGTCATTTTGATGCTTAGACTGAATATGTATGAGTTTAGTACTGTTTGTGCTTGTTTGCGAATTAAGATGGCGGCTTGTTTAGGCTAATGTTTATTTTATTTGCAGGACTTTATTAATAACAATGGCTTCGATGGCTACCTGTCGCACGCCGAAGACTAGGAAGCAGTCATCCTGTCCTGTATTCGGAGCTCCTCGAAAACTTTCTGAAGCTTTGCTACCAACATATGACGATATTATGAAGCATTATTTGTTGGAGAGGATTCACCTAAAGCCAACCCGTGATGCAAAAGAGCCTACTGTCGGAGAAATATCTGAAAACCTCGCGACAGTTATCGAAGGCATTTGGCGTAAGGCTTCGATTCCAATTATATCACACACTCGTGTCTTGCAGATGATTAGGACATATCACGACAGGTATAGAAAGATCTTGAAATCGTTTAAAGGGAGGAAAAATCAAGACGGTTATAAAGCTAAGCTCTTGGCTTTCAGAAAGGAAAGTAAACAAACGTTGTTTGACATTGCAAGTTGCAAATGTGTTGACGGTAGGCCTACATGTAGTTGCTCCAAAGACCGCAAGGTTCCAGCCGAGGAGGTAGAGTTCCTTAGTGATCAGAGGACGGTCCGGCTGATGTGCATAAGCGGTATCGACCAGTCTAAAACACGGCGACTTGTTAAGAATCTGAAAAGAAAAGCATCAGAGGCAGAAAAGATAAAAAAGCATACTAAATCTCTGAATAAAATGAACAATACAGCGTCGAGCTCTGAAACCGAAAACACTGAAGCTGACAACACTGAAGCTGACAGTGAAAGTGATTACTCTGAGATTGAAGTTGGTTTGAAGTTTAAATCGAGAGAAGATAAAGAAGTTACAAACTCTGAGAGATTGGGTGAGGTATCAGGCATTCGTACTGTTGGGCGAGATCTTCCAGCACTTGCAAGAGCATGTGACCGTTACGGCGTGTCAGATAGGTCAGCGGCAGCCATAGCATCGGCAGTTTTAGAAGATGTCGGAATAATTACTGAGAACAATGCTTTGAGTGTGATTGATAAGAATAAAGTAAGACGGCAAAGACGGAAGGCGAGAACAAGACTTCAAATGTCTGAAACACAAATTGAACTGCGTGGATTATTCTTCGATGGACGCAAGGACCAAACACTCACAAACAGAAAAGAAGGGCGAACATTTCATCGCAGAACTGTAGTCGAAGAACATATATCGATCATCTCTGAGCCCGGTTCTTCATATCTTGGACACACATCACCAAGTTCCGGCAGCGCCAAAGATATAGCGAAGAGCATAGTGGACTATTTGACTATTAACAACATCTCTACTGAGAAACTTGAAGCCATAGGATGTGACGGTACTAATGTAAACACTGGGTTAAAAGGGGAGTTATTCGACTGCTTGAGGAGAAGTATGAAAAACCATTGCAGTGGCTCGTATGCCAACTTCACGCGAATGAGCTTCCGCTGAGGCACTTGGTGCAAAATCTGGATGGGTCAACATCTGGTCCTCGTGGTTTCACGGGTCCCATTGGTAAGCAGCTTTCAAAATGCGAACATTTACCACTGACGAACTTTGCCAGAATTCCTGGTGATTTTCCCTCCATTGAGTTGAAAGATTTAAGTACTGACCAAAGGTATTTATTAGAAATCAGCATGGCTGTGTGCAGTGGGAAATGTTCGCCCGAACTATCGAACCGGGATCCAGGAAAATTAAACCATTCCAGATGGTTGACCACCGCCAACAGACTGCTTCGATTGTACGTGGCTAGTGACGAGCCATCAACGAGTCTTGTGTCGTTAGTAACGTACATAATCAAAGTGTATGTTCCGCTATGGTTTTCGATAAAGTCAAAACCTTCATGCAAGGATGGCGCACTGCACCTCTTTCGCATGATTGAACTATCACGATATCTCCCAGAAGACTTGCGAAGAATTGTTGATCCCGTGATTCAGAGAAATGGTTTTTTCGGACATCCAGAAAACATTTTGCTTTCAATGATCACGGACCAACGCTTGCATATTCGAGAACTCGGGCTGCGCCGTATACTGAAGGTGAGAACACAGACAAATGCTCCAACAGCCTTGCGACGATTCGTAGTTCCTCAGCTGGATTTTGATGCAAATGATTATGTGGAACTCATTAACTGGCAAGATGTCGAAATTACTGAGCCGCCTCTGACAGTCAGTATATCGGACGATGCAATTAAGCTATTTGTAGCGAATGGTTCCGCTCCGGTTGTAGATTTTCCCCGTTTTCCCTGTCATACCCAAGCTGTAGAAAGATGTGTCAAGCTTGTGACAGAATCTTCAGCCAATGTATGCAGTGCTGAAGCTAGAGACGGTTTTATTAGAACAAGAGTCGCAGCTCGAGCCACTATGCCATGCTTTAACACAAAAGCTGACTATTGCGTGCAACTAGCTTAATTAATTTCCTCGTAATTATTTCTGACGATATTTTGCAGACACTGGCACTTATAAATGTATGTAATGTTGTTGCCAATTGATTGTCTTCAACTGAGTATTGCAACAGTGCATGATTTACTTGCAATAATGTTATGCATACTACCATACATCTAGTATACATTGTATGCAATGCATCGTTCATGCTCATTTCTTCCAGATTTGATGATTTAAAACTCTGTTTCTTGTTATAGTAGAGCATTGATGTCCACATTTTTGGAAACTCCACATAATTAGTCTACAACAACCCAAAGTTTGATATCTAAGTCTTTATACATCTCGAGTAAATAACCATCAAACTTAGGATAAATGCTTATGCGCGATTACGTGACTGATTTACACGAAAAATCGTCAAGTTTGATTAAAAGCAGCGCCGGTTCTATTTATCCTACAACTTTTAGGCTTACATATTTGTAATCTACTTGACATAGACTATATGAATCGCTAGTAATAATTGTTCTAGGTCTAACCAGAAGCTGCAAAAACTGACCCAAAACATGGGCAAAAATCGAAAAACGCTAGTTCGGCTTAATGACCCCCTAAAACTAAAATCTCTCTGGGGCACCTCAAAACATTTTACAATCTCGTTAATTTTTTTTACATTTTGCTTCTAATATATAGTGACAACTTTCCCCAGCTATTACAAATCAAAGAAAAATATAAAAAAATTTCACTCATTAATCTATGCCAACCATGTGCACTGTTGCCTTCACCATGTGTAGATGGGTTGGTTATTGATGGTGCACTTATTGTAAACGACGAAAATAATAGTCTCGAGGGACAATAATAGCCTATAGTCCACAGAGTCAGTCGCCAAAGAATTTCTGACTGAACGAGTTAGAGATCGACTTAACTTAGTCAACCAAGTTACACGCTTGTCAACTAACGAAGTCGCTTAGACTTGTCGAGTGGCTTACGAACTTGAAATCGACTTCTTAGGTAATCCGGTGTCTAGTAGTCACCTAATCATGCAATGCATTTTAAAGCCTACGGTCCTGAAAGACCAATGACTACGAAATGTTAATGTGAATTTATTAACGAAAGTGACCGACGATCAGTGTTTGTAAAAGACTAAAAGGAATAGAACACACGACAAAGTCCCAGGTTGTACTGCAGGGCTCGTTCAGCCTTCAATGGATTCTGTATGGATAAATCCAGAGGTTCCCAACCTTTCAAAGCAAGGCACCCGTACTAAAAGTCTTTCGGTCAATGGCAATCAACTGGCCTTAGGTAGGCCTAGGCCTATGTAACTTTAATTTTCTTCCAGTTAGTAATTTACCTTAATGACGAGCAACGTTCCTTGTATTAAATCAAGTGTTGTGACTATTTATAGACTACTTCATGTTTTTAAAAAATACAGCCCGTAAAAACAAAGTTTTTACTATATCCATCTAGTATCCTATAATGCATCTTACGAAGCAGTTACCTCTACAAATATATAGTCCGCGTTCATTTTCCGACATAGCGTGCGTTTAATCAGGCAGCGCGCCCGTTTTGTTGCGGCCAATGACAACGCTGCGTATCGGAAAAGGGGATTCCCCGATTCGAAAAGTTGAGTCCCCGATTCTATAAGCTTGCCTTTTTGGGGAGCTGAAATTTTTATAGAATGAAGTGTCTGCGAGGGCGAGTCTATCTGCCAAGTTTCATGACGATTGAATGATTGTAAGTGATCGAATTAGTCGTCGCAAGATTTGACTTTTTAGCCTGTGGCTCAAGCAAGCAAGCAAGCAAGCAAGCAAGCAAGATTTCCGTAAGTTAAACTAGATGGATAATAAAATACAGCCCGTAAAAACAAAGTTTTTACTATATCCATCTAGTATCCTATAATGCGTCTTATGAAGCAGTTACCTCAACAAATATATAGTACGCGGTCATTTTACAACATAGCGTCCGTTTAATCAAGGCAGCGCGCCCGTTTTTGCTGCGGCCAATGACAACGTTTGCGTATCGGAAAAGGGGATTCCCCGAGTCGAAAAGCTGAGTCCCCGATTCCCATAAGCTAGCCTTTTTGGGGAGCTGAAATTTTTATAGAATGAAGTGTCTGCGAGGGCGAGTCTATCTGCCAAGTTTCATGACGATTGAATGATTGTAAGTGATCGAATTAGTCGTCGCAAGATTTGACTTTTTAGCCTGTGGCTCATTCAAACATTCAAGCATTCAAGATTTCTGCAAGTTAAACTAGATGGATAAAAAATAGTCTGTACACTCAGTAGTGCTAGGCTATTCAGTAGATTTTCACATTTTGACCCATTTTGTCATTCAGCCGCAGCTCTCCTAGAGCAGGTTGGGGGCCCCCCCAAAAAAGCCCACCCCGGGGAGCCAAAAAAAAAGGGGGGACACCTAGAGGCATATATATTTAAGTCCTCATAAACCACACTCAATCGGTATATACATATGTCCCCATAGTTACGTTGACATACTGAGTCCGCTCAAACCACCAGCGATAAGTATAGCATATATATATATATATATATATATATATATATATATATATATGCATTTCTAGAAACGTTAACTAATCTATATATGTTTGTAATAGTTGCTAGCGCTTGCCACTTTCGAGGTGGCAAGGGCTAGCTTTAAATGGTACCACATTACATTCTTGTGTACCACATTACATTCTTGTAGAAAGATCTGCACTACGTCTGACACTAAATCAGAGCCACAATCATGTAGAATCTGATTGGGAAATACAAACATAGTAAAACAGAAATCAACGCCTTCGCTACGTCACGTGCGGTGTGGTTTCTCAACAGAAATGCAAAAGGGTAGTGTGTAGCCAAATCAATGATAGTCAGAATAAATCGATTTCTCGACTTATCGCACACTTATAATGGGCCAACGGTATACATCGCAAGGCGGGAGAATTGCTCAGCAATAAGTAAGTAAGTAAGTAAGTATATTCTTTATTTATACAACTGCATAACCGCACTTTGGTTTACATGAAATTACACATTCTAAAGCATTCTTTCTCAAAATGTTTTTCTCATTAAGTTGTCAACCTGTGGGACAATTCGGTCATGTGGTCTGGGATGCAGGGAATAGAGTGTCTTAACAGGAGGGAGGAGCAGGTTCAGAGCATGGCCGGGGTCCGCCAAGGCAGCAGTAAAGAGGTTCCCATCTGCCGTTCTATACAACTGTTCTAATGTTGGGTAACCCTCTGGAAGGTAGCGTAGTCGGACCAGACGGTCCATCACGGACTGTAGTCTTTTGCGCTCCTGCTGCCCCGCAAAAACCCACCAAGAATCACAGGAAGATTAACAAGAGGAGCCTGAGAAGAAGAAGCCCCTTTCCCAGTCTCTGACAGATATCACAAGTTCGACAGTAGAATTAATGCCAGGCCAATAGAAATGTGTCAGCAAGCAGTACAAAGTTTTCTTCACACCCAAATGACCACTGGCTGGGATATCATGAGCCACGTACAAATTTTATCACTAAATTGGGCTGGAACCACAACTTGAATAAACCCTAAATCACCAGGCGTATGCCTTACCAAAATCCCGTTATGCCTAGTTCTCAAAATACGAATGGTGTTCTATAGACAGCCCATCCATCTGTTCAGGCAACCGATACAAAGTATGCAACGTGGGATCTGCCTTCTGATTAATTAAAGTCTCGCGGGACACAGGATTGGTTAACAAGTGCAGTAGACTCCTTTAATCAAATAGAACTCAACTCCACGTCTAACTGTGCACAAGAATCAACAGACTTACCGGCTAATGATTGAGCAGGCAAAGAAATTGAGTCACTTCATTTAGCTTGAGAGCGAGTCGTTACTCCCACATTTAGTGCAGCCTGTGTGTGGACAATCCAAATCATTGCCAATAAAAATATGGATGCCAGAAGGCAGCTTGTCAACCAACCCACGTAAGATTGTGCCGTTTGCAAATTTCCACTGAACCTTAATCTCTACTATCGGGACCTGAAGCGTGACGCCCGAAATTCGCTTAATGAGTCGTACCTCACCATTGTCACAGAACTCATTAGCAAGCAACATTTCTTTACCAGCCAAGCTTTGTAAGGAACCAATATCACGCAGAAAGACAACAATGTCATTACGGCTACAACCATTGGAAGCATACACCTCTCCAGATGAACAGAAAGACAAGTAGCCAGCGTCGACCACTTTAGTCAAATCGTCCTTCACTTATACAGACCTATCTAGACCCTTGACTAATTCAACAGTTTCAGGAGTGGTCTGCTGTTGAGCGGTAACAGCGAAATATACCTACACCTTAGAAAGCAGTAGGCCTACATCATCTATAAAGGTCAAAACGCCAGAGTAATGTCAATCAACACCAGTGTCATCCAAGGTTCAGTTTTCGACCCCACTGGTTTCATTGCTGGCATATCTGACCTCCATCCCATTCATCCTCAAAATCGTCTCTACAAATACGCTGACGAATCTTGCCTTTTCATCTGATCAAGCTCCCTTCGTACCCCTGGAACAGAACTTCAACATATCTACTGTACAACTGGTCAGAGGAAAAGAACCTTAAAATATACTCTTCCAAAACCGGTGAAATGGCAGTCATCCAGCACAGCCAATCTTCACTCTCTAACAAACCCACAATCGCCAGTATTCTCTCGCTCTACCTCAATAAAAACTCTAAGCGTCACCATTGATGAAAAACTATCAGTCACAGAACACAGCAACCAAGTCGTCAAAAGTGGCTCTGCTTCAATCTTCGCCCTTAAAACATTCAAAAACCATGATTCCCTAGAACTGATCACTCGCGCAACCATCTAGACAAGACAATGTATATGCTTCCCCAGACTGGTGGGGACTGGCAAGCGAAAAGGACAAATCCCACATACAACGACTGAATAGCAGAATAAAACGCTCTGAATTTATTCACATTGAATCCACTTCTACGAATGTTCTTGCTAACAAAGCAGACACTTCACTATTGAAATCCGTTCTCTTAAATGAGAATCAGTCACTCAGATGCCTTTTCCCCAACCAATATTTTACGCCCTATTTTCTTAGGGTAACACCACATAATTTTAACATTCCTGACAAGGACTCACGAAAATTTATATCTCGCATGTTATTCCTGAACTCTTACTGAGCTATAACTCCATGACATACTATCCCCAACAACAATGCAATATGGTGCCCATATGGGCATCAAATGTGACACCATATGGTATTGATCCCTAGATTCACCTCGTTTGCACCCGAGAGCCCATATTGACTGCATATGTGAAAACCACCTGGGTTTGATATAGCATCGATATGGCATCTATATTGTAGGAGGTTATCTAAACCACATAGTAGATTTCGTTTATTAAAAATACTAAGTTGACATACCGCAACTTGTTTACATGGGATAATGAAGGTAATGAAAATAAAAACTATAAGTTTATGCCTTTAGTCAGATTGAGAGTTAAATCTTAAAATCACCGAATAGTCCGAAATAGAACCCTAGAGATGAAATTGTGGTCATCTTTTTTGGGCAGTTCAAATTCATGAGGCCTAGGGCGCAGAGCATATGGCCTACGTACGGTCGGAGGAAAGAGGCCTCTAAGCACATGTTGAACGTTCCGGTTGACCGCTTGAAGGAGTCTAACGTCTGCATCTTCCATCATTCGGTCTAAATCCTGGTGTTCAGGAGGGAGGTAGCCCAGTCGTTTGGCCCTTAGCAGGAAACGTTGGAGTTTTTGACGGTCGTTTGCGGTAGTGAATCCCCACCAAGCGGGAGAGGCATACAGAAGGCGAGAGATGGTAGTTGCACGTGCAACTTCATGGAGCGCAGTTGGAGGGAGACCGTGTGCCCTGAGGACTCTGAGAGCGTGAAGCGAACCAGAGCATGCACTTAGAATCCTGTTGACATGTGAAGAAGCACTAAGATCGTTTGCAATAGTCACTCCGAGTATGCCATATAGATCCCAGATGGTCGACCAATCTGCATTTCAAATGGAATGTATATGGTATCTTTATGTAACCAACTTATTTACACCATATGTATGCCATGTAGATCCTAGATGGTTTACCAATCACCATTTCATATGGAATCTATATGGTGTGTCGATGGCGGCCGGTTGACATACACGACTCGCGATAGCGGAACGCGCGTTCGACGTCAGTGTAATTAGGGTAAAGAAGGACATTCTTAGCACCATCGCAGGGCATATATAGCGCACATGCAAGATCAGACGACCATAATTATGCTGCTTCCATTTTCACAAATGAGACGTCAGCTAGGGATGTGTGTTGGTTGTCAGATGAGTGGAATGACAGCTTCTTAAAGGAGTTATCCAATTGCTCTCCCATAACGACTGTTTTTTACACCATGGGTACGCAGTCGTCTGCAATCAGAAAGGGAATGGAGCATTTTGTCTGATTCTTCAAACTTGCTCATTCTACAGTATTACGAGTCAACTGCCACTGATCTGCTGTGTAACCCACATGGATCGAGACCTTTGGAAAAGTGGAATTCAGTTTTGACGTAATTAAAACCTGGACATGTAATCGAAACACGACGCGTGGAGCCATCCTGAGGAAGCTATCTCTGGTCGAACTAAACGCAAAGCCTCCCTACAAACTAAGGCTATTGTTTTCCGTCAGCATTCCCGGATCAATTTTTACAGAACTGCCTCGGATACTTTACACTTTGTACATAATTAGGACCGGCTTTGCAAATGGTACTAAAAATACTGACGTTATTGTGTTACCAATATCTTTTTTCATGTTCTAAAATCTCTTGGGAATTACTCAGCTCTGTGTCAGATGCAGTTGCATCGGAACAGGCGTTCGATGTCAGTGTCATTAGTACAAAGGACATTCTTAGCACCATCGCAGGCCATATCGCGCACATGCAAGATCAGACGACCATATGCTTCTTCCATTTTCACAAGTGAAACTTCAGCTACGGATGTGTGTTGGTTGTTAGAAAGACAGCTTCTTAAAGGAGTAATCCAATTGCAAAGCCTCCCTACAAAGGCTATTATTTTCCGTCAGCATTCCCGTATAAATTTTTACAGAACTGCCTCGGATACTTGACTCTTTGTACATAATTAGATACGGCATTGCAAATGGTACTAAGGATACTGACGTTGTCTTATTAGTAATATCTTTCTTGTTCTAAAATCCTTGGGAATGATTAAACTCTGGTTCCCTGGATTCTATTGCTATGATCGTAAACCAAAGATACCTGACAATCCACCTAATAGTCGAAAATATGGGAGAAGAAGAATCAACGGCCCTCCGTGGTTTCCACGCGTTGACTGGCTGAGAGACAGTTTCGGTTTTAAGTCACAAATATAAACACTGTGCCTGGAGGACATGGAAGGTTTATGCTGAAGTAATCAGAGGTTTCATTTCCATTTCCAGTCCACTACTTCCAATGCAGCTCAACATTAGAAAACTATTAGAACTCTTTGTGGTCATTCTGTTGGGACATTCTTAGCACCATCGCAGGCTAAATCGCGCTCATGCAAGATCAGTATACCATAATTATGCATCTTCCAGTTTATCACATGAAGCTAGGGATGTGTGTTGGTTGTCAGATGAGTGGAATGACAGCTTCTTAAAGGAGTTATCCAATTGCTCTCCCATAACGACTGTTTTTTACACCATGGGTACGCAGTCGTCTGCAATCAGAAAGGGAATGGAGCTTTTTGTCTGATTCTTCAAACTTGCTCATTCTACAGTATTACGAGTCAACTGCCATTGATCCGCTGTATACATGGATCGAGAACCCGAGAAAAGAGGAATTCAGTTTGAACGTAATAAAACCCTGGACATGAAATCGAAACACGACGCGTGGAGCCATCCCGAGGAACCTATCTCTGCTCGCACTAAACGCAAAGCCTCCATACAAACTAAGGCTATTATTTTCCGTCAGCATTCCCGGATAAATATTTTACAAAACTGCTTCGGACACTTGACTCTTTTTACATAATTAGGTCCGGCTTTGTAAATGGTGGTAAAAATACTGACGTTATTGTGTTACCAATATCTTTCCTACACGTTCTAAAATCCTTGGGAATTACTCAGCTCTGTGTCAGATTGGCAGTTGCATCGGAATACGCGTTCGATTTCAGTGTCATTAGTACAAAGGACATTCTTAGCACCATCGCAGGCCATATCGCGCTCATGCTAGATCAGATGACCATAATTATAAAGCTTCCAGTTTCTCACATGAAGCTAGGGATGTGGGTTGGTTGTCAGATGAGTGGAATGAAAGCTTCATAAAGGAGTTATCCAATTGCTCTCCCATAACGACGGTTTTTTTACACCCTGGCTACTCAGTCGTCTACAATCAGAAAGGGAATGGATCTCTCCTTATCTGATTCTTCAAACTTGCTCATTCTACAGTATTACGAGTCAACTGCCACTGATCCGCTGTGTAGCCTACATTGATCGAGACCACTGGAAAAGTGGAATTCAGTTTTGACGTAATTTATAACAGGACATGTAATCGAAACACGACGCGTGGAACCATCCCGAAGAAGCTATCTCTGCTCGCACTAAACACAAAGCCTCCATACAAACTAAGGCTATTATTTTCCGTCAGCATACCCGGATAAATATTTTACAGAACTGCCTCGGATACTTTACTCTTTGTACATAATTAGGTCCGGCTTTGTAAATGGTACTAAAATACTGACGTTATTGTGTTACCAATACCTTTCTTTCATGTTCTAAAATCTCTTGGGAATTACTCAGCTCTGTGTCAGAGTGGCAGTTGCATCGGAATACGCGTTCGATGTCAGTGTCATTAGTACAAAAAAGGACATTCTTAGCACCATCGCAGGCCATATCGCGCTCATGCAAGATAAGACGACCATAATTATGCATCTTCCAGTTTCTCACATGAAGCTAGGGATGTGTGTTGATTGTCAGATGAGTGGAAAGACAGCTTCTTAAAAGAGTTATCCAATTGCTCTCCGATAACGACTGTTTTTTACACCCTGGCAACGCAGTCGTCTATAATCAGAAAGGAATGGAGCTCTACTTGTTTGATTCTTCAAACTTGCTCATTCGAGAGTATTACGAGTCAACTGCCATTGATCCTCTGTGTACATGGATCGAGACCTTGTGAAAATTGGAATTCAGTTTCGTTGTAATTAATAACTGGACATTTAATCGAAGCACGACACGTGGAGCCATACCGACGAAGCTATCTCTGGTAGAACTAACGCAAAGCCTCCCTACAAAGGCTATTATTTTCCGTCAGCTTTCCCGGAGCAATTTTTACAGAACTGCCTCGAATACTTGCCTCTAGTACATAATTAGGTCCGGCTTTGTAAATGGTGGTAAAAATACTGACGTTATTGTGTTACCAATATCTTTCCTACACGTTCTAAAATCCTTGGGAATGATTAAACTCTGATTCCCTGGAGTCTATTGCTATGACCGTAAACCAAAGATACCTGACAATCCACCAAATAGCCGAAAATATGAAAGAAGAAAAATCCACGACCCTCCGTGGTTTCCACGCGTTGACTGTCTGAGAGACAGTTTCGGTTTTAAGTCACAAATATAAACACTGTGCCTGGAGGACATGGAAGGTTTATGCTGAAGTAATCAGAGGCTTCATTTCCATTTCCAGTCCACTACTTCCAATGCAGCTCAACATTAGAAAACTATTAGAACTCTTTGTGGTCATTCTGTTGGAACATTCTTTGCACCATCGCAGGCTATATCGCGCTCATGCAAGATCAGACGACCATAATTATGCATCTTCCAGTTTCTCACATGAAGCTAGGAATGTGTGTTGGTTGTCAGATGAGTGGAATGAAAGCTTCATAAAGGAGTTATCCAATTGCTCTCCCATAACGACTGTCATACTACCCTGGATACGCAGTCGTCTACAATCAGAAAGGGAATGGAGCTTTTTGTCTGATTCTTCAAACTTGCTCATTCTACAGTATTACGAGTCAACTGCCACTGATCCGCTGTGTAGCCTACATGGATCGAGACCACTGGAAAAGTGGAATTCAGTTTTGACGTAATTAATAACAGGAGATGTAATCGAAACACGACGCGTGGAACCATCCCGAAGAAGCTATCTCTGCTCGCACTAAACGCAAAGCCTCCATACAAACTAAGGCTATTATTTTCCGTCAGCATTCCCGGATAAATATTTTTGCAGAATTGCCTCGGATACTTTACTCTTTGTACATAATTAGGTCCGGCTTTGTAAATGGTACTAAAATACTGACGTTATTGTGTTACCAATATCTTTCTTTCATGTTCTAAAATCTCTTGGGAATTACTCAGCTCTGTATCAGAGTGGCAGTTGCATCGGAATACGCGTTCGATGTCAGTGTCATTAGTACAAAAAAGGACATTCTTAGCACCATCGCAGGCCATATCGCGCTCATGCAAGATAAGACGACCATAATTATGCATCTTCCAGTTTCTCACATGAAGCTAGGGATGTGTGTTGATTGTCAGATGAGTGGAAAGACAGCTTCTTAAAAGAGTTATCCAATTGCTCTCCGATAACGACTGTTTTTTACACCCTGGCAACGCAGTCGTCTATAATCAGAAAGGAATGGAGCTCTACTTGTTTGATTCTTCAAACTTGCTTGTTCGAGAGTATTACGAGTCAACTGCCACTGATCCTCTGTGTACAAGGATCGAGATCTTGTGAAAAGTGGAATTCAGTTTCGATGTAATTAATAACTGGACAGGTAATCGAAGCACGACACGTGGAGCCATACCGACGAAGCTATCTCTGGTAGAACTAAACGCAAAGCCTCCCTACAAAGGCTATTATTTTCCGTCAGCTTTCCCGGATCAATTTTTACAGAACTGCCTCGGATACTTTACTCTTTGTACATAATTAGGTCCGGCTGTGCAAATGGTACTAAGGATACTGACGTTGTCGTATTAGCAATATCTTTCTTTCATGTTCTAAAATCTTTGGGAATGATTAAACTCTGATTCTCTGGAGTCTATTGCTATGACCGTAAACCAAAGATACCTGACAATCCACCAAATAGCCGAAACTGTGGGAGAAGAAAAATCCACGACCCTCCGTGGTTTCCACGCGTTGACTGGCAGACAGAGACAGTTTCGGTTTTAAGTCACAAATATAAATACTGTGCCTGGAGGACATGGAAGGTTTATGCTGAAGTAATCAGAGGCTTCATTGCCATTTCCAGTCGACTACTTCCAATGCAGCTCAACATTAGAAAACTATTAGAACTCTTTGTGGTCATTCTGTTGGGACATTCTTAGCACCATCGCAGGCTATATCGCGCTCATGCAAGAATATTGACCATAATTATGCATCTTCCAGTTTCTCACATGAAGCTAGGGATGTGTGTTGGTTGTCAGATGAGTGGAAAGACAGCATCTTAAAGGAGTTATCCAATTGCTCTCCGATAACGACTGTTTTTTACACCCTGGCTACTCAGTCGTCTACAATTCTATTGCTATGTTTGTAAACCAAAGATACCTGACAATCCACCAAATAGTCGAAAATATGGGAGAAGAAAAATTCACGGCCCTCCGTGGTTTCCACGCGTTGACTGGCTGAGAGACAGTTTCGGTTTTAAGTCACAAATATAAACACTGTGCCTGGAGGACATGGAAGGTTTATGCTGAAGTAATCAGAGGCTTCATTGCCATTTCCAGTCCACTACTTCCAATGCAGCTCAACATTAGAAAACTATTAGAACTCTTTGTGGTCATTCTGTTGGGACATTCATAGCACCATCGCAGGCTATATCGCGCTCATGCAAGATCAGACGACCATAATTATGCATCTTCCAGTTTCTCACATGAAGCTATGGAAGTGTGTTGGTTGTCAGATGAGTGGAAAGACAGCTTCTTAAAGGAGTTATCCAATTGCTCTCCGATAACGACTGTTTTTTTACACCCTGGCTACTCAGTCGTCTACAATCAGAAAGGGAATGGAGCTCTCCTTGTCTGATTCTTCAAACTTGCTCATTCTAGAGTATTACGAGTCAACTGCCACTGATCCGCTGTGTACATGAATCGAGAACCCGAGAAAAGAGGAATTCAGTTTGAACGTAATTAAACCCTGGACATGTAATCGAAACACGACGAGTGGAGCCATCCCGAGGAAGCTATCTCTGCTCGCACTAAACGCAAAGCCTCCATACAAACTAAGGCTATTATTTTCCGTCAGCATTCCCGGATAAATATTTTACAAAACTGCTTCTGACACTTGATTCTTTTTATACAATTAGGTCCTGATTTGTAAATGGTGGTAAAATACTGACGTTATTGTGTTACCAATATCTTGCTTTCACGTTCTAAAATCCTTTGGAATTACTCAGCTCTGTGTCAGATTGGCAGTTGCATCGGAACGCGCGTTCGACGTCAGTGTCACTAGTAGAAAAAGGACATTCTTAGCGCCATGGCAGGCCATATCGCGCACATGCAAGATCACACGAGCATATGAATCTCCCAGTTTCTCACATGAAGCCAGGGATGTGTGTTGGTTGTCAGATGAGCTTCTTAAAAGAGTTATCCAATTGCTCTCCCGTAACGACTGTTTTTTTAACACCCTGGCTACTAGGGTGTTTTTAAGTTACATGTGATATTTGCAACTCAACGATATTTTGCCGGCCTGGTCGAATTATCGTGCCTATTCATGTATTAACTCCATATCCGAAATTATATCTTGATAGCTGAACATTTTAGGACTGGCGCAGGGCAACCGAAATTGGACACATGTAGCATACTAGCATCCACAATTTCAATGCATGCTATCCGCAGGCCCCTCTCAGTTGCCGGCTCCCAAGTAATGAATATTCATGATAATGACGTCACTGACCTCACGGTGTCTATGTCACTGATCTCGTGTTGCAAATGGCGGGTAGCTGATCGTTCCCTGTGGAATTAGCAGTGCCCATTCTTCTAGATCTATCTGTCACCAGAGCACCGTTCACTGCCGAGAACGGCAAGCTACCAATTATCATTCACCCGAGCTGCTTCGACGACCGGCTCGTGCTGGGCCGTATTCAGATTGCGGTCATTCTTCAACATGAGATGTTGCCGCCAGATCCGCAGGAAATCTCAGTTCAAGGCGAACTGCCAAACAACAACGGTAAATACTTCGACAGTAGATCACGGAATGTGAAACCAAGATAGGCCGTGTCTGTTGCCGACAATCACCTTCCCTGGCGGACGCTGCAGCGGGTCACCGGGAACGCTCGCTTGTGATCACGCGGTCTGTGAAAGCAATATTACGTCACCCCATGTAATGATTTAGTCTACAGCATCGAGATCTTCCTTCAAAGATTCTGGCTTGGAGATAGGAAGGGCCATGCTGAGCGACGCTGGAAGAAGACCGTTGCGTTTCAAGAATATTTTATGCAAATCTTTCTTTCCCAAAACCATAACTTGATCACTTTTAAGAACGACACTTTAAAGGAAATCATTGATCCAACGCAGTCGGTTCGTTACGTCAAAGCTTGACGTCATATTACAAGTGCCGCGCAGCACCCATGAGACAAAATTATGCCAGAGCATTTAGAAATCTTCACATCTTCTTCCCGTGCTCGCTGGCGCATGAAATGATAGCGCTGGTAGTCTTCACAGCGTTGCTGCATGGGGTATACGGTTTCTGGAGCCATGCCCAACGATCTGTCTGCCAACTTCATTTTTATCGGTTACAGCAAACATTTTGCAGTTGTCATTGAAATTTGAGGCTTTGCTGTATCACTCCTTAATATTTCAGCAGCCTTACTCCAGGTGGTCTCTGCTATTTGAAATGGAGAGAGCAGGAAAGAAAATGCAGGTGTCGGAGTCGATATCGAAATAGCGGCGATAACGATCAACATGAGCGTCAAAATCGGCTTCGCGATTGAACGAAACGCTTGCCTGCTGGCGGCGATCGCCTGGTCGGGCTCATTGCACCTGCAGCACAGCTGCACGCCCGTACCGTACTACGATTCGTACCCGTGGTACTGCACAGTTACCTCACGTATTACCGGGTCTTCCCATAATCCCAGTTCACCAGCCAATACATGTAGTAGTAGTACATACGCATGTTCACGATCATGGTGATGGCTACAGTAGTAGCAGTATAGTAGTCATTCGAGATCGCGCCGGACTGAAACCGCATTTGTTAAATATAAACACACGATACGATTGTGTTGAACATCACTTTGTAACTTTGCACCGAGCGTTCATAACGTCAAGTCGCTGGTATCATCGACATAGTCAACCATCAGCAAGGCCAGAATGATTGGTCGCCAGTTACAGTCTTTCGAAGGCAAACCACACGTAACCCCAGCCAGTTCTGCATACCGTACCTTCGTGGTCACCATTGCATTTGTTCAGGCCGACCGCGGCCAAACCCGCGGGCGGCCGGGAGTATAATCCGCAGACCACTGCAGCCTCACTTCCAGCCACGGGATGTGTTTGGGAGTCTCGCCAAACAAGCGGTTCTTAGTGTGGTCTTGAATTGGTGACCAACTGTCCCCATTGTGCCTGCATCTTCACAGATTTGCCGCTATTTGCCTTTTTCGTAACGGGGGCCAAAGTTAAACGGCTGTTCACTAGTGTCGATCGCATGTCGAATAGAATCTACTATATGTCGTAGCTTTCTCAAGTTTCAGTCCAGCCAGTTAAATGTTTAGAACTGATTACAGATAGTGGAGTTTCAATGTCCAAGACATGAGAGCAAAAGCAAACAGCCTGACCTCGAAATAGGAAATTCCAGAGGTCATAGCGAAGCCCGATTGTCGCGATCACATTGGTGCCCAGAGGCTCTGAAGCCAACTGCCTTCTGGAAGTGAATGCACGGAATCTGAAATGAGCTGACCTTCATGACCAGATGTCGATCCGCCCGTATGCTGTCTCAGCTAATTCAACGATACCCAGGATAGCAGAATGCTTGCAGCAGAATGGCTCCTGGCTCCAACTGGCTATGAAGATCAACAGTTGCGTCTTCTCCGAATATAAATGAGCCCATTCATCTCACAAGGCGCCTCCCCTTCACCATCAGAGCAGTGCTTCCTCGACTTCCAGTCATCAAAGCTGTTTTGAGTTCAATGTTAACAGCAGCACTGAGCAGGCGGCAGCTCAAACGGAAAAGTTTGAGCCTCAGCAAAGTTAGATTTCGGAATCAGTTGGCCCCTTTATCGTCGCACAAAGCGCCTGTTGGCACCTTCCAGAGATCGCCAAAGAAGCACGACTTGTTCTGGGACACCTCAGGCATCGTTCAGCAATGCCTTTGGGTTCTTTGTCGAAAATTTCATATTAAATCATTGGCCGTACTTCGATGAAAGCATTGTCTACCTGAACTTTCCCCAAAGCTGGCTTGGTCTCGAGTTCAGGTACTTGAAATAAAGTTGTTCGAGAATCAGCTGTCCGAAATATGATACTCCCACCAGTTACTTTGTAAATAATATTCTTACTTGTAAGTTTAACTGCTCATTCAGTCTTTTTCTATGACTAGCTGCATTGTTCAATTATTTTCATTTGCAGACTTGGAAATTCAGAGTGTCCATGAAACAGATTGGTTGATTTTCGCCGTGAAAGCGAGTTCACGTAACAAAGCTATACTGCATGAAATCGGAGCGTATCGTGTCGTTTCAACCGTGCCAGTTCAGTTTAGTCGAGTTCTTGGGGTCGCAGCATAGTCTTCTCCGTATAGTTGTAATATCAGGTTATCGGAACAAAAGCGAACATTGTCTACCGTCGCATAGCTCATACATACAAGATGTTTGAATAAAGTTAGCTACTGAAGGAGACGTTGCGTTACAGTATCCGACGCATTTAAACATCTTTACGAATTCATGATCCTGCCGATGGGTCGCTTCGTGACGACATTCAGCGTATACGCAGTGCAGTTGAAAATGCTGTAAACAATGCTGACAGTCACCCAGCAGTCGGCTGCCACTGGGTGTAGACCAGACGACTTGTACCAGCATACAGTGGTTGTCCGCGGAATTGGCCTCTGCGATTTCACGTTGACCACCCGAGGTTTGGAGTCGTAATGACAGCGGTTCGCCACTCACGCAGATGTAATTGCCGGGATCACACAGCATTTATCTCTATACCAGCCATTCGCTGACCGTAATGTAACGAGCACACCTGTGCCATGACTGGCCGACGATAACCTGCCCAGCTGGGATCCACAGCGAACCACTGCGATCACCATGACCGCGTGAGCGGCGACTGCCAGAAGAAGATACCGGGGCAGCTACGAGCCCAAGATGGCTGGCATATAAAGCCTCGTCATTTAGTTATCTGACTGATGCTGCGATGGGGCTAATGAGTCACGGATAAAACATTTTGTACTGCTTCCTCCATGAGGTGCCCACTTCATGAATATTCACTTTCTGATTGTCGTGCTTATCAAATTATTCACGAGATTTGATTTGATGTAGACAGGGCAGATAGACAGCATCAACAGAAGACAGAATAAGACAGGCTGGTGACAGACAGACAAGACAGACAGACCAGACAGAGACCAGACAGACAGACAGACAGAGCCGCACAGAGCTGCATGACAGACAAGACAGCATCGAGCGATGATGACGGATGACGGCATGACGAGGATGACGGATTTGATGGATTTGATGTCGATGACGATTTGATTTGACGATGAGATTTGACGGAGGTGACGAGGACGGAGGATGAGGTGATGATGATGGACGGGATGATGGACGGATGATGATCGCATTGCATCAGTATCGAGCGATCGTCGCCCAGCTATTTGCACTGATTTAAGCATTGACTGCATGGCTTCATTGCCAATAATGAGAATTTCATTTACGTATTTGACTCAATTATTTCGAACAGTTAATGCTGTGTGATCGCCGGTGTTATTGAATCGTGACAAGATAACCGTGTTGTTCAAGATTGAGCACATACAAAGAATTGATAGCTCCGAAGGGTGAAGCAAACAAAGCACAGCAGACACGATCCATCGAAATAGACAGCAGTTAACCAGATATCGCCCACTTATCGCGTCAGCAATACACGAGCCTGAGTGCTCTGGCTTGTCATGTGTATAGCAACGCTTGTAGCTTTTTCACAGAGTCTGTATGTATATAATAATATGTATTTATATACATATATGTATGTACAGTTTTAACAGTGTTTGAAAATCGGCCTCGATTTTCAAACACTGTTAAAACTGTACGTGCATAAATATGTATATAAATACATAATTATTTATATACATACAGACTTTCTGTATCAAAAGAAAATACAAAGCGTTGCTGTACACATGTTAAGAAGCCAAGGACGAATAATAGCGCACGGAGAGCCATAAGAGCACTCAGATGATTTTCTCGCTTAATAAGATATTGCTGACGCGTTAGGATAACAGAAGATCGATATCGACATATTATCAGGTGGTTATTTCTTTGCTGTCTGTTTCGATGGATCAGTCTGTCTTCTTCTTTCTGTCTGCTGTCTTTCCGCTACATACTCTTTGTTTGCTTCACTTCCTTCGAATTGCTTGATCATTTTCACTATCAGTTCTTTAGTTATGTCTCAATCTTTGTATGTATGTGTACGTAGACCAACTTACAGTCTGTTGACAGTGCTACATCACGGTTCAACCAAGAGACCCGTACCGAAGATCGCACACGGCGTGGCCTAATTTTTGTTCAGAGATAGTTGTGGTCAAAGGTACGTAGGTAGGAATTCTCATTGTGAAGGCTTTGTAGGCCATACAGGTCATGCTTAAATCAATTTATGAATTCTAAATATAGAACTGTCCGTCCTTCGGTCTGTCTCTGTCTATCTGTCCATCCATCCATCCATCCATCCATCCATCCATCCATCCATCCATCCATCCATCCATCCATCCATCCATCCATCCATCCATCCATCCATCCATCCATCCATCCATCCATCCATCCATCCATCCATCCATCCATCCATCCATCCATCCATCCATCCATCCATCCATCCATCCATCCATCCATCCATCCATCCATCCATCCATCCATCCATCCATCCATCCATCCATCCATCCATCCATCCATCCATCCATCCATCCATCCATCCATCCATCCATCCATCCATCCATCCATCCATCCATCCATCCATCCATCCATCCATCCATCTACCTATCCGTCTATCTATCCTATCTATCTATCCATCTATCTATCTATCTATCTATCTATCTATCTATCTATCTATCTATCTATCTATCTATCTATCTATCTATCTATCTATCTATCTATCTATCTATCTATCTATCTATCTATCTGTCTATCTATCTATCTATCTATCTATCTATCTATCTGTCTATCTGTCTATCTGTCTAATCTCTATTCTATCTGTCTATCTGTCTATCTGTCTATCTGTCTATCTGTCTATCTGTCTTTCTGTCGGTCTGTCTTTCTGTCTGTCTGTCTGTCTCTCTGTATATCTATCTATCTATCTATCTATCTACCTATCTACATATCCATCCATCCATTTATCCATATATAATCTCGTGAATAATTTGATAAAACCTTTTTCACAGTCTTTCGAAGATTGTTTCTGCGACGAACCTAATTCCAATCGAAAGGTGAATATTCATGAAGTGGACACGCCTCATAGGAGGTATTGCAAAGTTTGACCATATATCCTGTTTTATCCGTGACTCCCTTCATTGGCTCCCCATCCGCCAGCGCATTCAATTCAAGGTCTTCTCTCTCATGTGAGGCTGTATTGCTGGCTCTGCTCCCCACTATCTTAGGTCATATTGTACCCCAGTATCTTCTCTGCCCAATCGCTCCTCCCTTCGGTCCTCGGCCCGCGGTCACTTGGTTGTCCCGCGGGTGCGTACTTCTACGGCCCAGTCTAGGAGTTTCGCTATTGAGTGGGTCCTACTAGCTGGAACCGGTTATCTCAATCCCTTCGGGCCGACCTTTTTCTATTTCTTTTGACCAGTTCCGCCATCGCCTGTAAACGTCTCTTTACCAGCGAAGACACTGGCCTGGGTAGGAAGAGCCTCTGTTTTTCAAGTGGCGCTATATAAATACTCGATTACGATTACGATTAATGAATATCTTCAAGTATAGGGTCATCTGTGAAATAAGTTGTCCCTCTGACACGGCTTTCGGGAGGCCCTGAGAAATTTCGAAGATTACATCTGTGAATTGTAGAACCATCTCCTTGAGTCATTTTCCCACATTTCCAAATAATCAGATGAATCTTAACTTGTGGAAATCCGTAGAATTGTATTCCACGGACAACCATATTATGCTAATTTTCGTCTTGTCTCTGAGTCTACACGAATTAACAAATGTCCAGCCATTATTGTAAGGTGAAGGCTTGTCAACATTGTTGCACAACGTTTTCAAGCCCATACTTTCTTACGTATACGCTGAATCTGTCCTGAATCACAGAGAGAGCATTATCAACAGTCAGCTATATTCCTACTAAGGATCATGAGATTCGTAAAGATATTTAAATGCGTGGATAGCTTTCATGTATCTCTTCTTTATCCTCCTTCAATTGCTAGCTTTGGTTCAAACATCTTGTATGTATAGGCCTATACCACGACAGTAGACATTAGTAATTTCCTTTGTTCAATTTCCGATAACCTGATAAAATATTCCTAACTGTCTCTGAATATGGAGGAAGAGTCGTGTAACAGGTGGGACTATATACATTTTAAAATTTCAGGCTAAATGAATAAGTTCCAACAGTTTAAATTATTTTATTAATTTTTATCCGATTTCGTATAATTTTCTCTTTATTTACACGTAGACTGCCGCTTTTTCACATTTTATTTTGGAAAGTGGCGGAGTCAGAAGCCAATCTTGTTTCATGGTTTTCCTAAAGAGATTTTCCCAAGTCGCAAGCCGCATTATGTTCTTAATACAAATGAAAATATAAAGTAATTGAACGAAAAATTGCAGCTTGTTTCCAAAAGTAGGTCAATTGAATAGTCATAAGAAAAGATTTGAATGAGAGCTTTGATTAAACTTACAAATTAAAATTATCAGATAATATTTTAAAGTAACCTAGTTGCAAAATTGTAAATTTACATATTTCGGACAGCTTCTTTGTTCTCAGAATAACTATATTTCAAATTACCTGAATTATCAGATTAAAATACGGCTTTGGGAAAGTTCAAGAATAGACAATACTTTCATCAAGTACATTGTGGTTGAATATATGAGGGTTTCATTGTCACAATCGGGGACTAATAACCCCAAAGCATTTTATGTGAACGATGCCTGGTCCAGATTCGTCGTATTCTTCTTTGGCGATCCACATCCTCTGGAAGGTGTAAAACGAGGCAAGAATGGAACCTCCAATCCAGGCAGAGTATTGCTGCTTTGGTGCGACGATGTCAGCTTGGAAAGAAGGGGGTGCTCTTAGTTCCATATGCACGAAATACAACTATGCAGAATCGAGCCTTTTCCGTGGTGTGGCCATTGGTCTGGAACGGGCTACCCAGGAGACACGCCTGCTCCCTGGGACTCTTACTGAAGCATTCTTTATTGAACTCAAAACTGTAACTTTTGGCCGAGCTGGAGTCGAGAGCGCCTCTGAGTAGTCCTCTTGAAGGGGCGCTATATAAATTTATGAATGAATGAATGCATTTATGATTCGGAGGAGCAATGATTTTGATCTTCATAGTAGTTGGAGCCAGAGCCGTCATTTCTTTCTGCAAACGTTCTGCGAATCCTGGGAACATCGTTGAATTAACAGGACGATGTTAGCGTACAGATCCTGACGGATGTCGACATCACAGTTCATGAAGTCTGTCGTTTTGCGGATTCCAGTGCATTCCTTTCCCAAGAAACTTGGTTGAAACAGAGCCTCTGGGCCTCGGAATCTTTCGATACCAATTGTGATCACTTGACCGTCGGGAAGTTCGTATGACTTATCTAAAGATTGGGAGCCCACGACTGTTTCCATTTCTTTTTCGAAGTCCAAGGCAACGTAGCACAGCTTCTCCTTCATGTCTTGGACGATCTTAGGCTCCGCTACTGTAATAATCTGTAATCTTTCTGTCAGTTCTAGGGGTACAATTTACATTTTAACACGGCGTTCCTAAACTCAGAATAGAGCTAGAAGCTAAAATACTTGAAAAACACGAGCGGCATATGGGTAAGATTTCTATTCGACTCAATCGCCAGAGGGCCATGCGATAAAAGTATTTTCGTGAACGAAATGGTTCATCGACTTTGTTTTGATAAAAGCTCCCACGAAGTTTCTGTGTTTAAGATGATAAACTTTGGCCCCCGTTTTGAAAAAGGCAAATACAAGCAGCCAAATGTGCTGTTATTCCGCTGTTCCCCTCAAGGGAATCTTTTAAGAGCTGTGGACGTTGGTCACCGGATTTCTAAGAGACCACGACAAAAGAACCGCTGACAGCGGGAAAGAACTCCCAAGCACAGCTCTTCAGAATTAACAGAGGTAGGGCCTGGTAGTAGGGGTCTGCGGGTATACCCGTACCCGCGGGTTTACCCGTACCCGACCCGTACCCGCGGGTCGGGTACGGATCGGGTAGACATTTTACGGGTCGGGTCGGGTACGGGTAGGAGCATTACGGGTACGGGTATACCCGGTTTTACCCGTACCGAACTGAAGTTTTGGGGTTACATTAATAGTAAGTTTTGCACCTTCAAAGACTTGCTATAACTGGCGGTATCCTGTCTAAGTAACATATACTTGTGTTGGCCTATGTCGGTGTGTTTTAGCGAGCTTGACATTCATTTATAGACGCTCAATTTAAAGTTACAAAATTGGTCGTTCCATTAACACAATCCGTATCGTAGTATTTTTATATTTATCTCATCTGAGTTTCAGTCCCGACAACCGGGGTCTACCTCGGGCGAAAAAATGACTACTATACTACTACTACTACTATTGTGATCATCACCATGATCATTAGACTATTATTATTATTACTACTATACTACATGCTTTTAAGACTATTGAACTGGTAGGGACTGGGATTATGGGAAGACCCATTAATTACGTGGTGGCTACGGTACGGGTACGGGTATACCCGCGGGTACGGGTCGGGTCGGGTAGTAATTTTGAGTACGGGTCGGGTACGGGTACGGGTAACGGTCCTGTGTTACGGGTACGGGTCGGGTAGCAAAAGTGCTCTACCCGCAGACCTCTACCTGGTAGGCCCATTATATCAAACGATCCTTATACGTAGGTAAAATGTTTCGTTCAATCGCTGAGGAATACAGATTTTGAACTTAGCTCATGTTCTTTTTTGATCCACGTTATCTAAATTTATATTTCACATTGTACTCTGACTCCGACGCAACTCCTTGCATTTTCTTTTCCTGCTCTCTCCATTTCGTACACAATCATAATAACGTACGAACCGTAACATGAATATTAGGGTGTCCCAGAAAAACCAAAGTACTCAAATTTCAATGGCCAACCTTTAAAATGTTTCTCTTGGCTATTCTGATAAAAAATGTAAAGTTACAGCAAGATTGAAGATCATTTAGACGTGGCTCAAAGCCTTTTCAAATTTCGTATACCCCACATGCAATAGCCTATGTGGAAGTTTTACCAGCATATCGGTTTTCAATGCATAACTTTGAAACGGGAAGAGATATTCAAAATTCCTTTGGTGAGGTTTCCTGGAAATGTCTGCTCACAACATAGATTTTGTCTCATAAGGTTACTCTTGCATGACGCTATGTGACATGACGTCAAACTTTGACGTAACAGTTGACATTGCGTTGGATCAATGGTTCCTCTTAACGTGTCGTTCTTAAAAGGTTTATTTTTAGGTATCGAGTTATGGTTTTGGGAAAGAAGGATTTGCATAAAATATTCTTGAAACCCCTTAGCAGTTTCTTCTTCCAGAACATGTGACATAACGTCACTCAACTTTTGAAGTAACCGCTCCTATCTCCAAAGCCAGAAGTCTTGGAAAGGAGATCTCGATGTCTGCAGACTAGGGTTATCGACTACATGGAATTTGATAATAATATTATATTTCACAGACCACGTGACCTCACTCACCGTGACGTTCCCAGTGACCTTATATACTGTATCCATAGCCACCCACAAGTCTTAGAAAGGTGATCTTGGTGTCAACTGTAAGATTTTTGGCTACAAGAAATCTTGAACACATTCCTATCGCTCTGCGATAATTACATTCCATGATCTATAATATCAAGTAACACGTTGATTTGTTTGTAACAGTTCATATGACCTTGGAGGCTTGGAAAGTCGTAGACAGTTTCCTGTAACAATTTTCTGTGAATCACAACGTACAATAACACATCTCATGGTTAGGAAAGTGCTTTGATGCCTTCACTGAAGATAAACCACAATCACAATTCTATTGCTTGCAATTCCCGAGAAACGAAGGACAAACACGCCGGGTCGTCAAGTGACCCTGAAGCTCAGATGTAGTGTAATGTAATTAGTAGCTTATATAGCGCCGTTCTCAGCAGTGACTATTCAGTAGTGCTCCCAGTGCGAGTACCCCGAGAGAAGAAATAGGTTTTGAAGAAAGAGAGAAGTAGGAATAGATCTAGAAGGAATGGAAACGCGTAAAGATGGGGGGAGGGAAGGAATTCCACAGGGCAGATCCAATGATGATAAGTGACCTAGCTTGCGCCAAAGTGGTCCTAGTTCGCGGGACAAAGAGGTCATGCTGGCCCAAAGAGAGGAAAGGTTGGAGAGAAGCTGCAGAATAAGGAAAACTATCGCAACCTATAATGTTGAGTGTACACTTTTTGGCGGCCCTTAAAATCATAAAAATTATTAGACATCAAGAAACTATTCTAGCACTTGTAGTTTCGGAGAACCTAAGGTTAAACAGGACCCTAAACTACAGACATACACTCAGGATAATATTATGATGTTCATCATGACTCTGTTGAGTATACTTCTTTGGAATCGAAGACTTTGAAAAATATCATATACGCCAGAAAATTATTTACATAACTTGTAGATCCAGTGAGGCCAAAGATTACCCATAACAGGTCGAGTGACCTTGAACTACAAGGTCATGCGATGGTCATACGACGGTCATACCAGGTTGTTTATAACTCTATTTTATTTCCTTGAGCCCAGTGGGCCTACCTTGGACTGACACCTTCCTTTTAACTTTCACCGATAACGAAATATTATGACAATAGATGTCAAATGACCTTGAAAATGAAGGTCAACCGATTGTCCTACAATGCTAGAAATAGCATATTTGACTTCTCCCCGGAAAACCCTATCATAGACACAAAAATCACTTCTCGATTGCTTTTAGTTCCTGAGATACTCTGGGATAAAATTTCTCAATGGTAAATCAATGTGTATGATTCAGATATACAATGCTTAACTTAGAGTCGCTTGAGCCACGCCTAAATGTTAATCTAATTAGCTATAACTTCGTACAATATAATAACTAGTCCTATAGAAACTTTCTAGAGGTTGGCCATCAAGATATATAAACTTTTTAAAAGTTTCTGTCGTTTTGGGACACCCTAATGAATATCAATCCACACATGCAATGCATGCATGCGTACTCAGATACAAAAGCAAGTACGTACGTAGATATGTATGCTTGCATTCATCTGTGTTTCAATACATACATAATGTGTCACATGTGTGTACGTAAGTATAATACTGTATGTATGTGTGTGCGTGCATGCGTGCACTTGAATACATATCCTGAGTATGTACACACGTAGGCTTGTGTCATTTCGTTCTCGGCTCTTTCAAATTGCTTATCCACCATAGGCTTATCTGTCTCTTACGGACTGATCTTTTGTATCTGTCTCTTACGGACTGTTCTTTTGGATGTTGACCTGATTACGGCTTGGTTTTGGTGTGCCATCGGTTGATGCCTTGTGCATTAGACACCGGCGCAATAGAAGTTGCTAATTACAATTACAATTACATAAACACACAGAAACATACATAGTCCCTACATGAATGCGGTAATACATACACACAGTCATACATACAAACATGACTTCCATTGTACATAAAAAAAATTATAAACTGACACTCTTACATCAAATATTATGAACCTCGGTGTAAAATGTCAGCCCTAGTGTTATAGCATGTAGAAGTCTTTCTGGATGTGATAACACGAGCGCTAAGTGTGTCTGGTTTGTTTTGATACATTCCACAAATCAAATCATTCTGCTCTGCCTGGTCACGAGTGCATACCGTCTTCGGTCATACACAAGACGCCCGCCGGCTAAAAGGACTGAGCAAAGCCTGGTCCGTGTTGCGCAATGGAAGACGATAAACCCGACCAGAAAATGCCAACAACAGTTGATCTCAATTTGATTTCATCTTGTGCTTCTCTTCCTTCCAATCAGTCGATCGTTGACCATAAATCCACGTCCGCGCAGCCGAGCTCTGTTATTGGGCGGCGTTTTGCGTTGGGCTATACGCGGTGACGTCTCTTCTGTGCGGCATTCGTGACCGCGAGGGCCTTGACAATCGGCTCTCCATGGACATCAACTACGATTTAACTGATTGAATTCAATGACAAATGTCCTCGTCTGTTGCGTGCCTGATAAAGCAGAAAGAAGGGTTCGCGTATAGGTCAGACTTTATTCGATTGACTGTCGTCCGACAAGATACAAATCGATAGACGAGATTGAGTTACACGCGGACGATAGGCAAATGAATTGTCGTCTGCTCGCGGCGTGGCCGCCATATTTGTCGTTCGTGAAAGATGGCCTTCAATTAGGTTAATGAATATTGTCGAAAAGAAAAGAGTTTCTGTTATTGCTGCAAACTGCTTTTGTGAATAACTGTGTACAATTATGCATGGATTATATATTAATATTCTTCTCTTGCGAATAACTGGGTTTGTGTGATTTCACGGCGCTAATGGATTCCGACATCTTATGAACTTTTGGTCTTATAGGAATTTTCCATTGTTTCGCTATTGTTGAAGCATTGGTTTAGAAGAAAAGAAAAATGCATTTTCATTACTGATAAATCAAACAATGAATCATCAGTTTATGACTCCAGCCATCTGTCAAATCCAATGCTCTTCTCAATGTTAGCCAAGAGTATAGGCTAGTTATGCCATCGTTTACATTGTCTATCCAGCGCAGTCTTGATCTTTTGACTTTCTTTCGCTCGATTTTTGCATGTAGTGCATTGTCGCACTGTCCAGCATTCTGATCCGTATATAAAAATGGTTTATGATATATCGTCTCATTTATTCTTGTCTTGGTTCTCTTTGTTATTTCTCTGCTTCTCTATTCTGTGTATTTTTCAAAACAATCCTGACGTTCGTTCAATACTCCCTTGTATGCCTTCCAGAATTTTGTCACTGTTTTTACCTCGGTTACCACTTTCAAACTAGTTAAACAAAAATTAGTCCGAAACTATTACGAAATAGTCTTTCGTTGGCTGACGTCTGTGGCATCCAAAAAAGAAGGTCAAATTATCAGACCCCCAACTGAATACTTGCCACCATCCACAAATTTTGTAATCATAGTAGTTGTCAAGCATAGCAGTGGAATCAGAATTACTTACATAGGGCTATGCAAACTTATAGCTAAGACGCTTATATTATTTTTCAAGTTTTGTCACACCCGGATTCGTTTGAGAACTATACAATCTAACAGGCCTAGAGTCGTACTTGCAAATTATCCTTTTCAAGTTAAATTCTATCTCGTATCTTCGTGTGAAAAATCCCTGACCAAATCTATAGTTCAATTTACAATTCATCCACAAGTTGATTTATTCCGGATCTCCGCATGACTTCCCTGGTCGTATAGAATCCCATTTGCCAGTTCTCACACGTTAATTTTTCCGGTCTTTGCGGGATTTCTATGGACTTCGATTTGCAATTCCTTCACAAGTTAATTCACACCGAGGCGTGCATTCATTTGACACCGCGTGTATAGATCGAATTGATCCGTGCATCGCCCGCGAATATTGAACCGCGCATAACTAAGTGTTGCCAGTGCAAGCCAATGCGATCTCAATCTTCAGCCTCTGAGAGTCGTTGGTATAACTTCTTTTCTGTATCTGTGCTGCTTAGACGTCGATCTGTGATTGGTTTTGGCACCACATTTAATTCTCTTACGCTCGTTCGGTACACATTATTCAGATTATTGCTCAAATGTCTTAATTTAGAGAATGTCAGAGGAAATCCTGTCCCAGGGTTCTGGAGTTGCGGAAGACTTAGTTATCAACGAACTGAGGCACAGTGGAGACACCATGTTATGAAAGGAGCAAATGAAGACTTAGTTATCAACGAACTGAGGCACAGTGGAGACACCATGTTATGAAAGGAGCAAATGCAAAGGGTGTAAGTTTAATATAAAACACAATCATGCACAACTACATTTGATTATTCATGTCCTACTGTTTTATGTGTTCCTTTCATATTCTATTCTAAACATGTCCACGTATTCGTTCGATATCACGTAATGCACATTAATTTTGTCAGACGTACAGTTACTGATAGTAAAACAAGCAGAAGAAGGACTCCTGTAGATTATCAATGGATCCGTTGAAGACGCCTATGCATAGTTCAAAGGCGTATATTATACCGCTTGTGAAAGTCTGGGTCGATGTATGTATACAAACTTGTAATTAATGCTAAGGAACAGTAGGTCCTGATGCAGTCATTACTCTCGCTGACATTCAATTGTCTGGTAACAATGAACTGCTGTGGCTTACATAGCCACAAAGTAGTGTGGCTCTTTGTAGTATTTAGACAGACATCTCTATCTGAGTCATTTTCCGGTAACATGGTAAATTCACTATTTCAACAAGCAAAAAAAAATTTTTTAAATAAATTTTTTTTCTTTGGAACAAATCTTGAACGTTTCTATTTCACAAATATATATTTGGTTTTGCACTAATATGTAAATGTAAAAAGTTTTTGGTAGAAAAAAATAGCCTTACTAAAATATTTATCCACTCCGTTACTGTATACATATGAGATCTGTTTTATACAGTGTACAGCTTCTGTTATGTATTTTGACATGCCAATATGTTTTTAGTATTAATATTTATAAAATAGAAATAAAAGAAATTAGAATACATATAATTATTTGATTCCATCACAGTTTCATTTACTTAGAAAAAGGTCCACTCCGTTACGGAAATAGAAGCAATTAATGTTAAGTTGAATAAATTTTTTGGCCCAAACAACTGAAAAGAAATCACTTGAGCCAATCATTCCCAGTGATCGGATAAACAGAAAACACTAAAATATTTATGGCATTGTCTTAAAAATCTGCTCACAGCATCAAAATACCACACCATTTAGCCTATAATAATTCCACTCCGTTACTATCTTTCGAGTGTCGAGCACAATTTTTCCACTCCGTTACATAGCTGTCCCATGCGTTACCAAATAAATGTTAACGGAGTGGACAGGTAACGGAGTAGACAATTTGGGTTGCAGCACGGTAAATACCATATTATCGCTCACGCGTCCACATCAATCGTCGGTCAAATCATTATTTTGCTCATAAGCGTTATATTACAAATATTATTGGAATTAAATTTATTCATAATCATTGTTAAAATGCAGTAACGGAATGGCTGTATAATAAAAAAAACACATCTGGTACGAAATCAATGAAAATTACTAAGAAATTTGCCGGGCCATTTATATCGTTGGTGGAGATATTAATAGCTTACATAGATTACATAGAAGAGATGAGTCAAGTTGCACGACCACAAAATTGAATGGTTCTGAGATACAAGATTAATTTTTTACATGGCAACGGAGTATACATAAATCCTGGGGACAAGTTTAAACAAATTTCTTTTAATTATACTGAAGATAGGCTACGGTTCACCAAGTTGTGTCTTAAAACATGCACAAATATATAATACATGAGAAACACGTGAATTTTTTGGCTTAATACAAAACATATTGAAATGGTAGACTAAAGCAATAAGTACCATAGCCTAGGGACAGTAACGCAGTGGAACATTTTTGATTCAAAATAAATTTTAATAAATTGCTTTATTGTTTTGAATTACTTTCAAATATCTTAAATTGTTGACTGATCGATAACATTTTAATATCAACACTTTGCATAATCGGACTAGGTATAGTTTTTCGAGAAATGACCGGGGACAGCTGAATTGAGAATTCATGCAATTACCGGAAAATGACTCATCTATGGCCTCCAGCGCTCGTGAATAAGTTTATGCCCTGCGCTTAGCGCTAGAGTGGCGCTTTGGAAATTTCTAGTTTTCGATTACGATTATAGTCCATTTGAATCACTCTAAGAAAAAAATGTGAACTATAATTAAAACTGACTGACTAAAACACTCAGTTGTTTAGCTCTGGTCATCATTAACCGAACCTAAACTAAAGTAGAGAGATAGTCAACACCTAATTATAGCTTAAACGTTTGCTTAAAAACATACTGTAACAATGATTCATATTTTATAGATGACTAATACAGCGCTACAGACTCTAGGCAAGAGTGAAGGACGGTGGTGGTTACCACCCCTCGGATTTCGTGTTTGGTTTCACATATCATATCAAGTAATACAGCAATTGATTCAGCATTCATTCCTGAACAAAATGGTATATTTAATTGTAAATTATGTGAATGCACCCCGAATTTACATAATTTCTAACAATGGAACCGATCTATAATTAGCGATATTTTATATTATTGCGTACATCTTGTACTTGTTGGATAAACAAATATAAGATGACGTGTGTTTTGAAACTGATCTAAGTGTAGAGGTTGACTTCTCTGGCACACTCAGACACTCCAACCGTAGAGGGTGCGGAATTCCAGGCCGCTGACCACAGACCGACTGACTGAGTGCCAACAGACAGACAGAAGCAGACAGACAAAGATATAGAGAAAGACAGAGAGAGGGATTGAACAAGGCAGCGATGTGAGTAAGCGAGTAACCCACCCAGCCCAGCTAAGCCTAAGCTGACTTGTTCAGTATATATAAAATATAATTATAAGCGCAGTCTAATTAGTAAGAGATCAGACTATCATAGCAGAAGAGTTCCAACCATCCGACCGTCAGACTGAGCTGTGGAGCGTACAGAGTTTGCTGTTCGCCATCATGGTATACTGTTTTATGATTCTACAATAAACTACATTAATCTCTGCTGACCGTCTTCGATCGTCAACGGCCTCCCTGGGCCCGTGGCCGGGTCAGGATGGCCGAGGCAACGAACGATCATCACGCCGGTGTCATGATATAAAGTCTCCCCCGAAACAGAGTCTCCCTCTGGCTGAAATAATGTCTCCCCGGAGACTCTGTATCAAAACAAAGTCTCCCCAATTGAAATAGAATCTCCCCGTCTACGATACAAAGTCTCCCCCTACTAAAAAATCGCCCCTCTATATTTCAGTTGCTTTTTAATATAATTTTAAATATGATTTAATATGTACATTTTCGTAAAAAAATCTTATGTGTTTACTATTTGAATTGGACATGAAAAACATAAAATGAAATCAGAAAGTTATGAAATAAATGTTTTATAAGAGTAAATGTAGAACACCACTAGGATGTCGGACGCTTATGCAATAAAACGCAAGGGATTACACACATTGTTTGTTATAGCCTAATTAAGAAAATGGCTCTGACCATAAGTAGGCATTTTACTGGTGCTAGACTGCTAGTTTCTGAAACGATTCTGTGATCAGTAATCCCTATCCCATACAATAATTAATGCTGCAGTCCTTTTGCCAGCTAACGCTAATTAGCTTCCCGCTGATTCTTTTAGGGTTAGATGACTTAGATCTACCACTGAAACTGTGTTGGGTATTGGTCGTTCAATATTATTAGCGTCAGATTTAATATCAGGCCAGCTTTCTAGCTATACAAGGAGTCTGAAACAATGCATTGGAATAACTATACCTGTACAGACTTCCTGATACGAGCTAGCACGTCTATGCGATTCTTGATGCAGATTAGGCCTAACCTTCAACTGATATTAATCAACTGATATGAGCTTGCACTTGTTTTTCTGTGAATCTTTTGATGCGGAATAGGCCTACCATTCGTCCATTGATCTGGTTAACATATTCGTTGCTAATTATTGTTAGCATTCACAGAACCACTGAATAAGCGAAGCTAAATCAAACCTATTTAGTGTCGATAGGCCAATATAAATTAAAGAAAATAAGGCATTGTAGTTCTTGAGACAAGTACAGGCTTGAGATAAAGACTAGGGCCTACTGAAGCATTTGTTGAACGATGGAATTATATGCTTGCCCTTGCTTTTCTGGCATTCTTTGATGAAGATTAGGCATTCATAGAATCACTGAATAAGCGAAGCTAAATCAAACCTATTTAGTGTCGATAGGCCAATATCAATTAAAGAAAATAAAGCATTGTAGTCCGTGAAGCCAGTATACAGGCTTGAGATGAAGACTACTGAAGCATTTGTTAAACCAAGGAGTTATTCGGCTTATATCGAATGTTATTTGCTCATGGAGGTAATAAACGCTAGAACTTAGTTGATTCGATTCCTTTATAAGGGCAGACCACTATAAATTATTCGTAGACGCCAATCATCGTCGATATGACGGCGTCGTTAAATAAACTTATTACACACAATTATTCGTGCTGAAGTTCATTACATTTTCTGCTTAGACTTAGATGATCTCAACGGATTCAGTATTATAGTTAGTATAGGCCTACATTGGCAAGAAGTTGCTTTAAAAAGTACTACTTTGTGAAACAGTGCAAAATTATGGATAAGGCTGAATGTGAAGCTATGTTTAATTAAGTTACATTAGCAAAAAAGAATATCCAACATAATAGGGCCTATTCTAAAGATGAGAAACGTCGTTTGCGAGAGAAATCTATTTAACCCATTAGCGCCCAATGATCCCATTTGGGAACACGCGGATGAATTTAAGTATACAATAAGTGTATTGTGTTATTTAGTTACTGTGGGCAGCTTTTGACTGTTAAATAGTCCATTTACGATATTGTAGCCTAATCTTGAGTTTGCAAAAATTTCTAGTGAGCGGCAGCCATCTTTAAAGTTTCGTGTTTTTTCAAAATTCGGCTGCTTCCAGTTTTTCGTCTGCATATAAGGTAAGAGAATTTAAATTTTAAAAGTGTTTATGTGATTTAAGTGTAACATTACGTAGCTACTGCTATGCCAAATGTGCATTGAAAAATCAAATGTATTGCGGTAGAAATGTTTAGTAAATCTTTGATGTTCCCAAATGGGAACATTGGGCACAAATGTAGTCTGTTCCCATTTTGGAACATGATGGAGAAATTCATTGAGTTATTGAAAACTCCGCATCGCGTGCATTACTACTGTCAATATTTATAAAAAGAACTAGCAGTTTTTACCCGGCGTTCGCCTGGGTTTTCCTCAGCGCCCGTGTATTTGAATTTAACGACATCTTCGTCAGCGCCCGTGAATTTGAATTTAACGATGTGCACATTTTTCGTGTATCCCTCTGGCGAATTTACGCGCTGGCTTGAAATGGGGGACTCTGTAAAAATGGCTGCTATAGGTGGCGCCAGGATGGGATACAGTTTGGCTACTCTAGGTAAAATGTGTGCTCTGTTGTGCGGTAGGTTTATTTCATAGACATCTTACATTTAATATATGATGTCTATGGTTTATTTACGCTAAAGTTGTCTAAAGTTTGACCACATCACATACTGGCGACGCCTATCGCCGCTTAAAGGAACTGCTCACAGAGTCCCCCATTGTAAAAAATCAACTCTACGCAATATATACTCCTAGATTTCAATGGCGTTGAAACAGACTATGACCACGTCGAAACTTAAAATGTCCAAATATCGGAATTTAAAGTAAATTTTGAGTTGAAATAAAGTTGGGTTGAGATCTATAGAAATTCAAATGAAAACTTTCGTTAAAAATTTCGTATCCCTAAAGTTTTGCATTGGCCTATAAATTCAGCCGTGGCGTGACCACTTCTGATTTGAAATCAACGGTCATCGTGATTGGTTGCGAATCAGAGCGTTGACCTAGATCCTCCGCGTGACGTAAGATTGCATATTAATTTAAGCCTTCGTGACGTGAACAAATGGCCATACTACGGCTGCTATTATAAGATAGCCTCGTCGAAAAAGTTGTAAATTTAAAATGTCCATATATCGGCGTTTAAATACAATTGCGAGCAGAAAATAGTGGCGTTGATCAAGACGTGGCGTAATAATGTTTTGAAAAATTTTGTAAATCGCTAAAGCGTTCCGTTTCGGAGCCTTTAGCAAGACGGACAAACATACGGAAGGACAGAAAAAAAAGACTTTGGATTATATATATAGATATGAGATAAATTAGAATTTTTAGTTTACACAGCAATCACACCTTATATAATGCCTTTTTCAGGTGTAAAGAAAGGTCTCCTTGCCTGAGGCGATAACCATTACACAGTCTGATGTAGATGGAAACAATGACAACACTGACCAGCTTGTTCACCTAGCACAGGCTTCCATGGGGTCCACTACGGCAACTTCTTCTTATGATAACTGTGAGGTGGCACGACAACCATTATGTGACTGTAGCTACCAATTTCATTACAGTAAGTACTTAGAGCCATTCGATACGCTGGAGCTCAGCCAAAAAAGTATGTGGTTGATATAAATCAACCAGCTGTCATTAGAGAGCATGATACTCTTCACATGGGTGTTGTGGGCATTCTGGACCCCTTCATGTCTAACTATGACCCCGTATTTGGCTCCAAGAAGTGGTGGTGCCACTCTTTATCAACGGTTTGAACATGACTGTTGTTACTGCCTGGCCTCTTCACGTGAAAGTCTGTGGCTTGTCTGATCAACTAGAGTTCTGGCGGCAAATTATGAACAATACTATACAACGGTTGGACAATCCTCCAACAGCTCTATCAGATAGCCACTCAGTCAGTGACATTCGCTACGTTTGAGTCGATCATCATCTGGGTTCAGAGTGAAAGACAAACAAGATGTCGATTGTGTAAGAAGAATACAAAGCTGTACTGTGCAAAGTGCACGGTTCTACTTCATCTACACTACGAGCAGTAGTATCATAATCATAATCGCATTTGAGACAGAATATTGTCAGTCTCCTGGAAGGCATTGTAGAGAAATACCTGGAATATGTTGATGTGTATGATCGTTGTTTTCAATCGCAGAATTAGACACACAGATAACGCGTATTATTATTTATTATGACCACTTCCAGTTTTCAAAAGACAAATAAGTAAGCAAGCAAATGAAGCCCTGCCTGCATTCCCTCTACAGAATGGCATATTTGTTTCTCTTCTAAGAAGAATAATGAATACGCTATAGTCGACAAACTTAGGGGGTATCCACCCCTCTGGTACCTCGGCTATATCGGGTATAACATTTTAATGGCGTGGGATACCACCATGACGTTTACCTCAAAATGTGTGCAAATGAACCTCCTACAGCTACATAAAACTTCAAAATTATATTTCATTTGGAACAAGTTTGTGAAGCAAGAAACTTAGGGGGTGGTAACCCCCCTGGTAGCCCAAGGGTTAAAGCCCTAGTGTTATCGCCACGTGGAATGCCTTCTGGATGCGATAACATGAGCTCTAAGTGTGTATGATTTGATACAATGCACAAATCAAATCATTCTGCCTGGCCTGCCCACGAGTGTTATAAAGGACTTAGCAAAGCCGGGTCCGTGTTTTTATTCGTTTATTACTGAATCACACGGGTTGACACAAACCGCAACCAGATACATAGAACTGAATTGCCTACACTGAGGATTGCGAAATGGAAGACAACAACAGGTTTTACTGGGGTAATTTGCAAAAACCTTGCCCCCGTCAGTGATAAGCGAAAAGCCCTACCCGTCTGCAAGAGCTTGAAAACCAATCTGAATGTGGTTTCGTGTTCTCGCATCAGAAGAGCTTCTGAGTTTTTCCTGAAGTGGCAAACTATAATTTATGATGATGATGATGATGATGATGATGATGATGATGATTATGATGATGATGATTATAGTAGTAGTAGTAGTAGTAGTAGTAGTAGTAGTAGTAGTAGTAGTAGTAGTAGTAGTAGTAGTAGTAGTAGTAGTAGTAGTAGTAGTAGTAGTAGTAGTAGTAGTAGTAGTAGTAGTAGTAGTAGTAGTAGTAGTAGTAGTAGTAGTAGTAGTAGTAGTAGTAGTAGTAGTAGTAGTAGTAGTAGTAGTAGTAGTAGTAGTAGTAGTAGTAGTAGTAGTAGTAGTAGTAGTAGTAGTAGTAGTAGTAGGAAGTAGTAGTAGTAGTAGTAGTAGTGGTAGTAGTAGTAGTAGTAGTAATAATAATAATAATAATAATAATAATAATAATAACAATAATAATAGTAATAATAATAATAATAGTAATAATAATAATAATAATAATAATAATAATAATAATAATAATTATAATAAGCACTTGTATTCGGGAATCTTCCGTTAAACCCACGCCCGATATGGATAATAATAATAATAATATTATAGCCGTTCCAGAAACACATTACTTTTATAATTTCTAAGTCCCTGGGGAATGAAGTACCTCAGGGCAAAAATAATAATAATAATAATTAATAATAATAATAATAATAATTATACTATTATTAAATAAAAAATAATAATAAAAAATAATAATAATAATAATAATAATAATAATAATAATAATTAGTAATAATAATAATTAATAATAATAATAATAATTGGTTTTCAAGCTCTTCCAGGAAGACAAATGAATACGCTACAGACAAAAACTAAGGGGAGTGCTTCCATTCAGCCATTTTTCACGCATATTACGCGTATTATTATTTATTTTGATCACTTCCGGTTTTCAAAAGACAAACATATAAGTATGTGAATGAAGCCCTGCATTCCCTCTAAAGAATGATATATTTGTTTCTCTTCTAGGAAGAGTAGTCAATAAGCTATAGTCAAAACTAAGGAGGGTGGTATCCACCCCTGGTGCCTCGGGTATATCGGGTATAACTTTGAATGGCGTGGGCTACCACCATGATGTTTACCTCAAAATGTGCGCCAATGAATCTGGAACAGCTACCTAAAATGTAAAAATTATATTCCATACGAAAAAAATTAATTTTATGCATAAAAACGTAGGGGCGGGTGGTAACCACCCCCTTGGTAGCCCGAGGGTTAAGTAATGCTAAAATGTATAAAGTACTTAATGTTTAATACTACTAAAAAGCTGGTAATAAACTAAACTCATATATTTTGAAATTCGAGGTTGCATTTTTAGTGCAAAAAAAAATTCTACATGTATTGAGCCATTGTGTTTCTTTTTGTTGGGGGTTCTGGGATTGTTGGCATAATTTTTTAGGGGGTCCGACAATGTTTGACAGTTGTTGACAAGGAAGGGAGGGGTAAAACTGCCTAAAATCTTTTGACATAATTAATGGACGACCCCTCATTAATGTTGATCAAGTAGAGTTTCAGGGCTCGCTTAAAGCAGATAATTGAGGGAAATGATGTAACTTCAGAATCAAGGAGTTTCAAACCATTGGGCAATGACGCTTAATAGAAAATCGTAGCAGGAACTGAAAACAAACTAATTCAATGATATTTCTAACCAAAGTCTATCTAACGTCGATTTTATTTTCCGTCTCCAATTCAAGAACAGTCGTGGAGCGTAAACATCTGTTCACTAAATTCAACGCAAGAGTTTCCAAGAGTAACTCACCAATTAGGCCTATAGACAAGGAATTAACATAAAGATTTTTAACATAATATTATTCGAAAGGCTAAAATTTTTAATTAATTTAAGAGAAAGCAGCATTGTTGTCAATTTTACAATTATTTAAACAACGTCTTTGTTATTAGAACGACCACAATTCAAGCTAATTGAAGTTATCAGATTAAACTGTGTCATTAGGAAAAGCAATTTAAAAGGCCTATTTTCAAGCACATCCTTGTTGAATATTTATGGGTTTAATTGTCACCACTGGGAGTAATAATGTTAAAAGCATTTTTTGTGAACGATGGATGGGCCAGATTCGTCGTATTCCTGTTTCTTGATCCACTTCTGCTCGAACGTAGAAACAGAGGCAAGGATGGAGCCTCCGATCCAGGCAGAGAATTTGCGCTCTGGAGGGGCAATGATTTTGATCGTCATCGTGGCTGGAGCCAGGGCTGTGATTTCTTTCTGCAAACGATCGGCGATGCCTGGGAACATCGTTGAACCACCGGACAGAACGATGTTGGCGAATAGATCTTCATGAATATCAGCATCACTCTTCATGATGCTGTTGTAGGTCGTTTCGTGGATTCCACACGATTCCATTCCCAAGAAGCTTGGCTGGAACAGAGCCTCTGGGCATTGGAATCTTTCGTTACCAATCGTGATCTCTTGACCATCGGGAAGTTCGTATATCTTCTCTAAGGAAGAGGTGCGCGTGGCTGTTTTCATTTCTTGTTCGAAGTCCAAGGCAACGTAGCACAGCTTCTCTTTCATTTCTCGGACGATCTCAAACTCCGCTCCTGTACTAAAACTGTAGCCCCTTTCCGTCAGGATTCTAGCCAGGTAGTGCGTCAGGTCCCTTCCTGCCAAATCAAGGCGGTCAATAGAATGCGGAAGAGAGTAACCCTCGTAGATTGGTACCGCCTGGGTGACGCCATCCCCAGAGTAAAGGACGATCCCAGTTGTACTGCCAGAGGCGTACAGAGACAGGACGGCCTGGAGAGCTACATACATAGCCGGTGATTTGAATGTTTCAAACATGATCTACAAGCAACGAATAAAGGAACAGACCAAGACACTAGGGTTTGCATCTATGGAATCTCACATTTAATCTCATTGCTCATAAAGTCAGAGACCGAAGGCCTACTCAGTCAATGTGCTTCCACGGATCTGGAACGCTCTTCCGCCGTCTGTGCGTGCTGCACGCGGCTATATGGTTTTCTCTAAACTCTCAGATCGCAGCACAGCAGCATGGCCTCAAAGTAAATATTCAACTTGGTTGAATTTTTTCAACTGTTTGATGGCCACGTGTTGAGCGCTTCTGAGAGACTCTTAAGTGGCGCTTTATAAATGTTTTGTTACATTACATTACATTAATATGTACTATCTAATTTGTGGAGATTGAGATTGGGGTCATGTACCGTTTAAACCTTTCGATTGCTCTCAGATCGCAGCACAGCAGCATGGCCTCAAAGTAAATATTCAACTTGGTTCTGTTTTGTTAAGGATAACTTGATAAGTAAACAATTGCAAGTCGAGAACAGCGTTATTTCTGTATTATTATTTTGGCTAAGTCAAATATTCAAATGCATAAATATGGCTAAGTATAGCTGCGTAGCAAATAATTCGTAAATTGAAGAAAGTGGCTTATAGCTTAGAGAAACTGGAATGCCAAAGCCCATGGCTGTAATCACAATGTCGCCAAACGCAAAGATTTGACGATCATGTTAATGAATCACTATGGCAACTATACTTTCCACAGCTGGTTTTTATAATTTGAACAATCATTATTTGTTTCTACCTCTGTCATCTTTTCTCTGTTGGATTTTGGGTTGAGCGAAGCTTCTGTGAGCAGAGTGGGATGTTCTTCTGGAGCAACGCGGAGTTCGTTGTAGAACGCGTGATGCCAGATCTTCTCCATATCATCCCAGTCGGTGACGATTCCGTGCTCCATCGGGTACTTGAGTGAAAGCATGCCTCTCTTGCTCTGGGCCTCATCACCAACACAGCTGTCCTGTTGGAACATTACACCCTGAATCGACAAATCGAAGAGTTATTAACAAGTGGATTTGCACACTGCCCTATTTCAACATAGAAATAATTTGCTTCTTACTGCGCATTGAAATCGTTGAAACATTGGACAACTTTCATTCATTCATTCATTCATTCATTCATTCATTCATTCATTCATTTAAGAGATTTATATAGCGCCCTTCAAGATTATCTACTCAGAAGCGCTCCCGACTCAACCCCGGCTAAAGAGAACAGTCTTGAGGTTAGAGAAGAATGTGTCCGCAAGGGCTCTATGCATTAGACGTAGGAAGCTCATTCCAGATTGCAGGGCCAGCATCAGAAAAGGCACGGCGCTGCATAATAGAGGTCCGTGACCGGGGAACAAGAAGCTCAACCTGCTTAGAGGAGCGAAGAGAAACACGGCGCTGGACGTTCAGGGTGGAGCAGCACAGCTCCTGTAAGTAAACAGGGGCCACACCCGCGAGGCAGCGCCAGACCAAGGCAGAGATCCGGTAAGTTATCCGCTGCGGGAAAGGGAGCCAATGCAACACATCCCGCATGTAATAACTAACATGGCCGAATCTTGCGATGTGGCCAATGAGGCGTGCCGCCGCTCGCATGACCCGAACCAAGCACCCAACCCGAGCCGCAGGAAGACTCACATAGAGGGCGCTGCAGTAATCAAGGCGAGAAACAATAAAAGAGTGGATAAGCGTTAAGGCAGCATTAGAGGTTAAAGAACGGAAGACCACTCTAAGCTGACGCAGCTGGTAGTAGCAAGCGCGGAATAGTAGGTTTATATGCCGCGTGAAGGTTAGTTCTTGGTCCAAAGTGACACCAAGGTCCCGGACAGAGGATGAGAAGGTAAACTGCGGGAACTCCTGGGCAAGGGCCTCCAGGTCAATCTTGGCAAGCTGCTGGCGCGTGCCAAGCCAAATAAGCTGGGTTTTAGAAGAGTTCAGCCGTAGCCGATTGGAGGACATCCAGGCCTCCAGAGCCTCCATTGCCCGGTTCATGGACCGGACTGCGGTAATGGCTGCTGACGCAGGACAGTGTAAATACGCCTGCAGGTCATCCGCATAAGACTGGCTCAGCATAGAAAGTGCGGCTAAGAGAGGACCAAGATCAGCAGTATAGATTAGAGCTGTACCGATTTAACGGCCATACGCGTAATCGGGCCAATTATTAGAACAATCGGCATAATCGGGTATCGGCTGAAATAATCGGTTAATCGGTGCCGATGTTAAAATTGTGTTATAATTTAATAATTTTACTTGAATTATTGCATATTCCAAGGTATTTGCTTCGATTTTCATCTATCGTTTTACGTCCCTTATTATTTACGCATTTAAACATTATCTTCCCAACTTAATTTAAACGTCCACCCTTAAGCCTATAGTTGTGACGCTACATGTAGATTACTGGTTTATGTTTCGGAACCGAACATTTTGACTAAACAAATAATGAAATATTCGGTCTCATAATGGGCATAGGCAATTTAATAATCGGCTATATACGCGGTATCGGCATAATCGGCAAAAAGCGATCATCAGTACAGCTCTAGTATAGAAGAGGGCCCAGCACAGAACCCTGTGGCAGTCCATACGGGGCAGGAACCCATGGAGTCCTGGTAGACCCGTGAACGACAGAGAAAGAACGGTCATGGAGGAAGGAACCAAGCCAGTCAAGAAGGTTTCCAGAAAGACCAAAAGAGGCAGAGAGGCGCATAAGAAGGATACCGTGATCAACGGTATCAAAAGCAGCGCTCACATCAAATACTGCTAAGAGGGTGACCTGTGACCTATCAATGGCCCCATAGACATCAGAGAGCAGTCGAACTAACAGGGTTTCCGTGGAGTGGCCCTTACGAAAACCAGATTGAAAAGTTGGGAGCAAATTGTTCCTAACAAGATATGCAGTTAACTGAAAACTAACAATTTCACAACCAGAACAAAAAGGAAACTACACTTGTATAGTTTACCCGATGCTTAGATCTTCCAACGATCGATGAAAAGACGGCTCTTGGAGCATCATCTCCAGAGAAGCCAGCTTTGCACATTCCAGAACCGTTGTCGATAACCAAGGCAGCAACATCATCATCATCGGCCATTGTGGACGTAGTTTGAAATTATTAATGGAATGTAGACGTAACCTCCTTGGTCCTAAGAAATTTGAAGTAGGTCTACAAAAGCTTTTCAACGAATCTTCAGATAAGAGCCTAAGAGTTTCATATTGATCAACTTTCTACAGATATCTGTCTAAGTGTCTATCCTTCTGCAGATAATTATTTCCAATGCAATTTATTTTCGCAAATCAACAAACTGTATGAAACGCTTCACAGATATTTATATGAGTAAAACACCGTATTTATCTAATCGTAATCTGTTTGTAAAAGTATTGTTTTACGCTCAAATGGTTCACATAAAGGACCGACATTTCTATTACAGTAGGCTACTAAGGCTAGTTTTAGTACCAGCGTGAGCCGTGAGTAGGAGTGACCGTTCTTATTGTTAGGCCGCAGGTGCAGTGCCTTCATCTATTGACTTAGGCTATTAGGTCAGGCAGCCAGACGGACGCAGATTTAAAGACATACAAACTGATACACGGACGCAGACATACAGACAGACTTCCAGACAGACATACAGATATACACTTCCCCAGTCTCTTCGCCTTGACTTATTAGACCTCTCATCTGCGGGTGGCTCGGTCGCTCTGCGGGTGGCTCGGTCGCAATATAAACGTGGAGTACAATACAATACAACACAATACAACTGGGGTGCGGTGGTGTAGGGGTATGTTCGGTGCCTTGCAGCTGGAGGGTTGCGGGTTCGAATCCACCTCAAAGTCGCCGCGTAGGGACCCTGGGCAAGTGCTTCACTCGCAATTGCTCATGCGCTTCGGCGTGAAACTCCGATTGAGCGTCCGCGCAGTAGTCTGGAGCGCCTCTGAATAGGATTCTGGAAGGGGCGCTATAACAAGTGTTCAAAAACAATACAATACCTTTCCAGTTCCGGAGACGCCTTAAGATTTTCTTGTTCGCTGAAGCAGGCACTGACTCAGGTGGAGAGCGCTGCTGATCTCTGAGTGGCTATATTATATATAAATGTTCGGTTACCATTACATTTACAATACATGCAGACAGACCTCCATTGTTAGTCTTGTCCAATAGAAAGCTTTTTTTAATGTAGATTGTGCTTACAATCGTTTGGCAGCTAAGCTACTATGTGTGGGGCGCTAGTAACTTTTCAGGCGTGATATTGTGAGTTCGGGCTAGGAACTTTGGCTTGCGGTCCATTGTGGGTGGAAGGTGATCGATTAGGAGCGGCGTCCAATAACCTCTACTCTGCCCCTCCATTGTGGACATAGTCAAGCATGTACACAGTACACACATGCGCAGACACCTATACCTTTACTGTTGACCTTTACTGTTGTCGAATCAAAGCGCTTGGCTATTTGATCTTACCTGTGCGACCTCTGACGATCAGTGTCCGAAATAATTGTCGCACGTTCTGGCGCTTCGTTCCGCAAAGAGGAGTACACTCCTAGTCCTACGCGCTCACTTGGCTGTTAGGCAGCGCAGCTTTCATGGTTGCAAGTCCCTCAATGTGGAATGACACAACATCAGAGCTGTATTTGTTACTGCTGACCAAACTTACTGGGTGTCATACATTGATCGTCTTTTTTCTTGAGCTGTAACTGGGAGCGCTCCTGAGTAGATTTCTTGAAGAGGCGCTATATAAAATTGCATTTCAATCCATCTTACTTTCTTCGGTTTTGCTGACTTCGAAGACTTCACTCTAATCGACCAGGTCTTCTGACTGTCTAGATCCGACCGTTCCGTTAGCTAGGTCTACATCTTGAACTCTGTTCTGGCAAACACTCTCTCTCTCTCAACGTTCTCTCTTTTAACCGTGGCGTTCCCAGTGACCCTTTATATATCCATAGCCACCAATAGGTTTTAGAAAGGTGATCTTGGTGTATAGCATACGATTTTTGGCTACAAGAAGTCCTGAAGACACATGTTTGCCACTCTGCGGTAAATACTATATGATCTATAATATCAAGTCACACGTTGATTGGTTTGTAGCAGTACATATGACCTTGGAAAGTTGTAGAAAGTTTCCGTTTCCTGTAACTATATAACTGTGAATCACAACGTATATATAATGACAAATCTCATGCTTAGGAAAGTGCCTTCACTAAAGAAAACCATAATCATAATTCTATTGCATGCAGTTCCCGAGCAAGCAAGAGCAACCACGACGGGTCGTCAAGTGACCTTGAGACTCAAACGCAATGTAATTAGTAACTTATATAGTGTCGCTTACAGCAGTGGCCATTCAGTAGTGCTCCTCATGCGAGCACCCAGACAAAAGAAATATGTTTTGAAGAAAGAGAGATGCAGGAACAGAAACAGAAGGAATGGAAACATTTAAAGACGAGGGTAGGTAATTCCACTGGGCAGTAGGGTGGTCGCATCTCTAATGGAAAATTTTCAACATCAGTTTGTTTACTTTCGCCAACCCGTCATTCCGTGCCAATTGGTTTAAAGCAATGTAGCCCCAAAATTATTAGGATCGAACAATAGGCCTATCTAGGACTGGCACAACGTCTTTGAAATTTTGATTTTTACAAATAATTTTCTTAATTTCGAGTATAAGTATTTGATTCGCATTTTTGGCCCTAAGTTTAGTTTTCAACAGAAAGGCTGGATGATTTTACTTAAGCACAACTAAAAAATAATTTCTACAATGTTTATGTTCTCGTTGATTGTTTATTATTTACTTTTATTTGCATTTTAGCGGTATTTGATCTGTGAATTCCTGAGACCGATAACCACAAATCTATTCGAATAAGCATACACAAAAGAGTGATGTGGAAAGAAAGCGAAACTTAGAAATTCGAAAAGTAATAGCAACCAAAAGTTGCCTATTGGCATGGATCAAAAACTGTTCAAAATATAAAAAAATAGTAATGTCTTCCGCCCCCACCAGAGGGCCAAAGTTACGAGAAAAGCGTTTTTCGAAAAAATTGTAGGTTTTCTTGCTTCTACGCGCTGTTGTCAATTCCAAAGTTCCCGAAGTTAGAATTACGCGCGTTCTATGCGCAAAATCATAAGTCCTTAAAAGTCGTATTGTCGTTGTATTTGTTACCTTTTAATATCTTCTTGCTTCTACGCGCTGTTATGCACTTCAGGCTGCTCTGTCTGTCTTGAGGCTGAACACAGCTCTGTCTTCGGCGTCCGCTGTTTATATGGGTAAAGCAATGATAGAGAGGATCGTTAATTAAGCGGCGATTCAATTGAAGGAACGATTTATAACGCACTTTCGTTATCATAAACTCAAGTGATGTTATGCCAAGCGGTGATTCAATTGAAGTAACGATTTATTACACTTTCGTTATCATAAACTCAAGTGCTATTTTGCGAGCGCTAAAGATTATCGCTTTCGAGATCGTCGACGTCGATGCCCTATTCGTCGTTACGAACATTGGCTACACAATGTAGATTCAATCTGATCTGTCTATACGAATGTCTCTGTTGCACTGCTCGCACTGCCTGTTCCAGAGCCATTTCTGTCCATTCTTTCTCGTCATCAATACACATCCTACCAGGTCTTCCTCGCCTTCTAATTCCGTTTGTTTCTCCAATGATTATATCTTTCTCCAGACAATTTGACGTCTTTTTCATGATGTGTCCGAACATAATCCTCCCGGACATAATCCCCCGGACATAATTCCCTCGGACAAAACCCCCCGGACATAGGCTAATTCCCCAGGCTAGAATATAATCTCCCAGGCTAGGATATAATCACCCGAACCTCAGCCAAGTAAGGTGGATAAACTTATATATTACATCCAATAACATCTATAAGAATATTTTTTGATTCCACTGGAAAAGTTCATTATACTAGTTGGTCCAAATTTGTCCAAAATTGTTACAAGCAATGACAAAGTAACAAATATAACCAAAGAGTACATCAAATATGTCTCATAGCTGCAGTGCCCATTTTGGTCACAACATTTTAAAATGCGTCCAAAACTGTGCAGCGTGTCATCGATGGATTTTGCTCGTCTCGCCGATTGTTTTATCTCGACGATCATTCGTTCATTGTCAATTTAATTTTAGAAATGAACGACATTGGCAAGACTTAATTTATGATCTAAGCGACATTATTAAGTTTTATCTTTGGAATGTAATGACGATAACATCTTATTTCCCCGGGCTGTCACGCTGAGAGCGCCTCTGAATAGCTACTACTGTAAGAGGCGCTTTACAAATTCTCAGATACGATACGATACGATCGTAATCGTAATCGTAAACTCGATATTTCTACAGCGCCCACAAAAGCGAAGTCGCGGGAACCAGCTTATTCACAGGCGCTTAACCAAGACAGAATCGATAGGCAGGGGGTCAAAATCCAGAGAGTCAGGCAGGCAGACAGTCAGACGGCTAAGGTGGATGTTGCTTAGAGTTGAAATGGCGAGGGAGGTGAGGGGAGGAGAAGGAATCGAGATAGGATTTGTGAAAAAGCAGTCTTTTCAGTTTTGAGTGGAAGACCTGTGGAGAGATAGCGAGAGGTGAGGTTTTGGTGAGTTCATAGGATGGATAGGATACGATGTCTTAAGTTAAGGCCTGAATGACATTAGTCTTAACACTAGAAGCACCGAAGGGGTCAATCTGACCCTTTTGGTTTTTAGCGGAACGCACCTCGGCCCCAGATATAGCCAGAGTCCTGTAATTTCATGACTTTTCCTAACTTCGTAGGGTATACCCTCTGCCAAAATTTGAACTCGGGGGATTCACAATTTCTGAGATTTTTGCTGTTCTACCTTTAAGCACCAAGGGGTCAATCTGACCCCTGTTTCAGAACTTGCATATCAGGCTTACGCATTTCTTGTTTTTTATTCAATAAAATTATATATCAAAGCTCATTACGTAATAAATGTGAGAAGAGAGGAGATCTGGTGAGAGGAGATCTGGTGAGAGGATAGGATCAGATCTGGCGAGAGAAGAGGAGATTTGGTGAGAGGAGAGGCGATCTGATGAAAGGAAAGAAGATCTGGTCAGAGGAGAGAAGATCAGATGAGAGGATAGGAGATCTGGTGAGAGGATAGGAGATCTGGCGAGAGGAGATGAGATCTGGTGAGAGAAGAGGAGATCAGGTGCAGAGAAGAGGAGATCAGGTGAGAGGATAGGAGATCTGGCGAGAGAATTAGAGATCTGGCGAGAGGAGAGGACATTTGGCGATGGGAAAGAAGATCTGGGGAGAGAAGAGGAGATCTGGTGAGAGGATAGGAGATCTGATGAGAGGATAGGCGATCTGGTGAGAGGAAAGCAGATCTGGTCAGAGAGATTTAGCCAGAGGATAGTAGATCTGGCGAGAGGAGAGGAGATCAAGTGAGAGGATAGGAGATCTGGCGAGAAGGATGATTTGATGAGAGGAGCGGAGATCTGGTTAGAGGAAAGGAGATCTTGTGAGAGGAGATCTGGTGAGAAAAGAACAGATCTGGTGAGAGAAGATCTGGTGAGAGAAGAGGATATCTGGTGAGAGAAGAGGATATCTGGTGAGAGGAGAGGATATCTAGGGGGAGAAAGAAGATGTGGTCAGAGGAGAGATCTAGTGAAAGGATAGGAGATCAGGTGAGAGGGTAGTAGATCTGATGAGAGGAGAGGAGATCAAGTGAGAGGATAGGCGATCTGGCGAGAAGAGGGATGACTTGGTGAGAGGATATCGGGTGAGAGGAGAGGAGATCTGGCGAGTGGAGAGAGATCTTGTGAGAGCAGAGTAGATCCGGTGAGAGGAGAGAGATTCGGTGAGAGAAGACGATATTTGGAAAGAGGAAAGGAGATCTGGTGAGAGGAAAGAATATCTGGTCAGAGGAGAGGAGATCTGGTCAGAGGATAGGAGATCTGGTGATAAGATAGGAGAGTTTTCTGGTGAAAGGAGAGGAGATCTGATGAGAAGATAGAAGATCTGGCGAGAGGAGAGAAGATCTGGTGAGAGGGGAGATCTGGTGAGAGGATAAAAGATTTGGTGAGAAGATAGGGTGAGGTCTGGTGAGAGGCTAAGAAATCTGGTGAGAGGATAGAAGATTTGGCGAGAAGATAGGGTGAGATCTGGTGAGAGGATAGGAAATTTGGTGAGAGGATAGGAGATCTGGTGAGTGGATAGTAGATGTAGTGAGAGCGGAGGAGGTCTGGCGAGAGGATAGGAGATCTGGTGAGAGGAGAGGATCTCCTATTATTCCATTCCAACTTACTTATTACACTTGTTTATGCTCAAGTAATTTATGTTAATAAAGTTGATAGTCAATTTCATTGAATTTGCAATTGACTTTGCATTATAAATTATTTGGGGTCAAAATGACCCCCTTGGTGCTTCTAGGAAATTCGATTTCTCGGTACTTCTAGTGTTAAGTGTATAGCATACCTTAGCAATATTATCGAGCTGACACAACGTTCAAAACTGGGCAATTAAGGTTAATCAATAAAATGCAAAAATAGGCTAATTGTACAATTGGCCTGCGTGGTCTACATCTGTATGACGTTGTGCGAGCCACTACTTTGGCAAGAATGCTGTATGCCTCACCCGCCTGGTGGGGTTTCGTGGGACAGCGTGACAAAGACAGGTTTGAAGTCTTGGTGCGTCGCTTGATCCGCTATCACTATCTTCCTGGAGATTCCCTGTCTTTTGAGCAATTATCCATAAAGGCTGATTCCCGCCTTTTTATCGATCCTGGTGGATAATGGGCATGTTATACATGAGTTGCTTCCCCAATTAAAACTTCTATATATTCCCTTCGCCCCCGGGCTCATGACCGTATCATTCCTCCCGCAGATAATTTGATGAGTAAAAATTTCATCACTAGGATGATATATAAAATCTGATCAACATTGTCTGACTTCTTAGATATTTGCGGGACTATAATGATTGTGCACCAAGGTGTTGTTGGCTGTTGGTTTACTAAGGGATATTGTCACTAACTTACTTAATGCGAAAAACGTTTATTGTCAGGATACCTCATACTTTTTAACTTTGTTTATAAAGATGTCTGTACACCAAAGTGCGATTAGCAATTGGTTAATAAAGAATATACTTACTTACTTACTTACTTACTTAATTATGTCCGGGGTTTGTCCTATGAAAATCGGGGGATTTTTCCCGGAGATTATCAATCAATCAATCAAAGAAACTTGATATAGCGCCCCATCAAGATATCTACTGAGAGGCGCTCTGCAGCCAGTTGCAAAGGGGCCCCATAACAATTCAAGCTTCAGGGCGCAAAGAATGTAGATCCGCCTCTGATTTTTATATCTTTTTGCGAAACCGTTTGTTCAATTACAACCGTAAGAAAACTACTAACTATGCATCTCTTTCGATTTCCAAGTTAGTGATCCAACCATGCAATGAATAACCATACAGGTCCTTTAAACTTTCATAAACATAACCTTGAGGTATCTTCTTGCGTGTAAGCGTTGTTGCACACGTCACGTAGCTTTGTATGTGTCTTTAAACTAGGGTTGGCAGACGTCCGGCAAAAGGTGGACATGGTCTCCTTTTTGACCTCATGTCCTGTCTGGCAGGCAAGGCTACAAATCTGGAAAATTTCCAGCTTTTTGTATTTTTCTTAAATTGGGCTTTTGGGTATTATTTAATGACAATTTTTAACGACGTAACACGCGCATATTGTCCCTAGGTATCCGGACGATTAGTCATAGGACGATTGGTCATAGGACGATTGGTCATACGGAAGATTGGTCACACGGACGATTGGTCATAATTATGCCGCTAATAAACCGACATAATTCGTTGTATTCGTTAGTCATGGACATTCTTAGTTTTAAGCTTAACGCACTGGCACATACATCGTTTTTAGACAAATACAATCAGTGCCAATCAAGACACTTATTAGGGTAATACTTACAGGGATCAACTCACTTCAAAGAACTTAACGTTTGGTCGAAATATTATAATACACGTTTTACCCGTATGTAACTCAAGTATGAAAGGCATTAATTAGGGACATTGATCGTTTTCAGACAAATACAATCAGTGCCAATCAAGAAACTTATTAAGATAAAAAACTTCTTTGTTTTAGCCTTCGATAGCCTTCGATAGTCCCATCGCCGATAGGACCTATGACCGGTAGGCCCTATGACCAATCGTCCTATGACAAATCGTCCGTATGACCAATGGTCCGTATGACCAATCGTCCTATGACCAATCGTCCTATGACCAATCGTCCTATGACCAATCGTCCTAGAACCTGTCCCTAAGTTGTCGGGCCCTACCAGGCTTACAGTCCAATCTATTTATTTTATTTATTTACTACAACTCTATTTCTTCCCAACGTTTCTTGTCCATTATGTGAGTAGGGCGTAATTTAAAAAAATGTATACATGGACTGTCTATGAGACTCTATGGCCAAAGTGCTAATTTTTTCCGGCAGCAGTGGTTTGCTTTTATTAGTAATTTGTGACGATCTTTGATTAAAATGGCTACTGCAAGTACTGTTAAAAGAAAATGCAAATGGTATGAGACTATGAAATTTAAATTGAAAGAGTATTCTCCTTGATGAATGCTCGATGGACAACAAACAGACTGTAGGCCTACTATGTACAT